>JAUMHM010000087.1:703185-713578 GCA_032362435.1 Melikaiella ostensackeni
ATGGTTATGCATAGGTTTTCTCAACGGAAATGGATATTTTTAAACAAAAATGATCAAGTATTGATAAAGGCTAACTAGCTAGCCGTACTTGAGGTTATGCTTGGTTTTTCTAAACGGAAATTGATAGTCCTAAACAAAAATCATCAAGTATTGATAAACTAACTAGTTTGCCGTATTTGACATTATGTTTAGTTTTTCTTAACGGAAATCAATGTTTTTAAACAAAAATGATCAAATATTGATAAATGCTTACTAGTAGTTTGCCTTGTTTAAGGTTATTATTGGGTTTCCTCAACGCAAATGGATATTTTTAAATAAAAATGGCCAAGTATGGGTAAATACTAACTATTTAACCATATTGGAGGTTATGGAGGAAATGGATATTTTTAACGAAAATTGAACAAGTAGTTGATTTTTCTCCAAAATTAATCCTTTCTGTTCAGAAAACCCAAACACTATTTAAAAAACTCCAAGCTTTTAAACATTTATCAATGCCTGTTCATTTTTCGGTAAAAATAACAATTTCTACAATAACCTTCAATATGGCTAACTATAGTTAGCATTCACCAATACTTGATCATTTTTGTTTTGAAATATCCATTTGCGATAAAAAAAACCCCAATCATAACCTTAAAAGAGGCTAACTAGTAAGCATTTATCAATACTTGATTTTTTTTGTTTAAAAATATTCATTTCCGTTGAGAAAAACTAAACTTAACGTTAAATACGGATCACCAGTTAGTCTGTCAATACTTGATGATTTTTGTTGAGAAATATCTATTTTCGTTGAGAAAAAACAAAAATAACCTCAAATGCGGCTGAATAGTTAGCATTTATCAATACTTGATCATTTTTGTTTAAAAATATCAATTTCTGCTGAGAAAAACCAAGCATGACCTAAAATACATCTTACTAGTTATCATTCATCAATACTTGATGCTTTTTACTTAAAAATACCCATCCGTTAAGAAACAAACACAACCTCAAATAACTCCAACTACTATCGGCGAAAAAATTGTAGGCATCTGCCTTTGAAGCTTAACAACTCAGCCAAAAAAATGCTAGCGTTATAACTAAATAGTCATTTGAAAGCTGAAAGTGTTCTACGTCAATAAGCTTGATGACGTTAATGTAGAAATTTTTTTGTACTTTTCAGACTAAAAAATGTAAAAAAAAGTAAGGAATTTGGGGCACATTTGAGAAGAGTCAATTTTCTGGCATTATTTCTTATACAAGAGGCAATGGGAAAAATTTGAAAAAATTCATGAATATGAGGAAAACATTTGTGAACAGATTGCATTTAACAAATTTGAGAAATAATAAAAATTGTTGCTTAAAATTACAAAAATGTACAGCTATACTATCTTCAGTTCTATTTAAGATATTGAAGCGATTCAAACTCCAAACTGTTATGCAAAGGCTCTGTAATTATTCACCATTTTCAAAAATTGGCGATTGCTTTTTTTTTCGTGAAAATCATGATATTCTAAAACATTTTTTTTGTATTGGAAAACAAGTGTAAATGGTAAATAATTACAGAGCCTTTGCGTGACAGTTTGAAGTTTGAATCGCTTCAATATCTTGTTTAGAACTGAAAATAGTATAGCTGTACATTTTTGTAATTTTAAGCAACAATTTTTATTATTTCTCGAATTTGTCAACTGCAACTTGTTCACAATTTTTTTTCTTATATTCATGAATTATTTCCAATTTTTCCCACTGCTTCTTGTATAAGAGAAAATGTTCTAAACATGACTCTTCTTAAATGTGCCCGAAATTCCGTACTTTTTTTCACATTTTTCAGTCTGCAAAGCACAAAAATTTTGTAACATTAGCCTCTTCAAGCTCATTTAAGTAAAACACTTTCAGCTTTCGAATGACTATTTACTTATTACGCTAGCATTTTTTTGGGCTGAGTTATCAAGCTTCAAAGGCAGATGCCTACAATTTTCTCGCCGATAGTAGAACAGTGCTGTCACAATAGTGTTACAGTGTTCTAGAACACTGTGACCTTTTTGTTCTACAACAGTTGTGTCTTATTTCTCCTTTTTTCAAAAACTTCCCCTTTTTCTTGTTCAACTATTTTTGGAGAAAAATTAATTTTTTTAGTTGAAAATTTAACTATTTTGTAAAAAAGTCAACTTCTTTAGTCAAAAATTCAACTACTTGATTAAGTTGAACTACTTTATTAAAAAATTATTTTTTCAGTCCAAAATTCATCTCTTTGGTTGAAAATTTAACTAATGTGTTGAAAATTGATATTTTCTATTGAAAATGGATCTTTTCTAGTTGAAAATTCATCTATTCGCTTGAAAATTCATGTATTTTATTCAAAATTCGTCTTTTTTGTTGAACTCAACTATTTTTCATTTCAAATCTTGTTTGGTTGAAATATCAACTATTACAGGTTTTGTTACCAATTCATCTTTTTTAGTTGAAAAATCAACTACTTGGTTTCAAGTTGAACTACTTTGTAAAAAATTAATTTTTTTTTGGTTGAAGTTCGTCCCTTTTGTTACAAATTCAACTATTGGGTTATAGAAAATTCGTCTCTTTGGCTTGAAAATTCACCAGTTTGGTTGAAAATTCATATTTCTGATTGGAAATTAGTCTTTTTTGGTGGAGCATTAATCTTCTTGGTTGAAAATTTTTTTTTTCAGGTTGAAAATTCAGCAATTTGGTAGAAACTTAAACTATTTCTTAGAAAAAAATTGTTGTTGAATTCATATTTTTGGTTGAAAATTGAACTGTTTGGCACAAAATTCATGTATTTTGTTCGAAATTCGTCTTTTTTGGTAGAACATTAATTTTCTTGGTAGGAAATTCATTTTTCGGTTGAAAATTTAACTGCGTGGTTAAAAATTCATTTTTTTCATTGAAAATTAAACTACTTGGTTGAAAGTTGAACTGCTTTGTTGAAACTTCTCTTTTTTGTAGATTCATCTCTCTGATTGAAAAGTTTAACTATTTTGTTGAAATTTTTTTATTGATTTGTTAAAAATCAATTTTTTCATCTGAAAATTCAAGTATTCCATTTTCAATTGAAAATTTTTCATTTATTAGTTGAAAATGCCACTATTTTGTGCCAAATTCATGAGTTATGTTGAAAAGTCGTCTTTTTTGGTGGAAAATTAATCTTATTTGTTAAAGATTTATCTTTTTGGTTGAGGATTTCACTATTTGGTTGAAAATTTATCTCTTCTGCTTGACTTCAACTATTTGGTTGAAAACTCATCTTTCTTGATTGAAAATTCATCTTTTACGGTTTAAAAATCAACTGTTTTCTAAGATATTTGACTTTTTAGCTTAAAAACTTAACTCTATTGTTAGAAATTCGACTACTTGGGTAGAAAATTAATCTTCTTGCTCTCAAATTAATCTGTTTGGTTCAGAATTCAACTATACTGTTGAAGTCATTTTTTTTGGTCGGAAATTCAGTTATAAAAAATGGAACATATATTGGTTTTGGTTGTCTCTTTCCTTTTTCTCCATCTTCTTTCTTTTTTCTTTGTACATTAATTGTACATTTGTCTCCAATGAGCCTGAAAAGCAGGAAGCCTCGAAGTCTAGTTTTGATTTGTGAACTTTTTTGGTGTTCCTTTTTCAGTACACCAAAAATTTTCATAAGAAAGTTAGTTAAATCTTTGAAGCTTTGATTTCAGTAAATCTTTGAACATTTTGAGAATTTCTCAAATCTTTGTTAAATCCTTTTAATCCCTTAAAACTTTCATAAACACTTTTAAGGCTTTGCAATTTTTTTATATCTTTGGAAATTCTTTTTAAATCTTTGCAACCGTTTGAAATAATTTGAGAGCTTCGTTGAATTTTCGTGAAATCTTCTGAAATCTTTGGAAACTCTTCAAATCCCCTAAACATTTGTGAAATTTTGTTATTGTTCTCTCGAAATATTCGGAACATCTTGAAATAATTCGACGTAATTGAAATCTTTTTAATATCTTTGTTAAATCTATTAAATCTTTGTGAAATTCCTTTAAACCTTCGAAACCTTGTGGAATAGTTTAAGATCTTTGAAATCTTTTTGAATTCTCGTGAAATTTTTCTTAATTCTTCGAAATCTTTTGCTTTTTTAAAAACTGTTGTAATTTTTTCTAACATTTGTTTGGAATCTCAAAAAAATTCTGTGAAATCTTCAAAACTTTAAACTATTTCGAGATTTTTGAAATCTTTGAAATATTTGTTTATTCTCCTAAAATCTTTGATACCTTCTGTAATAATCTGAGATCTTGAAATCTTTGAAAAAAAAGAAACCACTTGGAATAATTTTAGAACTTTAAAATTCTTTTTATTCTTGTGAAACCTTCGAAAATCTTTGAAAATCTTCTAAATCCTTATAATATTTGTGAAAATCCTCAGAAATTTTTTCTGTTAAATCCTTAAATCTTCTGAATATTTTGAGATCTCTGTTAAATATTTTTAATATATCACAATCTCTTACAAACAATTTTGAGACTTTACAACTTTTGATAACCCCTTCGTCACATTTGTATTCAATCAAACAGCTCGTCATTAGTTCTCAGTTTATAAAGTTACCAAAATAAACTTTATTTTCTATCTTTCCGCAAACATTCTGAATAAACTCGGAATCAATCAAATCAGTATAGTGGCATCTAACATACAAAATTAGTTCATGGAATATTTGGATTAATCTTTATAAACAAATTTCAAAGATGGTGATTCTACGGTTCAAAATTTTTTTTCAGCAAATTTACTTTGTATTTCACCGTTAGTGGTTCACGATAAAATTCATTGTAACCAATCAACATTTTTTAATTGTATAGAGAAATCATGTCAATCAGAATGAACGAATTTTCAACAAAAAGGTTAACTTTTAACCAAACAGTTGCATTTTTAACCTAAACAAATAAAATTTCTGGAAATTGTGGAATTTCCAAGCCTCAACTAGAATAAATTAATTTTCAACCAAAAAGTTCCATTTTGAACCAAAAAAGATGAAAATTCTACGAAATGAGGTGAATTTTCAACAGGATACTTGTAGTTTAATTTTCAACCAAAAGTGATTTTTCAGTCAAGAAAGAAAAAAAATTCAAACGAATTGTTAAATCTTCAAGACATAAAGACGAATTTACTACAAAAAAGTTAGTTTTCAGCAAGATAGTTTAAATCTCTACCAGAGTAGTTGATATTTCTACTACAAAATAGTTCAATTTCAAATTAGAAACAGTTGAATTCATCCAACAAAGACGAATTTTCAACAAAATAGTCGAATCCTCAACCAAAAATGGAATAGTTAAATTATCAGCTATAAAAATTTATTTTCAACAAATAAAAACTACTTCTCGACAAAATAGTTCAATTTTCAACTGATGGAATGAACTTTAAACTTAAATGATGAATCTCTGAACAAACAAAAATTAATTCTTGGAAAATTAGTGCAACTTTTAACCGAGTAGTTGAATTTTTTGCTACAAAAAAAAAAAATGAATTCTCAACGAAAAATTTAATAGTTGATACTCCAACCAAAAAATCCAACTAAAAAAGACGAATTTTCAACAAAATAGTTGTATCTCCAATCAAAACAGATTGTAATTCTAAATATTTTGTTGGAAAAACGCTTTTTGGGTAGAAAATTAATCTTCTTGGTTGAAAATTCATTGTTCTTGTTGAAAATACAACTACTTAGTTAAAAGTTCAACTACTTAGTTATAAATTATTTTTTTGTTAGACATTCATCATATAAGCTGAAAATTCATCTCTTTGGTTGAAAGTTTTAATATTTTGTTAAAAATTCTTTTTTTGGGGGGGGGGGGGGGGGTTAGAAAATTAATCTTCTTGCTTGAAAATTAATTTTCTGGCATGCAAATTCAACTATTTGTTTGAAAGTTGTAGTCTTTTGTTGGAAGTTCACTCTTTTTTGCTGAAGATTCATCATTTTAGTTGAGAATTCATCTTTTTGATCAAAAATTAAACTATTTTGTTAAATATTTGTTCTTTGCATTGTTCAAAATCTTTTTTTTAACTGAAAATTTTACTATTACATTTTTTGTTAAATATTTATCTTTTTTTCTTGAAAAATCATGTATTTTGTTGAAAATTTGTTCATCAATTAATTTTTTACCTTCGTAGCCACCGTACTGATTTTGATTGACGCCGAGTTCATTACGATTGCTAACGGAAGGCTAAAAAATGAAGTTGTAAAAGTGACAATTTTTTAAAATTTTATTTGTCAACAAAAAAATGCGATAAAGAAAAAAATGAAAAATCGGCTATTATGATTCTCTTTAGAACTTAGTTAAGAGTATTTCTAAAGAAAAAAGATCAAAATCTGTTAAAAATTCAGGGCTCTAGGCTCTTTTGGAACCAATTTTGATGTTTTGTCCAACTGTACGCCCCTAGGCTATAGCCTACGTTAGCTTATTGGTTAAATCGGCCCTGTACACAATTAATATATGTTCTATTATTTATAACTGTAGTTATTCTGTTGTTACGTCGTAACAATTAACTTTCATAATTCTTAATAATAATTTATTTTATTTTGCGCCTGAGCAACTAAGTCAATATTAAACCATCTTTATTTTCATATTCTTTAATTTCGCTTCGTCAAGTTTATTATTTTATAACTCCGTAAAGCGCATAGATAGCTTTCGACCACACTTAAGTACCTTTTTAAGCAGATGTTTCAAATTGTCAGCATCTTCCAATCTGTTTCTATATTTTCACTTTTATAACTTTAATCCTCGACTAGGTTTGCAAGCTGGTTTCTAGTTTGGAGTTTTATGCTTTATTACTCAGACGTGCTCCCATCACGCTTCTTAAGGATTTAGTCCACGAACTTACCTAAATAAGTTTATGGCATCGATTATCCGACTAGCCCAAGCAGGGCGACCAGGTTTACACATTGTTATTGGGTTTTTCCGAATTTGTACCAATATCTTAAAACGAGCGCGAACTTCTCTGTTCTATTTGTATAATTAGAATAAATAATATATATTAGGAGTAGAATTTCATTCATTTTAAGATCATAAATTTCATTCTTTTAAATACAAACTTCCTCACAAACATTTTTGGTCCTTCGAGCTGGATGTTCTAACGGGCGCGTTTAAAAATCGCGAAATTCCGTGTAGAACTAGAATTAATTGCGATACAATTTTATTTCAACGGCATCTGGCCAACAGCAGCTCATACGACGACTGGAGTCATCGCGAGTCTGCTCAATGGTCCAAAGTTAATTCCAATTCGAAGAATTATTTCAATTTCGAAAATCAACACATTCCAAATAATTTATTTCAACGGCATGTGGACAACAGCAGCCCGTACGAGACTGGAGTCATCGCGGATCTGCTCATCATTTCCAAAACAATTTCAGTTCGAGGAATCATTTTAACTTCATTCCAACGGCATCAGAGCAATCACAGCATATACTTTGATCGATGGATAAAATCGATGATCTACATAGCTGTAAGTGAAGACGAAGACGCGGAAAATGAGTCAGAAAGGACACACTTCGAAAACGTTTTCACGCGATCAGTGGACTTGCTGAAAAACATCTTAGAAGACTTTTAACAGGTTCAACATCTTCCACACCACAGTACAGTTCGTCATTTTTACCCTCGTCGCGTTTTGAACTTCTCAAGCTTCAAACTCCTTCATTTTCCGGTTCTCATGGCACTTAGCTCACCTTTTAAGATTTATTTAAGTCAATGTGTCATGATAATTTAGCAATTCCAGATTTACATAAACTGTATTATCTAAAGATGTGTTTTACGGGTGAAGCAAGGGAAGTGATCGGCTCTCTCACAACCACAACAGAAAACTATGCGGTAGCATGGGAACTTGTGAAAAACGATATGACAATAAAGGATTCATTGTCGAAAATCATTTTGAATCCCTATTCGAAACTCTGCGCGTGTCAAAAGAATATTCAACGCGTAATCTTCTCGACAACGTGCAAAAGCAAGTCAGGGCTATCAAAGCACTTGTCGACGAAGAAAGATTGTGGGACACTCTTCTTGTTTATTTTATTGGAGACAAACTGAATACTTATACTGAAGAAAAATGGAAAGAAACAATCAAAGATACAAACATTCCTTCGTTAGAAGACATGATTTCATTTCTTGAGCAACGCGCAATCATTGACTCGTCCCATTTCAGTCAAAAACAGGGTTCAGGTCAAAAAAGCGATGCAAATAAATCAAATTCAAGGTCTCGTTTCAGTTCCAAACAATCACAATCTTGCACGAAAACCTCGATTGATTCCAAAGACCCTCCTAAAAAACAGGCATGTCCAATTTGTGAGGAAAGTCATATGCCATGGGCATGTACTTCTTTGAAAGAAATGTCGCCTCAAGATAGGTATTTCAAAATTAAAAAGACTTATCTTTGCCACAATTGTTTAAATGGCTATTACCGTATCCTTGATTGTCGAGTGAATACTTGTGAGAAATGTCAAAGAAGACATCACATACATATATTTCTTCCAAATCTGGATTCGCTTCTTTAAAAGCGACCTCCCTACCTCGATTTGAATTATGCGCAGCCAATCTTTTAGTCAAATTGTACACTGCCACATTTAAGGCCTTTCTATCTAAAATCGACAAACTTAATTTCTGGTCTGATTTAACCATTGTTCTCAATTGGATTAACGTGCCGTCTTATACCTTAAAAACTTTTGTTGCAAACAGAGTTGCTGAAATTCAAGCAGCAACTCAGTCACAAGAATGGCGTCACGTGCCTACTCTAGACAACCCTGCTGATATGATTTCGCGAAGACAAGGTCCTCGAGAATTCTTAGTAAACACTCTTTGGTCACAGGGCCTTCATTGGTTGAGTCAAGATTCCAATACCTGGCCTCAATTGCCCTTCCATGAGAAGGAAATTCCGGTAACTAAAACACCCTCAACTCTTTGACTACTCATTTCTCTTAAGAAAAATCACGAAGAGAATAAAATCCTCAGAAGATTTAGCAATTCTAAAAAGATAACAGTCGTTTTAGCCTTCTGACTTAGATTCATTCATAATTAAAAGTCAAAGACAAAACTCTGAAAAGAATTGGGAAAATTTTCACAGAAGAATATAACCACGCCTTTCAAAAGGTAATTAAAATGACACAAGCAGAAGCCTTTCCAAAAGAACTGCATTCACTCTAAAAAATTACCAGTCAATTTCAAAAGCAGCCTTCTAAATTTAAAGCCTTCTCTCAAATCAGGTCTTCTCAAGGTCAGTGGTAGACTAGCTTAGGCCGATCTACCGGAATCTCAAAAGCAACCCATAATCCTTCCAAAAAACCATACCATCACGAAATTTTTGATCCGCGATGACAATTTTTTAAAATTTTATGTGTCAACACAGAAGTGCGATAAAGAAAAAAATCGAAAATTGGCTCTTATAATTTTCTTTAAAAGTTAACTAAGAGTATTTTCAAAGAAAAAAGATCATAATCTATTAAGAATTCTAGACTCTAGGCTCTTTAGGAACCAATTTTGACGTTTTGTCCAACTGTACGCCCCTAGGCTATGGCCTACATCAGCCTATTGGTTAAGTCGTTCCTGTACACAATTAATATATGTTTCATTATTTATAACTGTAGTTATCCTATAAATTACCCCTGACAAGACAGTCTGAATTAGCTTCGAAACGTGTTGGACCCCAGTAGTATAAAAAAGACGGAAAAAAGAAAGAGTGTGAGGTTGGTTTTGGTTGACTCTTCTTTTTTTCTCCTTCTCTTTTCTTTTTTGTTTCTCATACATGTGTCTGTGAAGGCCTAGACATGCTTAAACGCAAACGCGCACACCAACGCTGACGCTTACGCGACGCAGTTTGGTACGCATTTTTGAGTTGTACTGAGTGGAGGCCCAGCAGCAAAAATCGTCTCTGTCGGTCCCACTCTGGCAACCGCCGCAGGGTAGAAGACGGATGGTGGCGAATGTTTCGATTCTTTTTTCTTTTTGTTGAAAATTTATTGTGAATTTGTTTCTTATGAGTCGGAAAAGCGGGTAATCTGAAAGCCAATTTTTATTTGTGAACTTTTTGGGTGTTATTTTTTCGCACACAAAAAACTCTTAATGCGAAAGTAGATTTCATTTCGATATTTATGAAAATTTAGAAGAGAGACATTAAGCAAAAATTTATTCCAATCTGCAGTGTTGCCTATGCATACTATTAAGATTTATTTTAATTGAGATATTAATGATTACTCAATTTACGAAAATAGATATATTTTCATTTAAATATAGTATACAAAATTGAGTACGTTAGCAATTTTTAGAAATGTGTTATTGTTTTGGATCGTTACCTTTTACTATTTTGAAAAATGGAATAATCGTAATAGATTGGTTCTAAATCAACCCACAAAAATTATGAGTTCCATGAAGATAATATTAATAAAGAAATATTCATGTTTAAGTTTTTTAAGTGT
>JAUMHM010000087.1:713678-725070 GCA_032362435.1 Melikaiella ostensackeni
TTAATATGTCATCCACGGCCATATTGGTTAGTTCGCGTAGGGGCCGACAGTGTCGCATAGCATGTTTAAATCCCCATACGGTAACTTTTTTAAATTGACTTATTGTATTCTGTAATTAGCGCACCCTACGTTGAATTCTTATAGAAAAATGCGAAACAAGTAAGATAAAATTATTATTTTCCTTAAAAATGAGTTTAAAAATTGTCATAAAATTATGCATATACAATGATAGTAATGTAAGAAGTGATAATTCTATATTATAAAAGTTTAATACATGCATTTCTAAGACATTGAGAAAATAAAAATAACAAAAAATCAATAAAAAGACAGTATTTAAATAGCAGACATTTAAATCACATTCGCCTTTGAATTTTTCTTTTTGAAAAATTTGTTGACTAAAAAGGTACAGCTTGGGCTAGTGTGCGTATTCAGTTTCGAAAATAATTTTCTTTGCCTTAGGAAATGAATCACCCTAAGCGAAAATTCAAAGATAATCCTCTTATAGCTGTATTAATAAGAAGATATTATAAAATTATTTTTTCCTTGAAAGTGTATCATAAAATTATAATATCAAAATCTATAAAATCAACTGTAAAACCGATATAATCGATTAATTTTTTTTGTAATAGGAATATTTTCAAAACTTATTTTCGATACTTAAAGAAAAAAAATGGACTTAAGTAATAAAAAAATTACATCTTAAGCGAAAAATAAATTTTTGTGAGAATTTAGGTAAAACACAGAGGTTTTTTTTAACTTTTTCTCTAAAAGGATATTTTGAAGTATAAAATAAAGTAGTATAAAGAAAATCAGGGTAGGTATTTTTTGGGAAATAATATTTTTGAAAAATCATTTTTTTTTTAATCATGAAAAATAAGCATGAAGGAGCTATTGGAATCAATTGGGACCTCAAAATTTGGATTTCCTAAGGTTTTTCACATTTAAAAAAGAGTTTCAGTTAGTTTGATTAAAACCGAGCTAAGTGGCATAGTCCATAGTGAACTGGTGACATTAGTAGATGTACTATATAGAGGGGTTTCTAGACCACTTTTTCCCCTTTCCAGCTCTGATTTGCGACTAGAGCACAGAAGGCTATGAAATTGGTGTCGCTCCTTGTGGTGATTCAGCAGTCAGAGTGTGCTATACCTATACATCTGCTATCATTCTTCTACTATCATATACCCTATACATCTACTGTCATTCGTGTTCTAGAGACACAAAAAGTATTCAAAATAGGAAAAGTGCGATAACTTACAAAAACATTTTTTCGAGTGAAATCATTGGCAATCTATATTTTTTTTACCAATCAAATAAGTAACCAAAGTTTTTAAAAAATCGATGATGTAAAGGTCTGGTTTGTGTGAGTCCGGCATGGAATCCATCGTTTATAAATTTTGAGACTTTAATTTAAATATTCGAGACAGAGATTTGAAACTTTTAAGTTGATGAATGGAAAGTTTCAAATTTGGAAAGCATACATTTGAAAACTTTGACGTTTACTTCGGCAGAGTATATAAACATTAAAAATCACTATTTAACAACTGCAAATGCAAATACCAATTTCTTTCCTAATTATCTAGTTTAAATATTGAAACTTCCAATCTTGAACCTCCAGAGTCAATATTTCTGACAACAAATCTCATGATTTCTCTTCCTTGTCTTTTGATCTTGCTCGTATAACAAGTCGTGAAGATAGTAGCTTCGTAGTTCTATAAGAGCTACTTTTGGATCCAGATCGATTTTTTTTTGGTAGTTGCGTTTACAAATAATTATTGTTTTAATTTTTTTATGACCCTTTCTTCAAAGGTTCAAAATCCTCCATTGGAATAGTATTATACCTCGCTTGTTTCCTTTCCTCGAGGTCTTCAGCCAACTGGTATAACAACTCTTTGAACACGTAATTGTCTAAGTTCTTTGCTATGTAATAAAGGAAAAGCCAGTCACCGAAGTGGTAGTCGTTTGTAACTGTGAGTACGTTCCAGGGATTATATTTCCCCGGACAGGCCATGGAGAAGACGAGTTTGTTGAAAAGTAAACTTCTGTAAAATGACAATTTTTTTATCAGTTTCATTGGCTCCCCTAGGATTTGCTTTTCAGCTTAAGAAAGGGCTTTTAATTCGCGATTCAAAATTTGTCTCAATATCTCTTTGAGATTTAAAATCTCCACAATGTGATCAAACTTGAATACTTCCAATTTAGAAGCATTGTAGGTATATTTTTCAATTTTGGAAGCTGGATGTTCATACATTAAAAATGTTGTTTTTTTACTATAATATTAATTAGGGTGGAGTGAAATTTTTTTTTCAAATTCGGAGGGGTCTAAAAGTTGTAGTTTGGTATCCGGATCTCCCACAAGAAGTTACAGATAAAAAAATATATTTTATGTTCGCGCATCCACGATAAAGCTCCAAATAACAAATAGTAGCAAATTTTTTGTTATTTTGGTACGAAATAAATTTTTTAGCAGATGAAAAGGGTCCTAAAAATTAGTATTTACAACTATAATTATCCTCCGAAAAGTATGCAGCAATAAAAAAATTCTTATGCATCGTAAATTGTTATTAAATTTAAATAAATGATATAAAATCATGATTTTTTACTAGTAGATGTTACTTTTATAAATGATTTATATTTTAGAAAGCAGTTGACTTTTAAACCCGAAAAGATGAATTTTAACCTTAAAAAATTTGAATTTTCAACCGAGAAAGGTGAATTTTTTACCAAAAAGAGATAAATTTTCTACCCGAAAAGTTGAATTAAAAAAATAATAATTTTTAACCAAATAGTTAAATTTTGTATCTAAAAAGATAAGTTTTCAACCAAATGGTGGAATTCTCAAACAAAAAGGCCAAACTTTAAGAAAGAACATTTGCATTTTCAACCAAATAGTTGAATTTTCAAGCTAAGAAGACAAATCTTTTAGAAGACAATTGAATTTCTATGCTGAAAAGTTGAATTCTCATTCAAGAAAGGTGAATTTTTAACCAAAAAAGATTGATTTTTACCATTAAAGATGAATTTTCAGCAAAAAAGATCATTTTCAACCAAGAAAGATGAATTTTCAAACAAATAGTTGAATTTCCAAACAACAAATTTTCAACCAAACAGTTGCTTTCCCAACCAAATAGTTGAACTAACTAGTTGAATTAAAAGGGATGAATTTTAGAAGTCTATGGAATTTTTATCCTGAAATAGTGAAATATTGAATTCTCAACCAAGAAAGATGAATTTTTACCAAAAATTGCTGAATCCATTACTGAAGCAGATTAATTTTCAACCAAACAGTTGCATTTTTTACTAAGAAGATAATTTTTCTACCAAAACAGAGAAATTTTAATCAAATTACATAAATTTTCAACCAAATAGTTGCATTTACAATCAAATAGTTGAACTTTTGAGCAAAAAGATTAAACTTCAACCAAAAAGTTGCAATTAAAACCAAATAGTTGAATTTTCAAACAAAGAAGACCAATTTGTTAGAAGAGAGTTGAGTTTTCAACCTTAAATATTTAAATTTTTCCCAATAAAGCTATTTTCAACCGAGAAAGTTAAATTTTTTACAAAAAAAAAAAATGAATTTTCTACCTGAAAAGATAAATTTTCGAAAAAAAAATTTCAACCTGACAGTTGAATTTACAAATAAATATTTAAAGTTTCAAGTCAAAAAGATGGATCTTTTAGAAGATAGTTCAATTTTCAACATAAAAAGTGGAATCACAAAAAATATGTTTTTAATCACGAAAGATGAATTTTTCACCAAAAGGATGACTTTTCTACCCGAAAAGATGAATCCAAAAAAAAGAATTCAACCAAAGTACCAAACAGTTGCTTTTACAGCCAAACAGTTGAATTATCAATCAAAAGGGATGAATTTTAGAAGACTGTGGAATTTATAATTTGAAATAGTGAAATATTGAATTCTCAACCAAGAAAGATGACTTTTTAACCAAAGTAGCTGAATCCATTACTGA
Organism: Melikaiella ostensackeni; assembly: GCA_032362435.1. Taxonomy (NCBI): domain Eukaryota; kingdom Metazoa; phylum Arthropoda; class Insecta; order Hymenoptera; family Cynipidae; genus Melikaiella; species Melikaiella ostensackeni. The sequence goes on from JAUMHM010000087.1 coordinate 717,650, forward strand.
AACAAATTAATTTTCAACCAAACAATTGCATTTTTAACTAAAAAGATTTTTTTTACTAAAACAGAGGAATTTTAAACAAAATACATAAATTTTCAACCAAATAGTTGCATTTCCAAAAAAAAAATGGTCAAACAAATAGTTGCATTTACAACCAAATAGTTAAACTTTCAAGTGAAAAAGATGAATGTTATAGAAGATAGTTAAATTTTCAACCTGAAAAGTGGAATTATAAAAAAATCTATTTTTGAGCATGGAAGATGAATTTTCTACCCGAAAAGATGAATTTGAAAAAAGTTTCGACCAAAGAGTTGATTCTACAACCAAATAGCTAAACTTCCAAGCAAAAGAGACGAATTTTCAACAAAATAGTTGAATTTACAAAAAAAAAAGATTTTCTACCAAAAAGGCTCATTTTTGTACCATAAAGTGGGAATTTTCAACCCAAAAGACGAATTTTCAATATGATTTAAAAAAATTTATCCAAATTTAATGAAAATTCACGATGTGTAAGAATTATAAGTGTTAGTAGTACGTTTTAGAAATTTAGAACCCTCTCCATCCATAAAAAATCGTTACCATACATACGGATTTTTTCATTGCTGCATAGTTTTCGGAGGATAATTATAGTTGTAAATACTAATTTTAAGAAGCCTATTCATCCATTAAAAAATTTATTTTGTGCCAAACTACAACTTTTGGGCCCCTCCGAATTTGAAAAAAAAATCTTTTCGCTAAGCCCTAATATTAATAGTTAATATTATTAATACTGACCTGGCATGTAAGGTCATTGTGAGGATCCTCCACAAGAGTCCCAAACCAGTCAGAATTGCAAGAATAATGAACCAGTACCAAAGGAAGATATATATTTTTTCATTAATAATGTTTAATGCCATCACACAAAGAGCATCATGTTTCTGTATTGAACCCGATGGACCATACTTGTGAAAAATGCATTTGGTGACCTGAATGATTAATTAAGAATATTAAAGATACATTGTCTAAGTCCATGAACCACATAATTGGTAGATTAATATTGATTAGTTATTAGACTAATTGTCAGCTTAAGCCTTAAGGCATGAATTTCAAATGTGATGCAATCTTTATAGAAGCCATCTAAAGAAGTCCCAGTCAGTTCATTAATTAAGCAATTTAGCAGAAGTGATCAATTAAAAATATATTGACTATTCAATGAATGAGAAATAGTGAACTAGCTTATACTGATGATCTGAAGAAACAATAGTTAGCTAAAATAATTAGTGATAATTAGTAAACCTTTGGAAAAATTTCATCCAAGGGATTCATTTTGTCTTTCTGATTATGTTCAGCTTCCTGAAGATTAGTACCAAGGTTGAGGAAGGCACCACCCAAAAACCAATTAGTCAAATAAATCTGGCTGAGAACATTGATAAAGTTGAGGACTTCACAAAAACCCAAGTAGTAAGCCCAGGGTCTATTTAAATGAAGACGATTTATGAATCCGGTTCGAATTTGTCGTATCTTTTCATCACGATCTCCCCTCGATGGTATTGTTACTCCATCGACTTCGATTTTTTCCTCTCGTATGGCTAAAGATGCTAAATGTAGCCCAGACACTAGCAACTTTAATCGCCCGCCTGAAAATAAGTGAATTTGAAATTAACTTTTGAACTCCACTATTTTGAATTATGCCTATAGTTGTAGAAGTAGGGAAAACCAGTACGAGGTGGATAGAAAAACTTTTGAAGTCATAATATTGATAAATGTTAATTAAGTGGGGAAAGTATTACACACCAAATTGAAGATGGAATATTCATTTTGAATATAGCAGTGCCATCACATGAATTATATTAGCCATTTATCCTATATTTTATACTTTTTAATACGTTGCAATCTTATTCAGATGGTACTCTTCTGGTACGAAGTGAATATTCACATTTAAAGCCTTTCCGATCAGTTTTCGAAGGACGTTATGTATAAATTCATGAAACAATGATTCAAAACTCCTATACAAAAACATTTCTTTTTCATTTTTACAGTGATTATTTTTTAATATATTACAAAAATTGTACGAGCTCTAAAGTGTGTCATTTATGATGTGTGGCTATTGAATAACCGGACTGATTTTTTGCCGCTTGCTCAGGGCCTCAACAACATCGAGCAGGATCTGATATTGATCTGTGTTCTTCCCCCCTCCCTTCCCTCCAAATTACAAGGTTGTACGACCCTCAGTATGACTGTAACCTTTACTCAAAGTTGACCGTCTACCTGAGCTCCGCCGGAATTATGATGAGTGTGAAAGCAGAACAGCGCATCAACGTAATCTTTCTTGTGGAACTTTATATGATATGATTTTTTCTGTTCCCGAAGATCAAGCCTGAGCCAAAAGGAACCAGCTAAAAGGAACCAGAAAAGGACCTGCAACATTGCTTCAAATAAAGGAAGATTCGCATGGAGCGGTGTAGAGATCAGGAAGTGGACTACATTGAAAGGGATAACATCTTCATTAAATAATTTAGTAAATAAAAATTGTTAGGGCATAAGTCCAGTTATTTAATAGTCACACCTCGTAACATGCAACCATGACAGTCATTGCTACCAAATGTTATAGACAAAAAGAACTACGAATAACTTTATATGATGATGTTGGTGAAAGCCACGAAATTTCTTATTTATTTAAAAACTGTTTTGTTGGTAAATGCTTTTGCGGCATTTATTTGTTTGTGCTCTCAACCTAAAGACAGAAAAATTACTTTGATATCCAAGTCTAACCTGTCAACAATTTATTCACCTCGTACCGAATGACACTTCTCACAAACAAAAGTAAAATATAGTTTTGATGAAAATTAAGAGAATCAATCATTAGATAGTTTTGAAGCCAAGAATTTGACGAATTGAAGAAACCAAAGAAAGAATAGTAAAAGCAATTTAATTCCTTAAAAAATGATAATCAGTCAGCGAACGAAATTTTCATCACCATCTCAAAAACACATTTTTCAATTTCTTAATTCAAAAATAGCAAGTGAGTGGTAAAAATGCTAATTATAAAACTCGTTTTTAATATTGCTACTCATAAAAAAATACTACTGAACTTTTGCTTTGAAACTCAGTCACTTTTTCTCATTATTCAACTCGTACTGGCATTCACCTCGTACTGGTTTCCCCTATTTAAAATTGAAAAAAGCTTTGGTTAACTTTTTTTAAAAAATCCAAAACAATTTTGAAATTCAGAGCATTAAAAATTGATGAGCAAAATTCAATTTCCTTCTACCTTCAGTAGACCTCCAAACATAATGGGGTAAGTAGAAAAGCAATGCTTGAAAGAAAAGAACAAAAGGAACCCATTGGTAATAAGCATGATGAATTACTTCATCTTTCTTGCTAAGGGGTCCGACTCCAGGATGAGGAACTTCTCCCTCTTTTATTGCTGTCAAGTTCATATGTTTGACCTGTAAAATTTCACAATTCAACATTTCTATGTGGGAGCGTCCACTAATTGCGTAAGGCTTTTTTTGGGGGCGAGGGTCTGGAAAATCTTGCGAATAATAACTTTGCCCGGGGGGGGGGGGTCCAAAGCCTTTTTTACGAAAGTTTCCTGTTTCTAATTATTTTTGTAAAATATGCTAATTCAAATCAGTTTTGGCTGTAGAAAATTACTTTTTGCAATATTATATACAGTGTGTATTATATACAATAATATATTATATTATAATTATTTCTATTATTTATTTTCTGTTTTATATTATTTCATATTACATACGTCCAATAAATATAGAGTCGACAAGTTAACCATTCTTGAAATCTGGTGTACTACTTTCATGAAATCCATTCAATCCCTGGAAATCTTTGCAATCCTTAAAAATCCCACGAATATTTTTGAAAAATTTGTAAATCCCTTAAAAATTGTTTAATTAGTTTGAAAATACCTTGAAATCCTTTCAATTTTATGGATATCGTGCATAATCTCTTGAAATCCCTAAAAAACGATTGAGTTCCCTGGAAATCCCTTGAAATCCTATAAATACTGTGGGAATCCCTTAAAATTCTTTGAGATTCCGTGAAATCTACTGAAATCCTTGAAAACGCTTGAAATCTTCAAAATCCCATAAAAATCCCTTATAGTCCCTTAAAATTCCTGGAAGTCTCTTAAAATCACTAATAATCGGTTGGAATCCTTAAAATTCCGTAAAATATTTTGAAATATTACGAGATCCTTTGAAATCTTTGAAATCCCTTAAAAATTCATTGAAATCTAAAAAATCCTTTGAAATCTCGTGGCTTCTTTTGAAATATTTCGAAAATGCTTAAAATTTTTTGAAATTCCGTGAAATCTTTTAAGTCCTTGAAATGGCTTAAAATCTTCAAAATCCCATAAAAATCCCTTGTAATCCTTTAAAATCTGTGGAAATCCCTTAAAATCACTAAAAATTGGTTAAAATCCTTAAAATTCCGTAAAATATTTCGAAATATTACGACATCCTTTGAAATCTTTGAAATCCCCTTAAAATTCATTGAAATCTTAAAAATCCTTTGAAATCTCGTAGCTTCGTTTGAAATATTTCGAAAATCCTTAAATTTTTTTGAGATTCCTTGAAATCTTTTGAAATCCTTGAAATTGCTTGAAATTTTCAAAATGCCATGGGAATGCCTTATAATCCTTTGAAATTCCTGGAAATCTCTTAAAATCACTAAAAAGCGATTAAAGCCCTTGAAATTTCGTGAAATATTTCGAAGTATTACGAGACCCCTTGAAATCTTTACAATCCCTGCAAAATTAATTAAAATCTACAAAATCTGTGGGAATCTTTCCGAATCTCTTGAAATCCCTAGAAATATTTGAAAATCCATTAAAATCTCTCAACAACCATTACAATTTCTCGAAATCCCTTAAAATCCTTTATAATAATCGGAAATCCTTTGAAATTCCGTTAAATCTTTGGTAATCCATGCAATCTCTTGAAATCCTTTAAAATTCTTCATAATATTCGGAAAACTTTTGAAATTCTGTTAAATCTTTGAAATCTGACGAAATTTTCTAAAATTCGTACATATACTTTGGAATCTTTTGAACTCTCTTAAAATCCTTTGAAGTCCCGTGAAATCATCAAATCGCTTTGAAATTCTTAAAATCCATTAAAATTCCATAAAATCCTTTGAAATATTTGAAAATATTATGAAATTCCTTAAAATTTGTTGATATTTTACGAAATCCTCTCAAATACGTGGGTATACTTTGGAATCGTTTCAAATCTCTTAAAATCATTTCGAACTCCGTGAAGTCATCGAAACCGTTTTAAATCTCTTAAAATTTTCTAAAATCCCGTAAAATCCTTTGAAATCTTTTTAAATCTCTTAAAATCCCTTGGAATCACTTAAAATCCTATGTCATCCGCGGAAACCGTTCTTATATCCTTAAAATCCCTGAAAATCCATCGAAATCCTTCGGTATCTCTTCAAATCCTATAAAATTCTTTGAAATCTCGTGATTTCTTTTTAAATATTTCGAAATCTCTTAAAATTCATTGGAATCCTTTAAAATCCTTTGAAATCCCGTAATTTCTTCTGAAATATTTCGAAATCTCTTGAAATCCCTTAAAATTACTTAAAAACCTTTGTAATTCCGTGATTTATCTTAAATTATTTCAAAATTTCCTCCAAATCCTTTATAATCTGCGAAAATCGTTCTTACATCCTTAAAATCCCTAAAAATCCGTCGAAATCCTTCGGTATCTCTTCAAATATTCTAAAATCTTTTGAAATCCCGTGATTTGTTTCAGAATATTTTAAAATCTTTTTAAATCCCTTGGAATCCCTGAAAATCCTTTGTAATCCCCAAAACTCGTTCTTAAATTCTTAAAATACCTAAAAATCCATCGAAATCCTTCGGTATCTCTTTAAATCCTCTTGAATATTTTGAAATCCCGTGATTTCTCTAAAAATATTTTTAAATCTCTTAAAATCTCTAAAAATCAGTCGAAATCCTTCGGTATCTCTTCAAATCCTTTCAAATTCTTTGAAAACCCGTGCTTTCTTTTTAAATATTTCGAAATCTCTAAATCTTCATTTGAATCCTTTAAAATTCCTCGAAATCCCGTGATTTTTTTTTGAATTATTTCGAAATTTCTTGAAATCCTTTGAAATCCCTTTAAATCCTTTGTAATCCGCAGAAATCGTTCTGAAAACCTTAAAATCCCTAAAAATCCGTCGAAATCCCGTGACTTCTTTTATAAAATATTTCGCAAAATCTCTTAGAATCCCTTGGAAACCCTCATTATCTTTTGTAATCCACGGAAATCGTTCATAATGTCTTAAAATCTCTAAAAATCCATCGAAATCCTTCGGTATTTCTACAAATACTTTAAAATCATTTGAAATCCCGGACTTTCTTTTGAAATCCGTCGAGATCCTAAAGTATCTCTTGAAGTCCCGTAAAATCTCTTGAAACCTGATTAAACTCCTTGAAGTTCCTCGAAATTTAAAAAAATCGCTTTAAGAAATTGAGTTTCTCTCTGAAATTGAAGTACGTTATTTCTTCAAATTCTTGAAATGTTTAAAATCACTTAAATTCTATGAAACCTCATGTAATCCTTTGGAATCGTTTGGATTGCCTTAAAACTTTTTTAATCTCTTGAAACCTTTTGAAATCCTTTCAAATCATTGAAAATCTTTCAAATCTTTTAAAATCTCATCTTCTGTGAAAATAATTGTTATATTAAGTAAATATATAAAATCTTACTTAAAAAGGGGGGTGAAGGGTCACAAAAATCTCACGAATCCTTACAGTAGGGGGGAAAGGGTTTAAAAATCAAAAAATCATCCTCACGTAATTAATGGACGTTCTCCATGAAATTTGATAATAATAATAATGAAATAATTAAAATAAAGTAACGTACGACTGTAAAAGTGGATGTGAAGAAGCAGAATGTGTCTATCACATGATTTGGTACCCCAGTATCACTTATGCATCTGAAAGATAGTTTTACACGGCATTAGTGTAAAATAAATGTCTAATTATTGCTACGTATCGTGAATATGTAGAGCAGCATTATAAAAACATGAAAAATCTTTTAGACAATTAGTTAATATTTTGCATTTTTAATGCTTTTTAGAGCATAGGGATGGCTAAAAGAAAAAATGAGTTATCAAAAGTGCTGCAGCTCAATTCAATCTTCCATTTAACATGAAAATGATACAATCTAGTAAATCAAGTTTTTTTTGCAAACAGATGGAAAGGGGTCACTGCCGTACAAATGAAATAAAGCGTATCTACAGTTTTGATAAGTCATCTGTCACTTTTACGAACCTTTAAAATAGGACTCAAATCTCCTTGATTTTGATGTTTATTGAATATCCATTTTGCAATACGATAAACATAATAGATGTTCATAAAAACTAAAAGAATTAAGGTTATTTGAATCCCATTTTAAAGATTCGTAAAAGTGACA
>JAUMHM010000087.1:733355-749476 GCA_032362435.1 Melikaiella ostensackeni
GTGTATGGTCCTAAATTTGTATAATTATGAAAGAAGCAAAAAAAAATTTGTTTACAAAAAAACTTTTTTCATAATTATAAAATTTTAGGACCGGACACACCTGTCTTATTGCTTCTTATTTAGTTTCCCAAATTTTCAACTTGATGTGGCGCTTCGTGTGAACGTAAGTTGGTAAAGAAAAAAACTGTCGGTAAGGTAGGAATCTGGTCACGTGACCCACTCGTTACATGGCCTTAAGTGACTGCGTGTCAGCCCTGTTTATATCCTCTGTTGAAATACAATTTCAGGGCTGATTCATCTTCAGTAGAAGATCCAAATGAAGACGCCCCCATGGATTTTCATAGTGACGGGCTTTCTGGTTTTGGGAAAGCCGTCGTCAAAGAACTGAACAGATTAGGAATGTTAGTTGACCTTTCTCACGTCTCCATAAGAACTATGAAGAATGCCCTTGCCATTACGAAAGCTCCTGTCATTTTTTCGCACAGTGCGGCAAGAACTCTTTGCAATTCATCAAGCAACGTTCCAGATGACGTCCTAAGAAATTTAGTAAGCTTTCTTTATTCCCGTTAATTAAATCTCTAGAAATTGACGAATGATTTTTTATGGATAATGTGTTTTTACTCAAGAGAGTCTCGTTACATAAATACCAGATTCAATCAACATAGAAAAAAGTTTAGTTAGTAAACAGTAGAGCGCACAGTGGACGGTTTTGTGTAAAAAAATTGTGCTGAATTATGCTAGATTTGTGCCCAATTTTGCCGTAAAAGATTTTTTGAAAAAATCAAAATTTGAGCCCAAAAATAAAAAATAAAACATTTTTTATGTCAGCCTCGCCAATTGGTTTTTTCGGAAAAATGAAAATTGTGCTGATTTGTGCTAGATTTGTACTCTATTAAGCCGTGAAATTTTTTTCGAAAAAATGAAAATTTGATCCCAAAAATAAATAAAAAATTTGTCAGCGCGCCATTTTGTCTTTTTGACAAAACAAAACTTGTGCTAGGAACAACCTGCTACACATACTACTGCGTAGCAAATAAGTCAAAATCTTGAACAATTTTAGAAAAAAAGCGACTAAAAAAAACTGAAAAAAATGATCAATTTCAGAATTTCGAAAAACGGAAACTTGTGCTGAGTTGTGCTAGACTAGCACAATAATTATCTCAAATGACAAATTGCACTCAAATTAATATTTTCCAAAAAAATGCATATTTTTGAAATTTGAACGCGTTTTTGACCCAAAATTTTCAAAAATACGAATGTCAAAAATCTGAAACCTATGCTGAGTTGAGCTAGGCTAGCAAAATAATTATCTCCAATGACAATTTTTATTCAAATTTTTTTTTAAATGCCATATTTTTTAATTTGGAATACATTTTTTACCCAAAATTTTCAAAAATACAAATTTACAAAATCTGAAACTTGTGCTAAGTTGTGTTAGGCTAGCACAATAAAAATTCGTATTTTGGAGAAATTTTGGGTAAAAAATTTGTTCAAAGTTCAAAAATATTGCATTTTTTGGAAAATATTATTTTGAGTGCAATTTGTCATTGAAGATAATTATTGTGTCAGCCTATCACAACTTAGCACAGGTTTCAGATTTTCGAAATTCATATTTTTGAACATTTGTGGTCAAAAACACGTTCCAAGTTTAAAAATATTGCATTTTTCCGAAAATATTAATTTGAGTGCAATTTGTCATTTGAGATAATTATTGTATTAGTCTAGAACAACTCAGCACAAGTTTCTGTTTTTCGCAATTCTGAAATTAATCATTTTTTTGAGTTTTTTTTAGTCGCTTTTTTTCAAAAATTGTTTACAATTTTTTACTTCTTATTTGATGCACAGTAGTATGCGTAGCAGGTAGATACTAGCACAAGTTTTATTTTGTTTGAAAGAGAAAATGATGCGGCTGACATAAATGTTTTTTTGATTTTCGGACTCAAATTTTCATTTTCTTTTAAATTTTTCACGACACAGTAGAGCACAAATGTATCACAATTCAACAAAATTTTCATTTTTTCGAAATTTGAAATTGGCGTTGCCAACTTCATGAACATACCGAATTGATTAAAAATTGTTACTCGGGGGTTTTTCGGGTCGCAGATTTCAAATCCAAAGCCAAAATTTCAAAATTCAAAATGGCGGATGAAAATTGTAAAACAAATCGATTTGACTGAAATTTCTACCCGGTGGATTTTCGAGTCGCTTATTTCAAACCCAAAGTCAAAGTTTGTAAATTGAAAATGGTGGATCCAATATGGCGGACCAAAATTGTAAAATAAAACCAATTTGACTAAAAATGTCTACTCGGGGGATTCACGGGTCGTTAATCTCATATAAAAATTGAACATGGCGGATCCAATATGGCGGACCAAAGTTGTAAAACAAAACCAATTTGAAATTATTAATTTCTCGAACATGTGTCGTGCTAATATAAGTATAATTTTGTGATTATTTAATTAGTAATTACAATGTTAAATTGTTTCAAGTTTTATCTACTTTTTTTTATCTTATACTTACCTTAATGTTCTGAGCGCAACATAAATTGACTTTACTGATCTCCATGGTAATTCTATTTTTCTTTTCTTTGTTTTCGCTTACACTAAGCACGCTAGAATGCCAAATTTTTGGATTTGGACTTTCGATTATAAACCATCATTCCGACAAACGCCGGAGTAGCAACTTTTAATCAAATGGGCTTTGTTTTTACAATCTTAATACACCATATTGGATCAACCATTTTGAATTTATAAATTTTAACTTCAAAATTTGAAATCAGGGACCCGTAAAACTCTCGAATAGCAATCTTTAGTCAAAACGATTTTTTTCTAAAAGTTGGTCCACCAAATTAGATGCGCCATTTTGAATTTTGAAATTTTAACTTTGGATTTTGAATCAGCGACCCGAATTACCCCCGATAAGCAATTTTTAGTCAAATCGGTTCTGTTTTACAATTTCTATCCACTATATTAAATCCACCATTTTGAATTTTTCAATTTTGACCTTGGATTTGAAATAAGCGACCCGAAAAACCCTCTGAGTAGCGATTTTCAGTCAAATCTTTTTTTTCACAATTCCAGTATGTAGTATGGCCTTCATTAATTTACATGCCAGATCCGGGTCGGTCATGCGAAAATCTATATAAAAACATATATAGCACATAAAATGTAAAATCTAAGCATCGGTGGTATTCAATAAACGATTTTTTTCGACCAAGAATGCCAACCTCAACACATTGTTTTCAACTCAAATTTTTTCTTACACTTTCTCTGTAATTTTTCTATATTCGATAAGGATTCACCTCCAATTAAAAAAAATGTATCCCGCTAGATCACTTCGATCCAAAGTTCTATGATTTTGAGACACAATTTCACAAGACCGTCCACTGTGGGGCGCAGTGAATTTTTTTTCAATTTCCAATTAGAAGGGGGGGGGGGGAAGTTGTTCATTGGGTTCAAAATTACTTAATATAAGTTTCAATAAAAAAATTCTCTCCTCACCCTCATCGATGTTATACAAGAAAAAAACGAAAAATCACACACTGTAAAAAAGTCTTAATTCAAGCCCAGAATTGGTCTGAAATCATTTACATAAGCCCAAATAACAGCTGAACCTCAGAAAAAACAGAGAGTAAGATTTCTAGAAAGAGACAGACGTACTTACTATACACGGAGAAAAGGACAGCAAATTTTAAGATGCGATTGCTTTAAGACTTTCTTTTTTCTGTCCACACTTATTATTTTATGATGAAAACAATATTTCGAAGGCCGGAATTGGTGGTAAAAGTTGTATTCTCCAACTAGATTCGTAAATGTACAGTGTAAACCCCGTCATAAAATTCCTTACGCTCCCAAAATTAATTTAAAGTTGCAAAATATGATGAAAACTCACAAACTCACAAACATATTTTGATGTGTAAATAACTTAGACCTCGATTGGGGAATCTCGCCTGAGTCGAGTGAAACCATGGCCCTTCAGTTATTCTTTCGACTTCGTACAGTATTCTTCTACATATTGATATGTGTATGGAAAAGTGATTATATATATTTCATATACTTTTTTATATTTTATATTTTGACTAATTTTTTTGACTTCTGCTTTATGTAAGATTTCAATTTCACTGAACGTTTACCGAAGATGTTTACACAAAAATCTGTCTTGGGTCGTAGCTTAGGACGCACGTGATGTTTTTTTTTTCACTTTTAAGGATAGTATTCTGAATAAAATTAGGGCAAAATTATTTTTAGTGATGCCTACTATCATTTTATTAAAATAATGATTGATTTTACATAATTATTTTGCATTGTTTAATAGTAACGCGCTACCGAGAACGTTACATTTTTCTAGTATCAGTAACGCGTTATTTATTTTAAAAAGTAACGGTAACGTTAACGCGTTACAATTATCAGGTAACGGTAATGTAAAGTAACGTACATTATTGCACGTTACTTTATGAAATATAATAATGGCATTTGTACTACACTATATGTCATGATAACAAATCAGAAGAAATATTTTCTTTATATGTAGTAGTATATCTCTATACATATATTGGACTAAAAACCAAACTTTTTTTCTCGTGAAAATGGGCGTGAAGTGAAAAAAAAACGAATCTTGTGCTACAAAATTCTAGTGTGTGTACAAGTTCTCTGGGACAATATGAAAACAACTAAAAATATTTTAAAATCGGTGAATATATCTTCTGCTTCCCATAAGGATTGCCATTTTTTACTTTGGGATTTTTTTACATAAGGAGAATATTACATTCATTTGTACACATTACACATTTTGTTAAAAGTCATCATTATTTCAATATGTCTCAATGAAATATCTTTTTCTTTTCTAATTTAAATTTTAAAAATATGTTTACAAAGTTGAGATAAATAGAAAGTACTTGCAAATCAATAAAAATGGTCAAATCGAGAAAACAATTGAAAAAACGATTGAAAAAACGTTTTCCAAACTTAACAGATTTTTTACCGTTTGATCAATGCTCACAAAAGAAATAGGCGAACAAACATTTCATTTTTGTTCTTGTAAATAAGTGGATAAAAATATGAAAAGTGGAAAAATTGTTTGTTTCAGTCATCTTTATAAAATGATAATTTGAATAGAAAATTTTAGAATTAATAATAGTACGAACTAAAAACAATTTACAGATTATTAATTTAAAATTCCTGATTACTCTACTTGTAGTGCAATGTACACTCTTTGAAACCCCTTAAATAAATTTAAAAAATTATAAAAATTACTAAAATGGCGTACAAAAAAAATTAAATGATGCCAACTTGTTCCCAAAGTAAAACATTTTAAAGAAAATCGTCGTTACTTTTTACATAATTCACCTTAATATTCAAGTAGACCTTGGAAAACAACACATCTTAGTCACAAACAATTCTGTCACATCGCCACGGTCAGACTGCCCGAATTCATATGAAATCGGTCAATTGTTAATTTATAAACACTTTCAACTAGAAAAACAAACTATCTGAGGCTTGTGATACTCGTAACTTGAAATAATGTATTAAAAATTTAATAAAAAAAGTAACGTCAAGGTAACGCGTTACTTTTTTCCGGTAACGGTAACGTTAACGCATTACGTTTGACTGGTAACGTGTCACTGTTCATTTTTCATTTATACAAAAAAAAATGGATACTTTTTAGCGTTTCAAGGACTTGGACCACGACTTAAACTTTTTTTTTAATTTATAAAAAATTGCACAATTATTTTTTACACCAAATGAAAATAGGGGGTAAGACAAAAACGAAAAAGTATTTAATTTTTTTGGCCACCCTGCAAGCCTTATTTTTTTTAAATATATGTAAAACGTAACTCGGTAAAAAAATAATTTTGACCAAACGGTAGATGTTTTTGATTTTTGACAGAATTAAATTCAATTAAGAAAATGTAGCAGCTTTTTAAACACAATAATAATAAATTAAAAGTAGCGTTTTGATAAAAAACTGTTTTTTTACCGAGTTATAACTATGAGATTTGATCCCGTGAGGTTGGTATTAATGTTTCATTCGTACCAACTCAAGTAGCAAGTAACAACACAATTAAACGGCCATCTTGATAGATGACCTTGACAAGTGAGACCACGTGGAGTAAAATTCTGTAATCCTGTTCATCTAAATTCATAAATTCATTGTGCTTGTGCTCATTAGAAACAAATTTTAAGAACAATAATATCAAGTTTTTTTTTGGTTTCACAATAACTTGGCTTTCCCTAAACTGAGAATTGAATCTACATAACCTATAAAAAAAATTATAATCTAGGAAAAAGTTCGACATTTTTTTATCAATTTCTGCACTAAGGATGAGAACATGTCAAACACTTACTCTGTCTGTCTTCCGGTTCAAGGATATTTATTCATTGAGTACACTGACGATTATATCCATAAAATTATACGATTTTGACAGGTACTAAAACTTAAGTCGACCGACCTTTGAATAATCTTATCTGGAATGATCTTAGCAAAGTGCCGTTGAAAGTTTCATTTGGAAACTTTCACTTTGAAAGTTTCAAAATGCGAAATTTATGGTCAATGAAATTTTTAACGAAACTAAAATCTTAATTTTCAACCATATAGTTTAATTCTCTCCCCAAAATGTTGAATTTTCAAGCCAAAAAGACGAATTTTCTACAAAACAGTTGAATTTTCAACCCAAAAAATATGATTTTTCATCAAAAACTTTAATTTTCTACCAAATAGTTAAATTTTGAAAAAACAGTTTAATTTTTAAGCAAATAGTTGAATTTTCTACTAGAACAATATAATTTTCTACCAAAAATATGAATTTTCAACAAAGAAGTTAATTTTCAACCAAATGGTTTAATTTTCCACCAAATTGTTGAATTTTCAAGCCAAAAAGACGAATTTTATACAAAACAGTTGAATTTAGAACCAAAGAGGTGAATCTTAAAAAAATGACTTTTGAACAAAGTAGTTCAACTTTCAATCAAGGAGTTGAATTTTCAATCAAGAAAAGATGGTTTTTTGCCAAATAGTTTAATCTTCTACTAAAAAGATGAATTCTTAACAAAATAGTTCAACTTTCTACCAAGTAGTTGAATTTTTGACCAAAAATATGCCGTTTAAACAAAATAGTTGCATTTTCAACAAAATAATAAGTTTCGAACCCTTTAAGCAAATCCAAGTATTTTTTTTTTAATAGTTATTTCTTTTTAATTGAAAAGTCTATTATCATATATTTGGTTAAGAATTAATCTCTTTTGGTGAAAAATTCTACTACATATTTGGTGGAAAATTTAACTTTTTTTAAAATTCATTTTTTTTTAGTTGCCAATTAATTTTCGTAATTGAAAATATAACGGATCCATTTTTGGCTGAAAATTGAAAAATCAACCATTAAATTTTTCATTGAAAATTCAACTATGTATTTAGTTGAAAGTTGAACTACTTTGTTGAAAATTCGTTCTTTTTTTGGTTGAAAATTAATTTTTTTTCACAGAAAATCCAACTGTAATATTTTTCATTGTGAATTTATCTTTTATGGCTGAAAATTCAACTACATACATACTCAATTGAAATTTGAGCTACTTTGTTAAACATTCATTTTCTTTGCTTTAGATTCAACTATTTTGTTAGAAATACCCTTTTTTTGTTGTTTGAAAATTAATTTTTCAAACTGAAAATTTAACTTTTCCATTTTTGGTTGAAAATTGATCGTATTTAGTTGAAAAACCAACTATTAGATTTTTAATTGCAAATTCAACTATTTGGTTGAAAGTTGAACAACTTTGTTAAAAATTCATTTTATTAGTTTATAAAATTGAACTATTTTGTTGAAAATTCGTTTTTTTTGGTTGATAATTAATTTTTTTCACTGAAAATTTAACTATTTCATTTTTGGTTGAGAATTGTTCGTTTTTAGTTGAAAATTCAACTATTATATTTTTCATTGTGCATTTATCTTTTTTGGTTGAAAATTCAACTATGTACTTAGTTGAAAGTTGAACGACTTTGTTGAACATTCATTTTGTTGACTGCAGATTAAACTATTTTGTTGAAAATTCCCTTTTTTGTTGCTTGAAAATTAATTCTTTAAACTGAAAATTTAACTTTTCCATTTTTGGTTGAAAATTGATCGTTTCTAGATGAAAATTCAACTATTTGGTTGAAAGTTTGAATACTTTGTTTAGAATTAATTTGATTTGTTGGAGATCCATCTCTTTCTTTAAAAATTCAACTATTTTTTCGAAAGTTCGTCTTTTTTTTGTGTTGAAAATTAATTTTTTGAATGCAATTTCAACTATTCCACTTTTGGTTGAAAATTAACTTTTTGGGTGAAAATTCATATTTTCGGGTAGAAAATTCAACTGTTTTCTAGTTAGTTAGTTGAATTCGACTGTTTTTGATTCAAAATTAAAATCTTTTTTGGTTGAAATATCGACTTTTACATTTTTTGTTAAAAATTGATCTTTTTTGTTTGAATTCAACTGTTTTTCATTTAAAACTAAAATCTGCTGAACTTGGTTGAATGCTGCACTTCTTTGTTAAACGTTTATTTTTTTGTTGAAGATTCATCATTGTAGTTGAAAATTCAATTATTTTGTTTAAAATGTTGTCAAAAATTCACTTTTTTTTTGTCGGAAATTTGACTGTTTCTTGAACATTCGTTTTTTCTTTGGATTGAAAATACGTCCTTTTGGATTAAAAATTCAACTGTCTTCTAAAAAAGCCATCTTGGCAAGAATATTAAAATTTTTGGTTTAAAATGCAACTGTTTTTGGTTGAAGTTTAATCTTTTTGATGAAGTATTCGACCAATTGGTTGAAAATTCACTTCATTTGGTAGAAAATTAATCTTTTTTACAAGAGATGGCACTTAGAAAATAACAATAAAATATTGTGTAAAATATCAATAAGTCTTATGTACAAAATTTATAAAAAGTGTTTAAATCATGATAAAAATTTCAAACTTTGGCGCTTTCATTGGCGTCTGTAATAACCTAACAGGGTTATATTAGTTCTGGCTCAGTTTATTCGATATTAAAATAGTTTTGACACTTTTTGTCAGAGTAAGATGTAGTTCGTGAAATTAAAAAGCCTTTTTTAAATGTAAATACTAGTCATTGTCCACCTATAATTATTATAAAAATGGCTAAAAATGCCAACTTCTTGAAACTTGCAATGCAGGGTTGGGAATATTTCACTGAGAGGCTAAGGTAATGCTCGTTCAATTAAGAAAATGTCCGTTTGTCTGGCGAAATTGCACGGTGAGGTTCAGGAGAGTTTGAAAAATTTATATAACTTAATTCGATGCGCAGTAGTATTCTATTTCACCTACGGCTGCGCAGTAGCTTTTTCGGTTCCCTTAGAATACGCTCGGAAATGCACCAAAAGATTGATTGTTTTCCATGTTTATAAAAAAAGTTAATTTTTTTTAATACATGTGGAAAGCAATTAGTTTTTGGTGCACATGTCCGGGGTTATTCTTGGGGGACCTATAAAACTACTGCGCAGCCGTAGGTGCCATAGAATACTACTGCACATCGAATTAATTTTAAAATCAAATGTTCTTGTTTATGAATATGGAAGACAATTTTTTTCAGTACTTTCATCCAGGAGTGTTTCAAAGAGGCCGAAATAATTACTGCGCAGCCGAAAGTGCTCCAGATTACTACTGCGCATCGAATTAAGTTATAGTATAGTAACTCTGTGTTCCGTTCCGTGTAATGCATATAATTTTTCACAATTACTCTATTGAAAATTCGATTTTCAGTACCTGTAGAGCGGGGCGAAACAAAGTGTTTCAGTCCTAGGGCTGAAACACCAACACGGTCAATTTGACCGTTTTAGCCCTGAGGTTGGAACACCTTGTTTCGCCCCGCTCTACAGGTACTGGAAATCGGATTTTCAATAAAGGTGTTGTGAAAATTTATATTTCTAACTCTCCTGATCCTCGCCGTGCAATATCGCCAGACAAGCGGACATTTTTTTGGTTGAACGAATCTTGCCCTAACCTCTCAATGCAATATTCCCAAACTTGCATTGCAAGATCCAGGAAATCTCCACGAAATTTTTTGTACTGCCCGGATGACTTTGAAACTTTTCATTGAAACTTTCAGCTGAAAGTTTCAAAAAGTATCAGTTTCTGAAACGGCACTTTGCTAAATTTTCTGCTTGTTTTCATTCTTTTGAAAAAAAATCTGTTCAAAAAATCTATTTTAAAAAATCTGATCAAAGAAATCTGTTCAAAAAAATCTAATCGAAAAAATCACATCACATCGCATCGCGTCACACCACACCATATCTTCGATGAAAAATGGGACAACTTGAAGAAATTACATTAAAAATTGAAAAAAAAGAATACAAAACAAGATCGCTTTTAATTCGAAATATAGCGTATTTCAACCTAAAATTATTAAATTTAAAACTGACTATCAAGACTTTCAATATGAAATTTGCAATTTTGAAAAATTTAGTACTGAAACTGTTCTGATATTTTGAATATTTGAATTTGAAACTATTAGCGATTCGGGAGGTTTTCAATTTAAAATTGTTAAATCATTAAATTCAGTGTTCAACATGAACGTTCAGAAATTTCAGATAATTCAACTTTGATCTATTTTGATTTTAAATAACACTTTTTTTAGTTTTTTAATTTCAAATCGTTTAATTTTTAACACTTAATTTAGATTTATTATTCATTCTTGAAGTCTTTCAATGAAATATTTTTTAATTCTGAATGATTCTTTTTTTCAAATGTTCAACTAAAAATCGAACAATTTTAAGATGTTAAAGTGAAAATTAAAGATTAAAAAAAAAAGAACAAGATGGCTATAATTCCAATTTTTTAGATTGTACAATTTTAAGCCTTTTAATTCGGAGTTGTTTCTTTTTCAGTTGAGTTTGAACTGGTGAATGTCTTGGAACATTTTCAAATTTAAAAAAAAAAGCTGCCCGCTGCGCGGGCATATTCTAATCACGCGCCAAACGAGCGGCTCGCTACGCTTGCAAGTTTCTCGTATCTTGCATAATGTGGCCGGAAAATGAAATTTTCATTTTTTAATAGCATTTTTCACGATTAAAACAAAAACTATCTGTCCTATCAAAAAAATGACCTCATGTAAATTTGTAGATCTTTTTAAGATGAACAATTTTACTTAACATTTTTTTCGTATTATTGTGCAATATTAGTAGTCAAATTCTTGATATAAATCTAAAATATTTCAGGGTGGCTTCTAAGAACAAAAACCAATTTCTGGTCATTTTCCGGCTATCAAACATTTTTCCAGGTCATTATTGATGCTTATGTTCAATAGAAAGAGCAAAAATAACCGTATCGTAACTGTAGTGAGAACAACATTTTTTAAATTGATATTAAAAGAGTCATAAATCGTTGAGGAAGATATTATCCGCTCAAAACCTTCTGAATGCTTATTTTTACGAATAAATAACAAAATGCTGATTTTTTAACCTGAAGGTATTTAATGAAAAAACCTACGCTTTTCTTTCAGTATAAGAAGAAAGAAAAAAAGAAACCCTAATAAAAAAAGTCAAATTCATTTTTGACTCTTCCCCTCGGAAAATATGTGTTCCAAAGACGAAATTTTCTCTTCTTGAGCTATCATCCAATATTACTTACTTAAAAATTAGACACTATTTCAAAATAAAATATTCAGAACTGTATAAATTTAGAGTAGTAGCCTACAATATTGTGAAATTTGAAATTGGATACTTTCAAAATTTAAGAAATTTTAAACCAAATATTTTCGAATTTAAGCTTTCAGACAAAAAAAAACTTATGTATCATATCGTGTATAGTATCAAGTGCCATTAAAAGTGATTGGATAGATTGTTTCACTGAAAAATGTGATTTGCGTAAAAAAAAATCATTGTGATCACGAAGAAAAAAGTTTCTGCTAATGTTACAGAAGATGACAGTATACATTTTTCTGTAATGTTTAAAGAAAATCCTGTGAGATTTGCGCTATTTTCTGTATGATTCACTGAAACTTTCAGTAAGATTTTCAGAAAATATCCGTGAATCTGTAAGCTACCTAGAAATTCTGTAAAGATTACAGAAAGTTCTGTAAGCTCTACAGAAAAGCTATGCTCTCATTATTTTGACATAGGACCTCTGTAACATTAACAGATGTTTTCTCCTGCGTGATTTTCACCGTTTAAAACTGAAGAATTTTAAATACTCTGAACCTTTGAAGTATAATTATGCTAAAAGTCTTGAAAATGATATCCTTTCTAATTGGAAACTTTAAAAATGAATGAATTCAAACTTAAATCGTTAAAAATCAAACAGTTCAAAACTTCGTTGAAAAATTGAAGCATTCCTAAATTAGGATCTTGAAACAAAGCCATTTAAAATTATTAATTTTCCAATTTTGCATAGCGCATTTTAAAATTCACTGATTTTAATCTAAAGTGCAAAATTAATAGCTTGAAAATCAATGATAAAGCATTTCAATGCAAGAGGAACAACTTCATGTTGCTTCAAGTGGGAAAACAATAATTTGAATGTCAAATTGACATATACTAATAAACTGCCACATGGACATGATAAAAAAAATTCGAAAGACGAAAAACACGCAGAAAACAAGCGTGAACATAGGAGCTTCAATGTGGATAAAGTGAATGAATGAATGAATGAATGGATGAATGAATGAAGTTGTAGATTATTATAGTCAATTAATTAATCAATTGATATCAGTAATGCAGACCAGCTTACGTCGCGAATTGAGGAAATGTTTTGAAAGTAATTATTATTTTGATGAAATGTTTGTTTTTATAACTTGAAATATACTTTGTAATGTAAGAGAAAAATCCTTAAGAGGAAAGTTAACTGCTTTTTTGCAAGTATGTACTTTTAATTTCAACTAAAATTGGAATTTGGAAAATTCTCATTTTCTCTTAATTTTCAAAATATTTTTTACCTAATGTTTCCGATCTTAACCTTCGATTTCTAAGCTCATATGAGCTTTTATTTTGTTTAAATAGTGTAATTTGTCTAATTTTTCACTTGAAATATAACTGAGAAGAGGGCTTTAGTGCCCTAGATAGAATAAAAAAATGTAACCTGTTTTACCTTTAGAGTAGCAGCTGATTCGGTCGGCAAAAGCAGAAATTCAAATTTTCCACCAATCAGAGACAACTTCTCCTGACTTTCTCAAATTTAATTTATGGTTTTGAATCACCTTCTAAAGTTGAGGAAACATGCGCCTCAATAAAAAAAAATCTTCTGCATTTTCTCTGAACTGGATGACTTCTTTCAAATATACTTTTCACTCCTCAATTAAGTTTTTCATTTTTCAGTTTCTTCAGTTTCAGTTTTTTCAGCACTGCAGTGTCTCAGCGGAAAGTTTTTTTCCTGAAATAAAAATTGGATTTTTAATCACCGTCCAAAGTTGAAAAGTATGTATCTCGAACGAAGAAAAAATTACCCCTACATTTCCTCGCAACTCAATGAAATTTTCTAGTGAAACTCATAATGTATCAATTCAAGAACTTAACAGCTAGAAATAAAATTTGCAGATATTCTGAAATTTTAAATTGTAATTGTAATCACCGTACAGAGTAAAAATTTCGGATATGTCTCCTTTGAACACCACCATTCAGTTACACTTTATTCGTAAAATACATATAAATCGTTTCAGTTACAGTTACTGAAAGAAGTAACTCCTTGTGCCCCTAAAGTTACTTTAAGTATCGCTACAGTTAAAGTTACAGTCATATTTACTGAAAGAAGTAGTTTTGGTTTCCCTCAAAAGTTACTTTGAATGTTTAGCCCCTCAAATTATTGTAATTTTGAAATAAATAGGACTAAAATAAAAAGTAAGCGATTTCTTTTGACTGGTGAACAATATATTATTGTTACTACAATTTCAATTCTTTTGAATTTTTAATGATCCAATGTTCAAAATTGTAAACTGAAGTTATACAATTTTGAACGCTTTGATAAGAAATGAGAAAATGATAGGAAATAAAAATCCAGTGACGCGCAAGCGCACCTCAAGCGCGTGCATTTACTACTATAGTAAAATATTAAAATGTACATCATTTCCTGTAGATTTGTGGTCGCTAAATCCAAATCTGAGAGTGAAATTTTGCTATTACGTCAAGTTTTTGAGCAAATTGAGCTCAAAAGTGCTAAAAAAGTGACCTTGGTCATAAATGAAAAAATGTAGCTGTCAAACCTGACATGCTAAAGACTTCTAAGAGGGCTCAAATTAAAGCTTGAACCTTGTACTTTAATATCATTATAATAATATGGTATCGTTAGACAGCTTGAATTATTTTTATTTCGTTAACCAATGGCACAATTTTCTACAAAAATTAAAGCAATTTCTGCCAAAAAAGGTGACAAAAAAATTGTTCAGCTCTGTAGTACGCCACGAAAAATTTGACAAAAGTATAATTTTGGACATGTTTTTTTTTCGAAAATGAGATATTTACCAAGAGAACTTTTTTCTTGTGGTCTTTTGAAGCCAAGTTACCGGGTCGACCTTTAGATTCGGGTTGAGTATCTTCTTCATCGGGGTTTTCCATAGGCCCTCTAGGGCTTAGAATCAATGGGAAGGGCAGTGGAAAATTCCTTGGCGGGTACAGTTTCAGCTTTAGTATAGCATTTATTTTCCTTCATGTTTCACGCCCTATTACACTACTATTATTAATTGATCAAACGAAATTACCTGTTGTGAAGTTCAATCATAATTATATGGAGAGTTTCGTTTGAGAGATCTTACTATGTAGTACCGCTAGTACATACACGATGTCGCCACAATCTTCAGCTAAAAGCAAAAGGCAGCAGTGCCTATCACCTATATACTCCACACACTCCCAGCCTCCATATAATTTTAAGTTGAATTATCCTAATCATCTGGGGTGGGGTAATATAT
Organism: Melikaiella ostensackeni; assembly: GCA_032362435.1. Taxonomy (NCBI): domain Eukaryota; kingdom Metazoa; phylum Arthropoda; class Insecta; order Hymenoptera; family Cynipidae; genus Melikaiella; species Melikaiella ostensackeni. Next base: position 748,237 of record JAUMHM010000087.1, read on the forward strand.
TATTAGATTTTAATCAATATTTTAAAGGGTGGGAATAAGATCTCTCAAATGAAACTCTCCATATAATTATGATCGAACTTCACAACAGGTAACTTCGTTTGATCAACTAATTATATTTCGAGATTCGTTCTCAAGATCTTACTATGTAGATGTTCAGAGCTACATACATGTTTGTGTTATTTATTTATCCAGAGCTTTTACAATATTATAACATTCTGTTTTCTTATACACTATACAAACGTAAGAAAAAGAGAAGAAAATAAAAAATAACTTGACAAAAACTTATAGCCGTGGAACAATAACGACTCTTATCATTTAATTTTGCAGCAGAACAGCCTCTGCAAAATTACTTCTACTTTCAACAATCGGCCGGTTATAAAATTTCGCAAATGTCGAAAAGTCTTTCGATCAACCTGCTGTGCTGTTTATAATGTCTATATTAACGCATTTCTTCAACGATGCAGAGATCACCGCGTGTCTCGTACTATGAGCTTTGTACATGCTACTAACACCGCTACTAGCCAGAAAAGCTTTGACCCACCTTGCGATTGTCTGAGTAGTAGCCGGCCTATAGGGCTTTCTAGCTGTTGTTAATGAAAAGTCGACGTTACCTCTAATCTCCTTTGTTCTTTCTAAATAGGCTTGTAATGTGCTCGCTACACATAGTTCGAGTTTTTCTGAAAACCTAGGCAGTAAGAAATGTGGTTGACGTACTCCTGGTCGTGACGTTTTAATTAAGCTGTGAATCCTAATAACAATACCTTTTTCATTTTCACTTATATTTATGAGTTTGATCGCTGCAAATGTTTGTATCCTATGTGCCGTATCTAGGGCTAAATGTATAATTAAACGATTCGTAAGCTGAGCTAGAGAGAGGGCGTTTAATGGAAATAAAGCAGCCACAGCCGCTAGAACGGGGGTGGCATTCCAAGTATCTTCATATCTTGGTTTCGTCGGTCTTACTCTAAACACGCCCTTAAAGAAACGCGTAACCATAGAGCTCTGTGACAACCTATCTCCGATTAAAAGACCTAAAACTGCTCGACAATTATTGAGAGTTCCAAACATAGCTCCCGCGTCGAAACGCTCCGTCAACCAATCAATTATATCATTATATTTATTGACTGCTCTGGCGTATTCCTGCTGTGGAAAGTCTCCCTGCTACTCTCCCTGCCATCAAAACTAGGGTTCTGGCTAACGGATGTTGACGAGATCTACATGGAGAAATAAGCAAATTACT
>JAUMHM010000087.1:754599-766306 GCA_032362435.1 Melikaiella ostensackeni
AATTTCAACAAAGTACATGAATTTTCAACTAAAAAAATTTTCTACCAAAGTATAAATTTTGAACCAAACCAGACGAATTTTCAACAAAATACAAGAGTTTTTAACTAAAAAAAAAAATTTTAACCAAATAGATAAGTAAAGTAGTTGAGTAGTTGAACAATATCAATTTCAAACACAAAATGTTCATATTTCAACCAAAAAAGACGAATTTTTAACAAAATAGTTTAATTTTAAACCAAACAGATGAATTTTCAACCATGAAGATTAATTTTTTACCAAGAAAAGACGAATCTTTCATATTTTTCAAATTTTCAAGGGAGCGTTCATTAATTACGTAAGAAACAAAAGAATAAATATGAGATAGATGAAAATATGGTCTATGAAAATCTGATAAAGATCACAATAAGCCATTTATTCTTTTGTTCCCTTACGTAATTACTGAACGCTCCCCAATTAAAAAGATCAATTTTCAACCTTAAATGGAATAGTTAAATTTTCAATGAAAAAATGTAATAGCTGATATTTCAACCAAAAAATATTTTAATTTTAAATCAAACGCAGTTGAATTCAACCAAAAAGGAAGAATTTTCAACAAAGCAGTTAAATTTTCAACCGAATAGAATGATTTTTCATCAAAATTGTTGAATTTCGAACAAAATATTAAATTTTCAACAAAATAATAAGGTTTTTATCAACAAAGATGAATTCTCAATAAAAAATGTTATAGTTAATGTTTCAACCAAAAAATATTTTAAATCAATCAGTTAAATTCAACCAAAGAACAAATTTTCAACAAAAAAGTTAAATTTCAACAAAATACTTGAATTTTCCACCAAAATAGTTAAATTTTTCACCTAAAAAGACGAAATTGCAAGAAAACAGTTGAATTTTCAACCAAACAATAAAGTTGTTATCAACAATGATGAATTTTCAATAAAAATAAAATAATCTGTATAAGTGGGATTTATATTGACCCTCAATCGTAAAATTATTTTGGAACTTTTGGTGATCGAATTAGCTTTAGGGTCCAATGATTGAATGCAATTTAAATTGCTTCAGACGTTTCGGCACACGATAGTGGCCCTTCAGTGAATTTGATTTCTTATATGTTTTATACGAATAGTTTTAACCAAAAAAAGTTTTAATTTTAAATAAAAAACAGTAGAACTCAATCAAAGAAGACGAATTTTCGACAAAATACATAATTTAATTTTGAACCAAAAATATGAAATTTCGACCAAGAAGTTTAATTTTTTTACCAAAAAAGACGAATTTTTCATATTTCCAATTAAAAATATCAATTTTCAACCATAAATGGAATAGTTAAATTTTCAATTGGAAAAATTAATTTTCAATGAAAAAATGTAATTGTTGATATTTCAACCAAGAGATTTTAATTTTAAATCAAACACAGTTGAATTCAACCAAGAAACGAATTTTCAATAAAATAGTTGAATTTTCAGTCAAGAGAGAACAAAAAATCATCCAGAATGTTGGAATTTCAAACCAAAAAGGGGAATTTTCTATAAGACAGTTAAATTTTTAATTCGCAAATATTAATTTTCAACAAAAATGTTAATTTTCAACCAAATACTTGAACTTTCTACCAAAATAGTAGTTAAATTTACAAACCAAAAAGGCGTATTTTCAAGAAAACAGTTGAATTTTCAACTGAATGGAATGATTTTTTATCAAAATTGTTGAATTTTTAACATAATAGTTAAATTTTCAACCAAATAATAAAGTTTTTATCAAAAAAAGATGAATTCTCAATCCAAAATATAATAGTTGGCATTTTAACCAAAAAATATTTTAATTTCAAATCAAAAACAGTACAACTTAATAAAAAAGACGAATTTTCAACAAAAAAAGATTAGTTTTCAACAAAAAATGGAATAGTTAAATTTTCAATTGAAAAAATCAATTTTCAATGAAAAAATGTAATAGTTGGTATTTCAACCAAAAAAGATTTTAATTTCAAATCAAACACAGTTGAATTCAACCAAAGAACGAATTTTCAACAAAATAGTCGAACTAAATAATTCAATTTTTGAACAAATAATACAATTTTTAATCAAATAATACAATTTTTGACCAATAATAGTTGGATTTTTAACCAGAGATGAATTTTCAACTAAAATGATGAATCTTTAGCTGGAATAGTTGAATTTCCGGTTAAAACTCATTTTAAGTCAAAATAATGAATATTCAACTCTGAAATTAATTTTTTTATTTCTTTCTAAAAGTGTTTCTGTAAATTTAAGAAAATGTTGAATTCCAGGATAGGAGGAAAATTGCAATTTTCCTATATTGGGCTCAAAATCTTTATTGTAGTAAAAAACTTTTGAACTACCTTTCGAAAGTAACTAAAAAAGTAACGATTTTTATAGTTACTGTTACTGAAAAAAACGTACATTAACTAGTTACTAATTCGATACTTATTTACAAAAGTAACTTCGTTACCACTATCGTTACCAAAAAAAAATAGTTAAGAGGAACTAGTTACTTCCCATTGCAGCTTTTATGTCCAGAGAAAAAATAACGCAATTAAATTTCCTATATGAGTGTGTACTTCTAAAATTAAAATTCGAAACGTGTTTGAAAAATCTCCACAGGCCAACGCCGTTCATCGAGAAAAATTTATAGACGGTTAAAGAATTTGGTCCCTCAATTGTTAATACTTTAAATCTGAAAATTTCTTTAAAAATCTAAAAACTTCTGATTCTTAAACTAAAAATCAAACAAAAAGAGGTAAAGAAATAAAAAATGCAGATAAATCTCTTGGAACTGTTTTTTATTATAATGATGATTTTCATTTATGCAAATTTCCTTCCTCTATTTTTCCAATTCTCACTCTTTCTTTCATTCCCTTTAATTCTTTGCACAAACATACTCTGTTCTTAAGCAATTACTAGACGGAATGTGCATAAAAATCATAAATCATATATCGTAAATTGTAACTAAACATTCGTCGAAAATGACAAAGCAAGAAGGTCAAGCAGTATTTCTCATCTCTAAAAAAATTAACATCATCTTCGGTGTTAATTTAAAATACAAAATATCTTTTGCGCAAAGCGATAACCCTTACATAAAGTTACGTAACTGGCGCAAAAATCGTTACAACATTTTCTCTCACATGTTGTAAGCTATCGATCGATTTGCCTCTTTACCATTCGCAACACATTTCTATGTTTTAGATTCAGCCTTTTAATTTTCACTAGTACGTTATTTTAAAAACTTGGAAGAATTGCTTTCATTTCTGAATTTTCCAGCAGGAAAAAATCACAAAATTATCTCGCTTTCCCCCTTTCGCTTAAAGCGGCGTAACTCCAGGCTAATATTTGCTAAACAAACATTATACATTTGTTTAAAGAAGCGATACAACTTTGCCAGATTGACGCGTGAGCTCGCTACATTTGAGTGAAAGGAACGGAATCTGTTCGTATTGTATTATCATATTTGCATTTATCTTCATAAATCGAGTACGTGTCTTTTTCTTAAAAAGTTAAAACAACTCTTCATTTTTTCTTACAGTCTCGCCGTTTTGGTCCCGACATTATGTAATTAATTATTACAAATGTTACAAAAATAGTCGTATTGTCATCCTCTATCACTTTCCACTGAACACATTGTCGTCTTTAATCGCCGCAATCTGCAAAGAATCTTATCTTTCAGTTCAAAGCAGTGAGTCTCCTTGCAATTTACAAGAAATCAAAAAGGAAGGCCATGAATAAGAATCATATCTTGAATTATAGTTCTTCAGATTCGTAAATATTCAAATCCTTTAATATTCACATTACTAAATATTAAATACTTGAATCTTTAATTCCCTTTAAACTTTTAATTTATTTTTTAAATAAATTTCAGCATGAATCATAGTTTGCGGATTCTGTGAAATTGACAATCGTTTCCACAAAATAGGTTAAAAATGATCAATTTCACTATGTGATGTTCTTCAATTTAGTCATGATTCATTGCAGCTTGTGACGAATATCGCAAATCGACTCGTAACAGGCACTTTTTCCGCTCGCTTAAAAAGATACAATTACAGCTAAGGACTTATTTATCTACGACTCCTGCTTTTGCTCCTGTTTTCACGAAACGAAATTAAAAAAGCGGAAAAAATAACGCCGATAGATCACGACTCCTATTTTTAAAAAAATGCAGTCCATTTTTAAAAAAGTTCTTTCCAAAAAGCTCTGGCGAATGTGAACAAAAACGAGTCTTGATTTTTTTTTTAACCCTTTTTTTATTCTCGAGGTCGACGAGTGTGGACGAAATTTATTACGTGCCTCGTCGGTTCGAGGGTTTCTGGAATGTACAAAAAAAAAAGAGTGAGAAAAAAGTCTGTAACTCTATCGACGTTACCCAGCTTTTTAAAAAGTTAGAAAAAATCGCGAGTAGCGTTCGAATTGGCAGTCTTACTTTGAGCATCGATTCTCAGGGGAAGATATGATCATGTATTCATTAATTTACTTAATGATTCACTCATTTAATTAATGATTTTTTTCATTTACTTACTGATTCTCTCATTAATTAATTGTTTATATAAAAATGTACTTTATCACTAACGTACTTTTATTGTCTCCTAGTTCACTTCTCCTATTTTCTACACCAAGAAAAAATCGGTAAACAATCCCTTCCTGAATTTATAAAACGCCTGCTATTTTTTAAATGAGATTTGAGTATTTAAAAAGACGTTCTTTCAGTGTGATGGCTAGAAAATGAAACACGATGGAAAATAACGGACATCGAGATTCGAGAAGTAAAGAGGAAGGGATTACCAACCCAAAAGAAATCTTCTTAAGGCAAAAACGATTCTTGATTTAAAACACGATAAAAATTTGAATAGATTTTAGGATTTCCTTTTTGCTTGAAAAAGATTTCTTTCACGGGAGGATTAACTTAAAATACCAAGCTCTAATTTACTTTTTGTCACTACAGATTTTTAGTGTATCAAATCCGGTGACTCAGTTGAAAAACGTGTACAAAAATTGTGCGGTAGTACGGCATTTGCACAAAAATGATTATTGGCCCCTTTTTTGTGTGGAATGAAAGAAAATACTTTGTTTACAAAGATTGATATACAAAATATATCTATATCAAATATCTACACACTTGTCACTCTTTTTCTCTCGCTCTTTCTCTCTTTATCTATCTATATATAATAATATATATATATAATATTTATATTTTTCCTATAACCTAGAGTCTAATTGCAATAGCGAAAAAAAATGGTAGGACGTAGAAGTTACGCTACAGGGAGGACGGCGTCAAATATCGTCCCTTGTTCTGCGAAAAAAGGGCAATCCGAGGTTGTTCTTATGGATTTTGTTTCCCTTTTTCTTTTACATTTTTTTTTTAATTCCACGAAAGCATTTCGTTTAAAGTTTCAAACTTCGCAGGGCGCGTTTACTACTATTTCTAACTACGGGATCGGCTCTTTTCAAGACCGTGCACAATATTGCTTTTCCCTCGGGCGCGTTCCCACAATAGAAAATTCAAAATGGGACCCACGTCAGGAATCCTCTCAGGATAAAAACAGTAATACCAATCATAAATATTCTCGCCTCAAGGCTAAACAGTTTTCTGGAATTTATTATATAAACTTTGTTCCTTCCCATCAACTTTTTTATCGACAAACTAAAGAAAAAATGCTTTAAAATAACTAAAAATCAAAAATTTCAGAAGAAAATAACCCCTCTTTTGAGGAAAGTAAAAGTAAATTCGATTTTTTTTCTCGCTTAGTTTCGGTTGAAAAAGTACGTAACTGAAAATTTTTTCTCGTTCGTTTGATCAATTGTTCATGAACAGATTGGGCCTATTTTTAGATTCTCATTTTATTTACAAAATCTTTCCACCATTTACCCAATTTTCAAATTAGGTAAATGATTTGCTGAGTGAGAAAAAGATTAAAATTATCGGACTTGGATAAATAATTAGGAATTATCAAGCTATATGTACCCAATATGTATGTACATAGAATTGCAATGCACATATTCAGTCCAATAATTAAATTACGAATCCCAAAAAATGCCCGAAAGTACTTCAGATCCAAGAGAAGCGATTCCAATAATTTACAAAACCTAAATTAGCTGTTAGTTACTAGTATATACAAAAATTAGCCTTTCCCAGTTACGTTATTTTCCAAGAGGAACGATTTCGTCCGTTCGAATTCGAAAATTTGTCTTTTGCTCGTGGGGAGGGGGAACACGAACGAGAAGAAAAAAGTCAGAGTCAAGAAGGACGCCGTCCCCCGTTTTTATCACACAAGAGTCTACGAAGCCTTGGTCCACGACCCTACGACCCAAGATTCTGGGCAGTTCCTCCCACGTCCATCAAATGAGAAAAAAATAAAATATCGAGATGTATTTCGCCAAAATGGACGCACGCATGGACCATGGGTGGGATGGGTGGATGGATGAGCGCGAATAATCGATGAACGGACGAACGCATGCACGGGGGGAATACAAAGAGGATGGGCGGATCTGGAACCGGGCTTCAAAAAAAGAGACGACCGATGTCGATCGAAAAGAATCTACCCGATAGTCGATCGCCACCTGTCGGCAGTTAAACTAACGAAAGGAACAAAAGAAATTTTCTGTCATCCCGAGGGAATATGGGTGTGCACATTGCTTGGAATAACCAAAAAAATCCAAATTTCAGATTGAGTTCACATCTAGGTTTATTGGTTTATAGTTACTCGGAGAGGCCGAATTGTACTCAGATCATTAGAGTTAAAAATGCTCGAGAATTTTTAAATGGGGAATATTATCGAGAATGTGCTCAAAATAAATTCAAGGGAAATTAAATGAATTTAACGAAATTGAAGTGGATTCAATTTGAAATGGTTCTAAACTTCTCGAGACCAGATAGAAACTCAATCAGAAATAAAAGATTAGTTCATGACGATTTACTGAAAAGGCACACGCTAATTCAAATTTGAAAAAAACCTTCAATTCAATCCATAAATATTGAACAATATATATAAAAGAATTGAAAAGATCAAGGTTCAATTCAAACCTTTTTTCTACTATCCTTTAAATTCAACTAAAGGTCACTCTTCAAATTTAAATTAATAAATTAAAGATTCTCAAACAGCAAGACCTTTTTTCCGATCCAAGAAATTCCTTTTCCAAAAAAGGAAACGTACATCCGAAAGTTAAGGAGCACATCCCAATAGGGTCCTTGGTCCTTGAAGGTTGGTTCCAGCTGTTCCCAACAGCTGTGCAAACTCTAGAAATAAAAAAAGGCCTAAAATTCACGTCTAATCAAGGAGTTACTAAGAATTGGGAATGGAGAAGATGATACCTTTTTTTTAGACATCTTGGAGTCCTTCTTTGCCCTGAAGCTTCGTCGCAAGGTCCGACACCAGCTGTTTGTAGATCAGTGGATCTATATTTTTGCCCAGTTGGTAAAGGATGAACCAGTCACCAATCTGGCATTTTTCCGAAATTGTTGTAATTTGTTCCTGCGGTGACAGACGGGATCTTGCTCGAAGAAGTACAAGCCGTAGTTTTGGACCAGCAACTACTGCAGCTCTGTAGGCGAGGCTCAAGCCACTCAGTACGGCTAGGAAGATGAACCAGAACCAGAGAAAGACGTAAATTTTTTCGTTGACAATATTAAGTGGCAACACGCACAGTCCATCGAATTTCTGTACTGTTCCGGAAGCACCATATTTGTGGAAAGTGCATTTTGTGACTTTAGGAAAGACCCGAGCCATTGGATCAATCCTGTTCTCTGGTTCCATCTCTGTGAACTTGAGCACATCTGATCCATAAGTGGTAAACTCGCCATCGAGGAAGAAGTCCACGAAATAAATTTGCCCTACGACGTTGATGAAGTTGAGAACTTCGCAGAGGAAAAACCGGAAGGCGTAGAAATTCTGTGTATGCAGATTTGTTGCAAAGTAGTCAACTAAGAGCTTCCTGCGTTCAACTTTACAGTCTTCACTAACCACTGGACAGTTGAGGTCCAGGACAAGCATTTTGATTCTTCCACCCTCCCAAGTCTTCCAGAGGTATCTCGGGACGTAAAATAGGATTGCTTGGAAGAACAATGTGAAACAAACCCACTGGTAGTACTTGTGGTATTTTACCTCCTCATCATCATCATTCGTGGGCGAGGCAACTCCTGGATGCACAACATCCTTTCCCACGATTCCCGTTCTTTTGGGGATGGTGAACGTGGAGTAAATCCAACAGTAGGTGTCCATCACGTGCAGTGGAATTTCATCCACGATACAATCTATCGGATCTCCGATATACTGCCGGGATGTAACGAGCAACGAAAATGCTATGAGAATTATCACGGTAGCTTTGTAGTGAAGTCGAAAGACATTATTGTCTATGCACACCGCATCCAATTTCAGGAGTCCTTTCACTGAACCGAAAACGTCAAACATGATTGTTTTTTGTCACTTTTAACTTTTTTAAACAATCACTGGCACACCTGTTGTCCTAGAACCTAGTCCAAAAACGTTTCACTGAACTTGCGTTTCGCGATACATCAAGGGTTGATGTAGCTTCCGGAAACCGGCGGGAGATTCGAAAACTGTTTTCTAAGCAATTTGGACGTTTTTTTGAAAACACTGATCAATAAAGACGAGCGTCACTCGTGTTAATGGCCGAGTTGTTTAGGACGCCAACACGCACGACACGACACGCGCACCAACGGCGTTCGGCAAGCTCTTTCCTTTTGGCCTGCTTTTGGTACTCTCGCAGCAGCGAGCGAGTCAAGCGTCGGGGACCGTGGAATAGTCGGCACGGGACTTCTCCCCTCCAGGGTTCGCGTTTTCCCCTCGATTCGTTTTCAAGTCGCCGCGTTCCCAAGTGAAAGAGGGATCTCCCCTCCAAGAGAGACACAAGACAACCCTCGCCTCGGTGTGTTCGTTGGTAGTCGCACAGTCTCGGGAATCCCCGGAAAGGTAATTGTCTGTGGTTTTGACGCATGCGCAATGGGAGTGTTGGTACTGCTGGGTATGTTACCATAGCAACGAATTATACTGCCGCGCACGTGTGGTCCTTTCGCGCGATTTCAAATGAGGCTGGGACTCCCACGACTCCCGGGAGGCCCGAAGAGCGATAAACGGATGAGTTCGAGGACTCGACCTGGAGCGCTGTGAATTTGTACCTGGCGAAAGTGGTGCAGGTCGTAACAAATTTGTAGGAATTAGTGAAATGAGTGTCTTTTTTATCAGGGACTTATGGATGGAGAGATGTAATAATGAATTATGAATTAATAAATTGTTAATTCGATAAAATCCCTATTAAAAATATATTCACCTTGAATGCACTTGAATTATACTATAGCCATTTCACTTAACATTGATTTAATACAATATTTTTAACCTTGTTCCTATTCAATTTATTTTAATTCTGTTAAAAAAGGTGGAAGGGAAAAGAAATTTTATAATAAAAGTGTTTAAAAAAATACTGATTATGCAGAAAAATCAGAAAGAAAGAAAGTTCTAAAAGTGCTATCAGTTTCTCTTGGAATAGCATTGAAGAATAAAATAATGGGTTAAAAAGGGATAGAATTCGGATAAAAATGGATACAGTTTAGAATATGATGAGATTTGAAAATGCAACAACAATGAGATGGAATGTTGGAAATGAATACCATAATACTTAACAAATGAATTAATAGAACAGAAAGGGTACAACAAAATCTCGAAAAATCATTGAATACACAAATAAGAATTTATGGAAAAATACCGAAAAAAAATTAATAACGAGTAGCAGACAATCAAAAGTTACTCGACAAATTATTGTATAAACGATTTCAAAGCTTTTGAAATCTCCGAAATCTCTTGAAATCCTATGAAACCTTTTACAATCTAGAAATCTTTGAAATCCGTTTAAATCCTTTGAAATATTCTGAAATCTTTTGAAATCTTTGGAATCTCTTGAAATCTGTTGAAGTATCTTAACCCCTATAAAAAATATATTTAAAAACCCCTATAAAAAATTAATGATTTCAAAGTTTTTGAAATCTCCGAAATCTCTTGAAATCCTATGAAACCTTTTACAATCTAGAAATCTTTCAAATCTGTTTAAATCCTTGGAAATATTCTGAAATCTTTGAAATCTTTTGAAATCTTTGGAATCTTTTGAAATCTGTTAAAGTATCTTAACCCCTATAAAACTTTTCACATTTTTTCAAATCTCTTGATATCTCTTGAAATCCCTTGAAATCTGTTAAAATCTTTTAAATCTCTTGGAATCTCTTGAAATCCCTTGAAATCTGTTGATATCTGTTGAAATATCTTAAGAAATCTCTTAAAATCTTGGGAATCCCTTGAAATCTTCTAAAATCTTTCGAAATCTGTTGAAATCTGTTGAAATATCTTGAAATCCCTTAAAATCTTTTGAAATCTTGGAAATCTAATGAAATCTCTTGAAATCTTTTGAAATCTGTTGAAATCCCTTCAAATCTTTTAAAATAATTTGAAATCTTAAAAAATTTTGAAATCTTTTGAAAGCTCTTGAAATCGCTTGGAATCTCTTGAAATCTTCTTAAATCTGTTGAAATATCTTGCTATATCCCTTTAAATCTTTTCAAATTTTTTGAAATCTCATGATACCTCTTGAAATTCCTTGAAATCTTTTGAAATTTTGGAAATCTCTTGAAATCTGTTGAAATATCTTGCATTTTCTTCAAATTATTAGAAAAATTTTTAAATCTTTGAAATCATTTGAAATGTCCTGATATCTCTTGAAATCCTTTGAAATCTCTAAAATCTCTTAAAAGTTTTTAAAATCCTTTGATATCTTTTGAAATATCTTGAAATCCCTTAAAATCATTTGAAATTTTGGAAACCTCTTGAAATCTCTTTAAATCTTTAAAATTTTTTTGAAATCTTTGAAATATTTTGAAATTTCATGATATCTCTTGAAATTCCTTTAAATGTTTTAAATTCTTTCAAATCTCTTGAAATCTCTCAAAATCCCTTTATATGCGTTGATATATATTTTTTAATTTGTTGAAATATCTTGAAACCCTTTGAAATCTTGGGAATATCTTTAAATCTCTCGAAATCTGATGAAATATCTTGCAATCCCTTTAAATCTTTTGAAATTTTTGGAAATTTTAGATATCTTTTTAAAATCTCTTGATATCCCTTGAAGTCCATTGAAAATTTTTTAAATCTTTGACATCTCTTGACAGCTTTCGAAATCCCTTGATATCTGTTGAAATGTCTTCAAATCCTTTGAAATCTTTTGAAATCTTGGAAATCTCTTGGAATCTCTTTAAATGTTTTAAACTTTTTTGAAATCTTTGAAATCCTTTGAAATCTCATGATATATTTTGAAATCCCTTAGAATCTTTGAAATCTTTTGAAATTCCTTGATATGATATCTTTTAAAATATCTTGAAATCCCTTGAAATCTTGGAAATCTCTTGAAATCCCTTGAAATGTTTTGAAATCTGTTGAAATATCTTGAAATCCCCTTAAATCTTTTGAAATTTTTTGAATTCTTTGAAATATTTTGAAATCTCTTGATACCTTTTGAAATATTTTAAAATATTTGAAATCTTTGAAATCTGGTGAAATCTCTTGAAATCTTTTTTAATCTAAAATATTGATGTTATTTCATCGACCAGGGTAATTAATTAATATTTTGCGAGAAATGAGAAACGATCTACTGTGGCCTCGGTGGCGTAATTGGTTAACGCTCCACTCATGTAAAGTCGGCGTTCC
>JAUMHM010000087.1:772285-807062 GCA_032362435.1 Melikaiella ostensackeni
ACTACCAGACCCTCGGTAAAAGTACATGGAAAAATTTCCAGAGGTCCCGGCTCAGGGATCGAACCCCGGACCCCTAGTAGGAAGTCCGAGCGTTTAACCACCTGATTATTATTATTATTATTATTATTATTATTCCTTATAATGCCATCCTTACCCAGGGCGGCCGTTTTAATCGAGGAAAAAAATTCCTGGTCATTTTCCGGTTCGCAAAATTTTTGTATGGTCATTGAAACTTGAAAAATCGAACTCTAAATATTTTTATTTGAAGTAATCAAAACTGAATTGCAAATTAAAGTACTTAAAGTGGAACTCTTTTGAATTTAAAATTTTGAAAATTGAAGCTAAAACAGTTTTCATTTGGAAATTTTTAATTTAAATACTCAATAATTTAGACGCATAAAATGGAAGCTTTCAGCGCTTTTTAATTGAACAATTTTTAAATTCAAACATTTCACAAAGATTCCAAACGATTTCAGAAAATTTCAAAATATTTCAGTACATTTCGAAGTTTTCGCAAAGATTTTAAAGATTTCAGAGAGATTTCAATAAATTTCGAAAGATTTATGAAAGTTTTTAAATATTTCACAAAGATTTTAAAGGTTTCAAATATTTCAAAAGAATTAACAAAGTTTTTTCAATATTTCAGAAAGATTTTAATGATTCCAAAAGATTTCAAAGATGTTGAAATATATAGAATACTGAATATTAAGTACACTCTGTACTTAAATTATGTATAAGGCGTTAGCCATTAATAAACTAAATTCAAATTCAAAATATTTTAGAAGAATAAAAAAATTTCGCAAAGATTTTGAAGATTTCACAGATTTTAATGATTCCAAAAGATTTCAAAGATTTCGCATAAATTTTTAATATTTCACAAAGATTTTAAAGAGTTCATAAAGATTTCAAGAATTTGAAATTGAATAAAAGCGTTTAATTATGAATCTGTTGACTTTAAATTATTTGAAAATCGAAAATAGTTTATTAAGTTTCAATCGCACGTTTACATTTGTTTAATTACTAAGGCTTTATAATTGAGGCAGTTCAATTTTTGTGATCAAAACTTGTAAATTTTTTTATTTTGAATAGCTTCAGAATCATCTTGTAAAATCATTAATCAATTTATATTCACAGATGATCGACTTACAAACGTTTTGTTATTAAAAATGTTCAGTTTCAAACGGTTTTAGTTTTTAATTGTTCAAGTCTTCATAACTGCATTTTAAAATTCTTTAAATTGAAAATGTACTCTTGAAAATGAAGACCTAAAATGGAAAATTTTTAGCTTGAAAGATTTTTTAATTTTAATTTTTATTAACAATTGAACTTAACATGAACCAAAAAATTGAAATCAAACTTATTTTAAATTGCATTATATCATGTGATACGAAATTTGTGATATTTCAGGTAATTAGATAGATTTTCCTTCTAAAAAATTCAGAAGAATTCAAAGATTTCGCAAAGATTTTGAAAATTTCAGAAAGATGTCAAAAATTTCTAAAGTTGACAAAATTTTTTTATGTTTCACAAAGATTCCAATGATTTCATAAAGATTTACAAAATTTCACTAAGGTTTCAGAAATTTTAGAAAGATTTCGCAAAGATTTTATACATTTCAAAATATTTCAATAAATTTCAAAAGATGTCAAAAATTTGAAATTGAATAAAAGCGTTTCATTATGAATCTGTTAATTTGAAATTATTTGAAAACTGAAAATAGTTTATCAAGTTTCAGTCGTACATTTACATTTATTTGATTACTAAGGCTTTATAATTGAAGCCGTTTAATTTTTATCATCAAAACCTGTAAATTTGTAAATTTTGAATAGTTTCAAAATCATCTTATAAAATCATTAATTAATTTATACTTACAAATGATCAACTTAAAAACGTTTTTTATCAAAAAAGGTTCAATTTCAAGCGGTTTTAAATTTTAATTGAGTCTTCAAAACTGCATTTAAAAATTCTTTAAATTGAAAATGTACAATTAAAAATGAAGGCCTAAAATGAAAAATTTTTAACTTAAAAGATTTTTTAATTTATATTTTTATTAACAATTGAACATAACGTTAAACAAAAGGTTGTAATTGGACTTATTTTAAATTGCATTATATCATGTGATATGAAATTTGTGATGTTTCAAGTGATTAGATAGATTTTTCTTGTAAAAATTTGTAAAATTCCAGGCCAATAAAAATTTACTGTCATTTCCCGGTTTTTCCAGGTCTCAAAAAATTCCCGGTCATTTCCTGGTTTCCCGGTCCAACGGCGACCCTATTATCTTATCGTTATCACTCTTAAAGAGTCTGGTATCAACGATTTTTCATTTCGAATTTAAACCCATAATTACAGAAACAGTAGAGTGGCTTGGAAAAAATAAATTAATAAACTTGAATAAGTTTGAATCAAACCTCATCATTTAAATGATTTCAAACTGTTAACTCTGACTCAGACGTTGTGAATGAGAAAATTCCGATTGAACAGATATTTTTTCATTCTTTTTCGGCATTTTTTAATCGGATTGAAATGTGTGAGGTTATGCTCCCATATTTCGAATTTTGTAAATTGTAAGCCAGCGAGTGAGTGAAACAAATTATATACCAGAGTGTCGGATTCTGTTATGCATTTCCATTTTGAACAAATGTAAGGCATATTTGTGAAATAGATTGTTAATGAATAAACAAAACATTCAATTTGAAATCGTAGTGAATCGGTTGCTATTGAAAATGACCTATTGAGATTGCGGATTCACTAAGGCTTCAGTCTGATTCAAATTTTCCAATCAATTCTTTGTTTCTGGGAGGCTCTCAAAAGTTTAATTTTGAGTTCCTTGTAATTTGCGTGGAATTTTAAATAAATTGAAGACATCCAGAGAGTGTGCGAGAACAATTTTTTTAAATTCATTATTTGACGATTTTTCCATTCAGCACTTAAGGCCATGTGAGCATAACCTCAAAATTTTGTTTCATATTTTTTTTAAACCAACTTTCGACCACAAGAAACGCGATATCCAATTACAAATTTAGGAAACTGATTGAAAAGCACTAAGGAACGTTTGTCTAATCCTAAATTTTTATGATTAAAAAAGGTTTTTTAAAAAAAAACTTGTTTTCTTTTTTTATAATTAAACAAATTTAAGACCAGACAAATGTTCGTCAGTGCTTTTTATTTAGTTTCACGAATTTTAACTGGATATCGCGTTTTGTGAGAATGTAAGTTTGTTTGGAAAAATGTGTGAAAACAAATTTTGAGGTTACCATAATATGGCCTTAACTAGGGGAAAATATATTTTTAGACCCGTTAAGGCCCTGTAAGGGTAACCTCAAAACTTTTTCTCACTTTTTTCACAACCAATTCAAGTTCTCACGAAATTCGATATCCATTTGAAAATTTGAAATATTAAATAAAACGCACTGAGGTTCTAAATTAATAAATTTTAATAATTATAAAAAAAGTTTTTTCTAAAAAACTTTTTTTTTGCTTTTTTCATAATTATATAAATTTAGGAGCAGAAAAACGTTCCTTAGTGCTTTTTATTTAGTTTTCCAAATTTTCAACTGGATATCGCGTTTCGTGTGAACGTAAGTTGGTTTAAAAAAAATTGAGGTTATTCTCGCATGACCTTAAGGCTGTTAGACTTAAGCTCTAACCTTAAAATAAAATCACCTCATAATATTAAATAAATACTAGCATAAAATATTTTTTAGGAACTAAACGGTACTCGTTCTTTAAATAAAAGTGTATATGCAGAGGGAAAAACTGTTTAATTTAATAATTTTTGCGTAAAATGAAATTTTCGAATGGTAACCTCAACTAACCTGAACATTCGAAAATTTCATTTTATGCAAAAATTATTGACGTAAAGAGTTTCTCCCCCTGTATAAACATTTTTATTTAAGAACAGAGTATTGCTTAGTATTTAAAAAATATTTAATGATAGTATTTATTGAGGCAAATGAGGCAATTTAATTTTGAGGTTATAGCTTACAACAACCTTAAGGGATCGTTCAATTATTACGTCACATGCCTAGGAGGGGGGGGGGGGCAGCTGTAGTGTGACGCCCATGTTGAAGTTACATACACAACAGTAGAAAACGCGGTGCGAGGGGGAGGGGGAATTGTCCCAAAAAAGGCGTGACGTAAACTTGAACGGCCCCTTAAGGCCATGTCAGGATAACCTCAAAAAAATTTTCAGATTTTTTCCAACCAACTCACACGAAAACAAACAAAATTTTTTTGCTTTTTTTATAATTATAAAAATTTAGGACCATACAAACGTTCCTTAGTGCTTTATATTTAATTCCCCAAATATTCAACTGGATACAGCATTTCGTGTGATCGTAAATTGGCTGGAAAAAAATGTGAAACAAATTTTGAGGTTACCCTAACATGGCCTTAATGATGAGAAAAATTTACAGTAATTAATACAAATTAAAATACCTTTATTTAGATAATTTTTAATTTAAACTACCAACAAAGTTTCCTAGGATATTGTATTTTCCCTAGGTAGATAAAAAAAAAATTACGAAATTAAACTGATCTTTTTTATTAGTATGTTATGCTAAAATAAATACATATAATTGGAATAACATTCATTAAGGATTAGCCTAAAGTACTAAAAACCATTTTTTGCACGGCATATAAAATAAACAATCAAGATCCATACAAAAATTGCTTGACAGAAAGAAGCTTTAAAAAAAGATTATACTTTTATTTAATATAAAGATTTCTTTATTTTTGTAATAAAATGGAGTAAATATTTTCAAATTTTTGAGTAAATGATCGATATTATTTTAAAGTGAGAACCACTGAGTGGTAGCGTAGTACGGGAGCATAGTTGCTTCTTTGTCTCTCCGTCTCAGTTTCGTTAGGACTTGTTAGATGAACAACCCAAAGAGTCTCCATCTGATACGTCGACAGTGAATTTTAAACTCAAAGAAAAGATGGGTTTGCAGTAAAATGACTTTTGTCAAAGCTTGCAAATATTCTGCTTACGTTCATCTTCACATCACATTGAACTTGAAGCCATTGTAATTGTGAGCCGAGTTTGAAAAGAAATTCCTAAGCCTTGACAGAAGATAAATTACTTTTTGTCACTTTTGCTTTTCAAACTGAAATTTTAAAAGAAAATTAAAAACCTGAACGAATAGAAGCTTTAATATTTCAAAGATCTTTAAATCTGCCTACAAATTAATTTTGGATGGTTTCGAATCTAATTTTTTTTCTGTGAAAAAAACATCCTCTTTCATTCCACTGGGAATCGAACCCAGGTCTTCCGATTCAAAGTGGGGTAAAATGATAAAAAAATGTTCAAAACACGATTCCAGCTACAATTTTGAATCGATTTCAATTTTTCTTTTTTTTTAAATTAAAGCCAACTAAATTCTTTAGAGATCCTTTGAAGCCGATTTAAAAAAATTTTCTTTTATTCACTTTATTTAAATATGAAGTTGGAGAAAATGGTAAAATTTAAGATATTGTTGCTTTAACGTAATTAATTCAAAATGATTGATATTAGTGTGCAATCGATAAATAAACTCTCTCGAAGCATAGCTTGATAGTTTATTATAAATTATTAATTTGTTATTAACAAATGCACTGTTATAAAAAATGGTAGGTGATTTTTGGATGATTTTGGATATTTATCAAGCGATTTTCGTTTTCAATCCAATTTATAGTAATACGCAAAAATTAAATAGCAAAAATAAATATATTTTTTACTGTTATAAACAAATTTTATGAACAAATTCGCAGTTTGAGCAATTTTTTAGAGTTTGAGGTACTTTTTTAAAAAATGTTCTCTATTTGACATGGCAGTGATGCTTCAGTAAACTATATTTTCATTTCATGACAATTTTGTGATTGTTTTAAACAAATTTTATAAGCCAATTCGCAGTTTGAGCAATTTTTAAGAGTTTCAGTTACTTTTTATCTTAAAACGAACTTTGTTAGGCTTCCTAGTAAAACTCTAGTAAATATATCGCCATTTCATGAGAGTGTGAATGTTCTAAACAAATTTTATAACCAAATGCGCAGTTTGAGCAATTTTTGAGAGTTTGAGGTACTTTTTTTTTAACAAACGTATCTTGTTTGACTCGACAGTGATCTTTGAAATCTTTGTAAAATATTTTTAAATGTTCGAAATTTTTGTGACATCTTTTCAAATCTTTGTGAAATTTTTTAAATTTTTGAAATATTTGTTAATTTTCTTGAAATATTTCTGTGAAATCTTTAAAGTCTTTGTGAAATTTTTTAAATATTTTTGTGAAGTCTTCAAATCTTTGCGAAATATTTTGAAGCATTTTGAGATCTTTGAAATATTTGTAAATTCTCTTGAAATATTCTGAAATATTTTGTAAACTTTGTAAAATCTTTTAATTATCTTAGTGAAATCTTTGAAATTTTTGTTACATCTTTTAAAATCATTTAAACCTTTGTGAAGTTTTTCAAATGTTTGCAACATTTGTTAAATCATTAAAATTTTTGTGAAATCTTTTGAAATCTTCAAATCTTTGCGACATCTTTAAATCTTTGCGAGATGTTTCAAATTTTTCAAAATATTTTGATATCTTTGAAATATTTGCGAATTCTTTTGAAACCTTTGAAATCTTTTGGAATATTTTGAGATCTTTGAAATCTCTGAAATATTTGTGAAATTTTAAAAATATTTTTGTGAAATCTTTGAAAATTTTGTTATATCTAATGAAATCTTTTAAATCTTTGTCCATTTTTTAGACTTTTGAAATATTAATGAAATCATTAAAATTTTTGTGAAATCTTTGCGAAATGTTTGAAATATTTTGAGTTCTTTGGAATCTTTGCAATCATTGTGAATTCTTTTGAAATCTTTGTAAAATCTTTTAAATATCTTGGTGATATCTTTGAAATCTTGATAAATTCTCTTGAAACTTTTGAAACCTTTTGAAATATTTTGAGATTTTAGAAATATTTGTGAATTCTCTTAAATAATCTGAAATCTTTTGAAGTCTTTGTTAAATCTTTTAAATATCTTTGAAATCTTTCAAATACCTTTGTGAAATCTTAGAAATTTTTGTGAAATCTTTAAATCTTTGCGAAATATTTTGAGATCTTTGAAATCTTTGTGAAATCTTTGAAATACTTGTGAATTCTTTTGAAATATTTGAAATCGTTGTGCAATCTTTGAAATATGTGTGAATTCTCTTCAAATCTTTGTGAAATATTTTGAAATCCTTTGAAATCTCTTGAATTATTTGTGAAATCCTTTAAATACATTTGAAATCTTTGTGAATTCTCTTATAATCTTTGAAACCTTTTAAAATCTTTGAAATATTTGGCAAATCTTAGAAACTTTGAGAGAAAAAATGGGAAAAAGGGTCAGAATTCTCGATTTTAGGTATTTTAGAAATTTAAGGGGAAAATGGGGGAAAAGGGAAAAAGGGGGATTGAAGGGGGTAATGAAGGGGACGGACTGTGATCCCTGAAATCACATTTAGATTCTGCTTTGTAAAATTCGAATTTTTACTATACTATAATTTATTTTTGAGAATTCTAAGATTTGTAAGTACAAATTGCTAATCTCTTCTCTTTTAAAAGACTTCTAGGGTCAGTAATTTTTTTCATGAATTTAAAGTAACTACAGGAAACTCCCGCTTTTGTAAGACAGTAAAGGATTCTCTGTTTCAAATTCAGTAACACTTTACATGACTGCACAAAAATGTTAGAGCCTTTTTTTCTGAAGATTCTTTCACACTACCGAACAAAGGTTAGTCATACGTGCACATGTAAATGACCCTCGACAAAAATTTGTACAGCTCTCAGGTCTGATTTACCTAGTGACGCATATTTCGTCGAAGCAGCTGGAACAAGTTATCATACAGGTGGTTTCTCGAACCGACTTTTATTCATGCTTTCTGATCCCGAAACACATTCTAAAATAGCCGAAAATATTTCCTCCATTTTGGTACGAAATCAATTCTTTAATATATGAAAAGGGTTCTAAAAATTAGTACTTAAAACTAAAAATATCCTCCGAAAACTATGCAGCAATAAAAAAAATCCATATAGATCGTAAATTGTTATTTAAGTTAAAAAAGGGAGAAAAATCATGTTTTTATTTGATTAAACGTTATTTTTCTTATGGGTAACGATTTTTTTATTGATGAAAAGGGTCCTAAAAGTTAAAGCTTACACCTATAATTATCTTTCGAAAGCTATGCAGTAATGAAAAATCCATATACATTGTACATTGTTATTAAAGTTGAAAAAAGGGGGAAAATCATGTTTTTACTTGATTAAATGATATGTTCCTTATGGTATCGATTTTTTTATGGATAGAGAGGGTTCTAAAACTTAGTAATTGCACCTATAATTATCCTCCGAAAGCTACGCAGCAATACAAAAATTCTCATACACAGTGAATTATCATTAAATTTAAATAAATTATGTAAGATCACTACTTTTGACTATTTAGGATGCTTTTTGTACATAATTTAGTTTAATTTTTTAGAAGACAGTTGAATTTTCAACCTTGAAAATTTTTATTTTCAACATTGGCAAACTTTAGTCCTACTGAATGGTAGTTTAATTGAAAAATATTTGCCACTTTGAGAAATTTTTGTCAAAGGAAGGGGGTGAAATTTTTTCATGAGAAATAATTGTTGAAAATTCATCTTTTCAGGTTTGAAAGTCAGCTATGTTTTAAAACATTTGACTTTTTAGCTTCAAAACTCAAATGAAAATTCATCTTTTATGGTAAAAACTCAACTTTTTTGTTGAAAATTCGTCTTTATGGGTTGAAAATTTATCTTTCTTGGTTAAAAATATCTTTTTTTGAAAGTTCAAATTTTCAGGTTGAAAATTGAACTGTCTTCTCAAAAAAGTCATCTTTTGGACTTACAAATTCAACTATTTGGTTGAAAATGCATCTTAAATGGTAGAAAGCTTATCGTTTTTGGTAGAATATATATATGTATATTTTATTAAATTTAACTGTCTTCTACAAAATTAAACTAAAATATGTACAAAAAGCAGTCTTAAATAACAAAAAATCATGATTTTATATAATTTATTCAAATTTATTGACAATTTACGATGTACATGGAGTTTTTTGTTGCTGCATAGTTTTCGGAGGATAATTTTAGTTTTAAATACTAATTTTCACAACCCTTTTAAAGTATTAAAAAAATAATTTCGTACCAAAATGAAAAAAAATTGGCTATTATTCGTTATTTTGAGCTTTATCGTCGATGCGCGAACATAAGATATATATTTTTTTATCTGTAACTTTTTATGGGAGATCCCTGTACCAAACTACAAGTTTTGGACCCCCTCCGAATCTGAAAAAAAAAAATTATTTTTTCGCTCTGGAATGAATGAAATTTGAAATAAAACCCTTTTTAAAGTTTGAAATCAAAATTATTAAATTTTGAACGATTTGAATTCAAAATTTTTTTCAATTTCACATTGTTCAATATTCGGTTTAATGCTTCAAACTTAAAATTTCTTATCTGGAAAGAGTCAATCTGAAATTGTTAGTTTTTAATATTTGAATTTGAAAATATTCGACTTGGAACATTTTTAATTTCAAACTGTTCAACTATTCATTAATTAAGGCTTTCAAATTCAAATAAAACTGAGAATTTTAATGGGACATTGGAAACATTGGAAAGTTTCTAATTCATGATGTTTCAATATGAATTTATTCAATTTAAAATTGATCAATTTATAAAGCTGCTGAATTAAAAATCCTAATTCTGAAAGCTTCATTTCAAATTACTAATTCTGAGACTAAAATCTGAAATGTTGAAACTACTATATGGCTCAAGATTTTTCCAGACTTTTAGGATTAACTCACATTTTGATCAGAACATTCGCAACAAAAGGCAACTAACTGTTTATCGTTTCTCCCGAGATATGACTTTATGTCTTTACCCTTGATCTAAAAACGTATTTCATCTGGAAGACTTATCACTTGCCGGTAGCTTGTTAAATACTCAAAGACATACTGATTCTGAAAAAAACCAAACATTGACAAAGTATTGATTACCGATAAAAGAATATAAGGATTTATTGAATGTTCCTTCCAAAGAAGATATTGATACATTTTTTACTTACAAATTTAAATTTGTTATAAACCCTCTTGAAATATACCTACTCTTTCCAAAAGTATAGGCTTCTGTTAAATAAAACAAAGATATCTGTGATTATTATTATCTAGACAAATTTCTAAGGTAAAGATTACCTTTTTTAATTTTTAAAGTATGAATAAATAAAAATTCGCAGCTACGAGAAATTTACTTTGCCGACAGAATAACATAAGATAGAAGTTACTGAATATGAACGCTAGATGTAGTACTGATTAAGGTGCAGAAATCGTAGACGATACAAAATTTGGATAAAGATTCACTCGGAAAAAAAAACGAGATCGAAATATCGAACTTTATAATACTTTCACTCAGCCAAGGTGACACACTCTTCTGACGTTCAAAAATCATTAAGCAAGTTTAAAACTGCTTCTAAAAGACAATGACTCAATCCGTATGTTACAACTACATTTTTATGCTAATAATACAAATTAAAATATAATCAAATTAATTAATTGTTTCTTGAACTTGAATTTTCATATAGAAGTGCTCTCTGGTTTTAGAAAATTTGCATTTACACTAGAATTTCAAAAAAGAAATCGTTTTTTATACTCAACATTTTTCAACAAAAAGCTGTAACAACATTATTTCAGGAACTCGAAAAAGCTTATTTGCCCAGTTTTTGGAGCAAAAGATGGGATTCGGATCAACTTTTGCAACATTACTTCAAAAAATGTGAAGATAGTAAGCACAATTATAAAATTTAATCAGTTATTAATTAATAGAGTAGACTAGAAATTAATCTTAAAAAATTTTGTAGTAACAAACAAGGCTCGAAGTTCTATTAGTTGTGAACTAGATATTTCGTACAATACAACTGAACGTACAAAATATGATATTTACGGGACAAATCTGCCAAAAGGTTTGAAGCAAAAATTTATTTACTCTTTTTATTTAAATTGAATTTGTACAACAAGTAGAAACTGATCTTTTAATCTTAGGCGCATACTCTAATGAAATTTTCCATTTAAAAACTTCTACATATATCAGATTTAATGCTTTCACGATGATTCATTATGATGAAAGGTGTTTCGGGTTTCAATCGTCTGCAAAACTATGGCAAGATTCGTAGTTTTGCACACGATTGAAACCCGAAACACCTCCTTTCTTCTACATATATCAATAATTTTTCTACTCGTTTTTAAGATGCCCCAATTTTTCTATTTATCCACGGCGGATATTGGCAGGAATTTACAAAAGATCTTTCTGCATTCGCAGCCACTACTTTTGTATCTCAAGGAATTAAAGTAATCGTATCTGGTTACGATTTATGTCCAAATGGTAATTTGTTCAAATAATTTTTTATTTTTTTAATCTTCTACTCATTATCTCAGTGAATTTTTTAGAATTCTTTGCCAAAACATATAATAAACCAAGATAAATAAAATAAATTAAACTCTAATTTTGTAATTTTTAGTTACACTGACTGAAATAATGTCGCAAACTAAAATTCTCGTAGAGAAAATTTTGAAGGATGCACATTCCTCCGGCTCTCGGTATGTATCATTTTTAATTTCGAAAATAAAGAAAGTCTTTAAAAAGTTTCTAAAAATTAATGATTTATGATTAATTTATCACAAGCGATAAATCTTCCAGTTTTATATTTAAAAAGCACTGCGTTACACGATCTGCAAAGTTAATTATTCAGCGAAATAAAAAACCCACCATAGTTACCCAACTCAGCGAGTAACTTTCAGTATAGAATTCCACAGGAAATTTCCCAAAGAGTAATTAAACGAAATAAATAATTGAATAACACGAAATGGTTTAGAAATTGAAAAGTTATTAAAAAACAGTTTTTTTTAAAATAAAATTAAAAACTTATATAAAAAATCAATTTTTTACAGAAGCGTTTGGATCGCAGGCCACAGTGCAGGAGCTCAAATGACAGCGAGTCTTTTGCACGATAAAAATTGGCTAGCTTCAATAACTCAAAAAGGTTATATAAAATTATTAAAAGGATTGGTTCTAATTGGTGGAGTTTACGATTTGAAACCCTTGTTGCTCACAAGTATGAACGAAGCTTTAAAATTAACTCCGTGAGTAATAGGAATTTAGAATTTAAAAAAAAAAGAAAGACATCAAATAAAATCTCGACGATATTTTCAGAGAAGAAATAAAATCATTCAGCTTTGCACCGATTGAGCAAACTGACAATTCTAAAAAATCAGAAGAACCTATACGAGATATAAAAGTCATTCTCACAGTTGGAGAATGCGATTCTCCAGTCTTTATAACAGAATCCAAAAGATATGCAAAGGTAAAAATTTGAAAGCACTTAAAAATTTTAAAATAATTTTCGAAACTTAAAAAAAAAAAAAAAATTTCAGAGACTTCTTGAATTTGTCGACAATGTGGAATTCGTCTTACTTCGAAATAATATCGATCACTTCGACATAGTTGAAAATCTCACTCAGCACGATTTCCCACTCACGAAATTAATTCTCCAAAACATCCATTCTCAATGAATGATTTAAATGAAAAAATAATTTCAGAAAGAAATGAAACTTTAATGCTTACTTTATGAAATAAAAGCAGAGAACATGTAGGAAACCATTTTTGAAAATTATATTATGTAATTCTATCTTTATAATAATTATGGTACCCACATAATTCAGAATTCATCAAACTAACTTAACTTGTATACAAAATATCACTTTCTTTTTCATATTTTAATTAGTTATTTCTTTATCAATTTCAAAGGAGTTCATTTTCATCGTATCGACTCACCATAATCAATCACACTTAAATTTGTCATGTGAAAATCTACAAAGCACACACAAATTTGCCACAATTTAACATTACTATCTTTTGAAGTTTAGTTATTAAATGGTCGATTTGAGAGTGTACTGTGATAGTTTTGCTCACCCGGAGCCGGCATAGGCTTCAGAATTCGAACGACGTTGTTGACTATCTTCTTGGAATATTGATGATCAATCCTTGAACCGATTTGAATCTTTTTTGGACTCACTGAGTTATTCGATTGATTACCTTTCGGACTCAATAGTACCTTATTAACACGATGTTTCTGCAGAGGCGTGATTGAAACTTTCCTAGAATCATTCAGATTCAAAACTTTCATAACTTTTGCTTCCGGATTCGGAACAATAGTCTTCAGTCTAACTGATTGTCCTTCTGGGTTGGTAAAGATATTTGGATTTGATGTTGGCTGATAATAAAGTGGCCGAACATTCGGTTTAGGAACAATTTGTGTGCTCTTGAAGGAACTTTTATCGATGATCTTTCTTTGCACTTCCTCCGGAACTTTATTCATTCGCATTTGCACAGGCTTCCGTGGACTTATATTCGAAGGACTTTGGCCAGGAAGTCGGATAGTGGTTTTAGAGCCAGATTTCAATCCAGGATTTCCAGGAGCGTTGACGACGTTGTAGTTGTTTGTTATATTTTTAACGCTAATGATCTGCTTGCCCTTGAAATTCGAGGGAACTACGACGGTTTTAAACTTGCCTTTTAGAGCAGAGACGTACCCAGCGTCTGTAACTCTTCGGATTCCTGGTTTTAGCGTCTCGGGTATTTCAGTGAGATCGACAAAGGTAGGTCCTGAGAAAACTTTACTAACTTTGGTATCGAGAGGCTTTGGTGTTGATGTCGCAAACTTAGAACCTTTGATGATTGGAGAACCCTTGATGATTGGAGAACCTTTGATGATTGGAGAAGCTTTGATGATCGGAGAACCTTTGATGATTGGAGAACCTTTGATCACTGGAGAACCTATGGTGATTGAAGAACCTTTGATGCTTGGGGAACCTTCAATCTGGAGAGAATCGTTCCAGGAAGTTGGGGGCTTTGCGAAAGAACGAAGACGCAAGAGAGGCTGCTTACTGGAACCTGAAGGAACTTCTTCGTCGACTTCGATCACGTCCGTATCTCCTGCCGAAGAATCCTTAGCTGAAGAGAAAGGAATAATTTATAAATCTATCAGGGTGGTCAATGGTCACTCAAGTCTTGGAAAAAAATCCAGGTCATTTTCTGGATTATTCCCGATTTTAAAACATTTTTCCCCGTTATTCAAATCTAGGCAGGCTAGCGATATTTTAAATTCTAAAAAGTAGCAAAACAGAATAAAAAAGTTACCAAATAAATGACCGGAATTTTTGCTCGAAACTTGAATCAATTTTAGTCTTTTTACCGGTATAGTAACCATCTTGTCAATCTTTTCGGGCTTGTGCTATTTTCGGACATGAACGTTCATTGATATAGAAAAAAAAAAAAATTTAACCCCAATTTGAACATCGAAAATTAATTAGTAATTTTCATGTACTATATTATTCTGGATACAGACCTTCAGATGAACTGTTTTCAGGAAGTGTATCATTTTGTGCATTAGAGGAATCGTTGGTCGAGGGCTTCGGCGAATCCCGGGGTTCATTCTCCTTACTCGTATTATTAGGGGAAGGTGTAATAACATCCGGGACTTCAGTTTCTGCCACTGGGGACATTTCTTGATCATCATCGTCATTTTCATCGTCTTTTTTCTCAGATGCCTCTTCCTTCTCCTCCATGTCTACTTGTTCCTCGTCATTTTCCTCTTCTTCTTTTTCATCCTCGTCGTCATCATCCTCATCAACTTCATCTTCGTCATCTTTTTCAGCATCGTCATTCTCCTTCGGCTCTTCGCCTATGCTCTCTTGTTTCTGAGTGTAGGTCTCTAAAATATCCGCCATCTTTTTCTTGCCCTCTGAGAAGTTCTTTGCCAATTTCTCAGCTAAACTATTGTCCTTCAACGCAGGGTCGTCGTCTTCTTCTTCCAAGTAGAGCGAGAATGTGTCCCAGTAATCTGTTTGTCGAACTCGCTGCAGGTGTTCGCCAATTTTGATAAACGCCTCCTTAGCTGAAACAAAAAACATTCATTAAAATATCGAAGACATTTTTTAAAATACATTCATATTTGAGTAAATTGTACCTTTGACCTCCTGAGATGCCTTGCTCAAGCCTAAATTATATTTCTCGTTGCACTGCGCAATGCAGTTCAAAATATCCAAATAATCAGGAAAGATCACGGTATCCGCAATGGATTTTCCTTTTGCAATGAGATCATTCCTCTTCGAAATTTTGGAATTAATAAAACTCATTATAGCTTGATCGACTTGCGTGATGAGAGTTGCCGAGATATGCTTTGGTCGTAAAAACGCTCGACCTGCGTCCACCTTTTCTCCAGAATATCTGCAGTAGCCATTCCAAAGTTGCATTAGCTTCCGCTTATACTTATCAACAATTAAATAACTGCTTTCATGATCGTCATCTAGATCAACTTCCTCTTCTTCCAGTTGCTTAATCCTCTTTTTGCAGACTTCTATGCTGTTAAGAATACTCTTTATCTTTATCCGTTTCCTCTTTTCTTCTTTTCTGTCTAATTCATTTTCTTCTTTTTTCTCTTTCTGTTTTTCACCTCCATTTTGTACACCATCTTTATCGAGATCTTTAACATCTTTCCGGACGTTCTTTTCTAACGAGCGACTTCTCCTTGCCCCGTGTTTCATTTCATCGTTCACATCTTGAATATGAACGAAAAGTTTTCCTTGGTTATTGGAAATCATCTGCTGCTTATCAATCAACAATTGTTTGAAAAGATCACTATTGAGAAACGTAGGATGCAGTCTTTCGTGTTTCTTCTTCAATTTTTTGACTATTGCTTTCATATCATTTGAAGGATCTCTTTTCAAACAAGTCTCGATAAAAGTAAAAAATAAATCGAACTCATCATCGTAGAGTACTTTCCTTTCTTTTATTACCAACGTTGGTTTCTCAATTTCTGAATACCAGGAACATCCAGGAGTCGGCGAATCTCTGTCATTATTTGAATGGGAGGAATTGTCACTAATTGATGGTGCTGATACTGAAGATTTAGGAGAAGAGATACCATTGTTTACTGATATTTTGCTCGAAACTTGGGTCAATTTAAGTCTTTTTACCGGTATAAAAACCATCCTGTCAATCTTTACTTTATCATCAGCAACAGACTTTCTTTTTAAAATTGATACTGCACCGGTTTTGAAAATGGGACTTTCAGATATAATAGGGTCATCTTTATCAATGAATCCATTAGTTATCTTTGCGAATTTGTCACCATTTTGGGTATCATTTCTGCTTATTACGTCACTAACTGATTTTGGACTTTTATCGAAACTATCCTGTTTAGAGCTGATGCTACCAGGCATTTTTTCACTCTTGACACTCTCAGTCCTTTTTATTTTCGAGGACTGGAACAGAAAGATTAGAAAGTTTAAAAACAAAATTCCTTCAATTTTTAAATAAAAGATACCACCAAAAATTAATAAAATTTAGTAAGATTAGTAAAGAAGCGATTCGAGCTCTAAATATGAAAAAATCAACATTAAGAATAGGAGTGAAGAATGTTTTTAGAACTATATAAATTTTGCAAATCATTTTTACGGTAGAGAGTATTTGTTTCTTCGAAATTTGAAGTTTCGATATCAGGACCTCAAATTATTAGAATTTTGGACTGTTGACTTTCGAAACCTCGAAGCTGAATTGGTCTTTTTTTAAAGATATCTAATTAAAATTGTTTTACTTTCAATTTTTTTTCATTTCAAAAAATGTTAGGGGAATGCGAAATACACGAAGCGAACAATTGCATCATTATTGGGCAGGCAAAGATTTTAAAAGTTATGTGTCGTTGCTAAAAATTTGGAAATTTAGTTTTATTACCCATTTCCACTACTTACTTCAATTTTTTAAATAATACTAGGATAAACTACTTACACCGAAGTAGTTTTTAATAAAGTTTCTTTTAATTACTTTCAAATTTAGACAATTAAAATTTTTTACTTTTCTACATTATCATTTGAAAAAAAGTTTACAGTTTTGTCGTTATACAAAAGAAAAAAACTATCTCTACTGCATACTATAAAATTTTAAGTTCTGTTGCTTCTACACTGGAACCTCCGTTTAACGGCGGTCTCGGGTATGGTGTACTATGACCGTAAGGCTCTACCAAGAATTTCTTCGACGTAAACAGTCAGGGCCGTATGAACCATTTCCAGTAGGAATCAATAATATTAATTAACTGTATTTTGTACAAATTTCAATTTTTATTATCATAAAGGATGGACCTTTTTTTAATAATGAAGACTAATTAATGAAGAGAATTTTCCGCGTGAATTAAAAAATAAATGCGAAATATGCACGCGAGTGTTTGAACGGCCTGCTCTGTGGCTACGGAACTGCTCAACTCCGTTGCGCTCACTCGGCCTCTCCCTCGGTATCTTGGACTCCCTTATCAACGAATGCGAGCCGGCGGGAATTCTACGAACACGGTAAATGGAGGGCCGTTAAATGGGGGTCCCAGTGTATTTGTATCGCACCTGATTAAGCCCATTAAGATTCTCGTGCTTTACGTTGTTGCTATTAAACGATTTTGCACTGGTGCCAGAACTGCCGAGTTTTTTAGTTATTTTCCACGTTGGTACCAGTCCCTTATTTATCTATAAAGAAGAAAAATAGAATATTAAAAACTTAAATGTCACTGGTTAACTCAAGTTTTCGATTAGAATTTAAAATAAATAAATGATTTTTATCTAGAAAGAACTAAGTTACTCTTATCTTCAGATACTAAAAATCTCGATTAAACTCATTTGTGAGAAAAAAAACCTCTTCATAGGAAAAGTCGTCTTCATTGACGATGATTATCTCTTCATTTATCAAGGAAGCGTTCAATTTTTCCGACTTAATCCATGGAACTTCTCTATATTTATTATACTATGAAGGAAATTACAGCAAAGTTAGTAAAACATAAAAATCATCCAATTTTCTATCAGTGAAAAAAATAAATTCGTATATTTTGCTGTGGAAATTTTACCTTGAACTCTTTGAGTTTCTGAATATTTTACAATTGTAAATAATTGATTAAATTTCCTAATTTTTCTCAAAACAATTTTCAAGATTTTATAAATAAAACTTCAGCATTTTATACTGAGAGGAATGCACCATTATGATTAATATCAAAATTTTAATTTCGGTCTCAAGACATTTATAAATTGATTTTTTAAACAGGCGAATTTTGTTTTTACATCTAACACATTATAACGACTTAGACTCATTACAACCTTGTTCAATAAACATTTATTATTCAGTGGTAAGATTTTGCCTAAAGTAGTATGTACCAGTTTCTAAACCGTTATGAAGAGGTAGATGTAGGAACGAACCTTCTCCTTTAAAAGCCGTGTATCAAACATGACAATAGCAAATTTTTCAGCATTTTTATTGAAAAAGTGATAACTCTAACGTATTTCCTATAGCAGATAAGCGTTCCTCATTTTTTACTTTTTGTTTTTCTGATATGAAAAAACCATTTGAATAATTAGTTCTTCAATGAAAATATCCAGAAAAATTTAGCTGTCACGCTTTATTAATACTGCAAAGAGTAATGCGTTCAAAATTGTAAATGTTATAATTAAAAAAGAAAAAGGAATTTAAATATAAAAGTATCAAGTTAACATTTTTTAAAACATCTTTTTGAATTTTAAACAAAAAAGAAACATGTAAGTTTTGAAAATTCTAAAAGATATACACACACAGTATTAGAGTGTCTACCCGATGGATTCTTTTAAATTCCAGATCATTTCCCGGTTTTCTCCCGGTCAATTTAAAAGAATTCAAAAGATTTGCATGATTTCAATCGAGTTTTAAAGATTTTTAGAGATTTCTGAACATTTTGAAAGATATAAAACATTTCTGATTTGGAAGAGGGAATTTCGAAAAAGAATTATAATTCTGAGTTTGAATATTAGATCATTTTCGGTCATACGAATTACAATTCTGATTTGGAACAGAAAATTTTGTAAAAGAATTATAATTATAAATTGGAATAGTTTTTTTTTTAATTCCCTTATTTTACATCAGGATTGAAGTTATTTTTCAAGATTACTGTTTCACATCAAAGATTCTCTGTTCAAAGGCAAATAATAATTCTTTACGAAAATTCACTGTCCCAAAGTCTACATTATAATTCTTTAAGAAAATTCCCTGTTCCAAGTTACAATTACATTTATTTTCAAAAATGTCCTGCTCCAAGTAAGAATTATATTTATTCACAAGATTTTCTATTATAATTCAGAAATATAGTAACTCCCTTTTTATAAAATTTGGAAGAAAGAAGTTTCAAATTTTTATTTGCAAAAAAAAAATTTTAATTCAAACAAATTCTGATTTGGAACAAGGAATTTTCACAATCTAGCAAATTCTGACTTGGAACAGGGACTGTATTGTAAATTCCGTCTTTAAAAAACAGAATAAACATTATTTCCTAAAATTTTCCGTTCCATGTAAAAAATTATCCGTTCCAAGACAAAATATTAATTCTTTACGAAATTCTCTGTTCGAAAGTGAAAATTATAATTCTTTACGCGAATGTTTTGTTAAATTTTATTTATTTATTTCCCGTCCAAGCTTAGAATTATAATTCTTTAAGAAAATTCCATATACCAAGCCACAATTAAATTAAATTCCAAAATTTCCGTTAAATGTCAAAAATTCCCTGTTCCCAGGAAAATTATAATTCTTTACAGAAACTCACTGTCTTGAAGTAAAAATTATATTTGTTAACGAAATTTCCTGCTCTGAAGTGAATCTAAAATCAAAATCATGATACTTTAAGGAAATTCCCAATTCTATCTCAGAATTATAATAGTTGTTGTTCAAAAGCAAAAATTATAATTCTTTACGGGAATTCCCTGTTTCAATTGCCAAAATTACATGACTTTACTGAAATTCCCTGTTCCAAAGTAAAAACTATAATTCTTCACGGAAATTACCTGTCTTAAACTCAAAATTATATTTCTTTACTGAAATTTCATGTCACAACTTATAATTACAATTCTTTTCAAAAATAACCTGTATCCAGTCAGGATAACTGTAATTCTTCAAGTCTTCATGTGCAATTTTCAAATATTTCTTTTAATTATTCCCTGTCTCAACTCAAAATTGTAATTCTTTTAGAAAATTCTCTATTCCAAGTCAGAATTGTAATTATTTTGAAAAATTCCCTGTCCCAACTCAGGTTTAAAGTAATAAAATATATGAAACCACTTTTAATTTCAATATTTGTACATTTGACAAAAAATCCCGGTCACTGTATCAAATTTCCTGTCATTTCCCGGTTTTTTCGATTTCGCGGTCAGGTAGGCACCCGGAATATTATATCATTTTTATCTAAGATTCTCTAAGGTCCTGGGCTCGAATCCTAGCAGAGTTGAAAAGCGTTCCTTTTTTCACAGAAAATGTTATTCAATTCTAAAAGCTCTTCCATAATAATAATTCAACGGAGTTTTTTCTACCATTCACTATTACGAGTGGGCGCATATTGGAAGATACAACTTTTTTATTGTCAATAATAAAATAGTTGAAAGAGTTCGAACGTTGACAAAAGTTGTTACGCGTACAGTAACTAATTTTTCACGAATCTTCCTCATATTTTAGATAAGACAGAAAACCATTTCATTTAAGGACTTTTGTTTTCATCCAATATTTCTTCAATTTGAGAATTAGGTTACAATAAATTCTATTAATGGACTCAACTATAATTATAACTTCATACATAACAGATATTTCAACGAAATTTGAAACCATTTAATCAACAGCAAAAATATTAGGAAGCTATAACGGCTACATCTTCATATAACTTATGACAGTTATATTAACGTTTTTCGCTTATTTACTTCAAACTGCGCACGCATGTATCACAATCTTTACAAACAAAACTTAAATCAAAAGTTACATTAACATGTCTGAATGCAAGTTAAGATTCATGTCAGGCAATCAAATCGTAAAAAATTTTGATAAAGTGAGTTTTCACAAAAATTTTCGAGGTTAGGTCATCATAAGCAGAACATTTACAAAATAAATAGTTCAAACCTTTCGCGGTACACTATCCGAATCATCGCCATCCGACGAAATGCAAATAATGTCGTCCATTATTTCTATATTTATTAATGTTTTTGTACGATCAAACGCACAGAGAGGGGAAAACAAAACAACCGCCCGATCCCATTTTCCAAAACCACTATGTTCATGTGATGATCATATTTAATGATATTTTAACACATGAACGCCACTACTGAGCACATCGATTTTCATTAATTTATAAAGTAACAGGCTCACAAGAACTAACACGTTTTTGGAGCAAAATTAATGAACAAATCCAGTCGTTTTACTTTCAGCGGGACAGATTAGGACATCCGTCTTGCGTCTTCGCTTGTTTGCAAGATCGATGATTCTCAAGAAATTTTTTATGGACTAGTTTTCACAGTTTCTGAATGGCTTTCAAATTTCTGCACAAAATCCAATAGGCCCATTAATTCTTGCCAACCAATGAATTAAAAGGAATTTCCGATGTCCAGTTTACTGTCCAGAAATATTTTTATTGTGTCATAGAGACAATGGTTGGAGGGGTTGAAGGACATAAACGGTCGTAAAAGGTCGTAAAATTCATATGTCATTCGACGCCAGAGGGCACTAATTTTAAGCTGTACTCACAACTTTAAAAACGCACGTTTTACAGGAATTGAAAAAGGGAACGTATTTTTCGTGTCGACATTTTGAAATTTCGACACTAAAAATCGTGGTTTCTAAAACTCAATGACATTTTTTTACTACATTTCATATCGTAAGGAGTTACACTGTCACAGAAAATTTGAATTGAAATTTTCGCGCACTAAACATAACGACATTAACGACACCAGTGATTAATCCTCGAAACATTTTCAGTTCTCGCATGTAATTGGCTACCATATATTTGCCTTTCTTTTTCGTCCAATCAAAATTTAATTTTATGACCCCAGAAAATCATGAAAACGTGAAAAAGGTTTCTTCATTAAAGTTTTGTTCACAACAATGAAACATGATAAAACATTCCAAAAATAATGGCCAGGAGTGGTTAAAAAGTGAAAAGTGTGAAGAAATTTAGTACACGTGTTGCATTCAATATTTTTCTTCCTTCATCATGGCTGAAATAGGTAAGTAAACACAATTTTTATTATTGCATTTGTTGATTAAATCCTCACTAAAATTGTTTCTGTGATTTTTCTCTTTATAATTAAAAAAAAAATTGAATTTCCGACACGCTCTGAAGCGTCATGGTAAACACGTGCTGGATTTATTTTCCGGTATAATGTTTCTTTGCAATTTACAACGCTATCTAAGTTAAGTTATCATCTATTACGTACGCAATCTTATAACCTTTTTATTTCTCAACCAATCCTTCGGACAAATTCTTCAGACTATAATCTACTCATTGATGTTAGATTTTTAGGTTAGCAACTTTTGCGGATTATGTGATATTAATGTTTGCTTTCCAGTTATTACAGAAAAAGAGAAGAAGAGTAAAAAGAAGTCCCTGGGGGAAATTCAGTTGAAAATGAAGTGCGAAATGGAACCGTCTGACGAACTCGGAAAACTAGACTGTAAAGATTGGCCACTTTTGTTTAAGGTTGGTTTTCAAATTTTCTTCCTGGGACTTGTTCCAAATTTTTAATTCCTGGAGGATGTCAGTATTGCCAGGAAAGAATGCAAAATATTTTCATTTTTTCAGAATTTCGATAAAATGTTGACCCGTACTAAACATTTTACTCCTCTCTCCTGTGGATCAACTCCTCTTCACCGAACTTTATCTGAATACGTAAAGTCGGGATGCATTAATTTAGATAAGCCTTCGAATCCGTCTTCTCACGAGGTCGTTGCTTGGATAAAGAGGATTTTGAAGGTCGAAAAAACTGGACACTCGGGTACTCTGGATCCCAAAGTATCTGGTTGCCTTATTGTTTGTATTGACAGAGCTACTCGTCTTGCCAAATCTCAACAATCTGCAGGAAAAGAGTACGTTGCAGTATTCAAACTCCATTCTCCTGTTGACAATGTGCAAAAGGTATATAATTGACCACAGATTATTTTTTTAAACATCTTGATTATAGGGATCACAGTCCGTCCCCTTTTTTATGTAATCCTCAATGCCCCCTTACATTTCAAAAATCCTCTAAAATGGAGAAGTATAACCCTTTTTTCCATTTAAAAAAAATGTTTCGATTCATTTTTCGAGAATTATAATCAGAAATTTTAAAAATTATAAAACAAGACGCTTTCAAAAAGATTCTCTTCGACGATACCGATTTTAAGTACTTCTCAAACGATTAATTTGCTAATTTTGTTGATTTCAAGGACATCGACGGCAAAGAAATGGTTAACAATCTCACTAACGATTTAGTCGAGAGACTAAGCACGAAATGTAAATCAATTTTACACTGTAAAAAAAATTGGTTGAAAAGTACAAGTCGGTTTGTAAATATTTTACTATAATTCATGTGTTAATTCTACAAGTTTATTGTGATTTTGCAGCGATTAACGGTGGAATTTCACCATTTTTGTATCAATTTTACCGTCGAAGAGTAATATCACAACGTAAATTTGTGGACATGAAAGTACCAGTGATTAACGTGCTAAATTTCAGTCATAGTGTAATCGTTCATGAGTGTAATTTTACCACGTGAAACGCTGTAACTTTACACTTTTTTGGTAATATTATCACGTTAATCACTGGTATTTTTATGCCGTTTTTACCGTGATTAATGTGGTAATTTTCAACCCCTTTTTTCAATGTAAAGTTGAAAATCAAAAACATCTTATTCTCTCAAAAAATGACTTCTTGAAATGGAAATGTTTAAAAAATGACTTTCGCCAGAAAACATCAAGAAATCCGTAAGCATTCGATGTCAGTGTAAACACTGTATAATGTAGCTGTTGAACAAAAAATTGGAAATCGAAAATAACATGCAAAAAAGTAGCACATTAGGACCCCAATAAAGTAAAAGTATAAAAATTTGCTACAATATGAAACTACCCTCTTCCAAATTTTAGACAAAGGGTTTTACTATTTTTCTGAATTATAACATTAAATGTTATAAATAAATATAATTCTAACTTGGAACAGTGATTTTTTTAAAAATAAATGTAACTGTGACTTGGAACAGGGAATCGCCGTAAAGAATTATAATTTAGACTTTGAGACAAGGAACTTTCGTAAAAAATTAGAATGTTCACTTTGGAACAGGGGATTTCCGTAAAGAATTATTATTTAGACTTTGGGAAAGGAAATTTTTGTAAAGAATCATCATTTGACTTTGAATAGAGAATTTAATACTGATTTAGAAGAAGGGAATTTAAAAAAAATCCCTGTTCAAGTTCAGATTTATAATTCTTTTGCAAAATTCTCCGCTCCAAATCAGAATTATAAATCTTATGACCAAAAATTATCTGATGTTCCAACTCAAAATTATAATTCTTTTCCAGAATTCCCTGTTCCAAATCAGAAGTCTTTCAAAATCGTTTGAAATCATTTATATCTTTTCAACTCTTTTAAATTGACCGGGAGAAAACCGTGAAATGACTGGGAATTTAAAATCATCCGTCGGGTAGGCACCCTGAAAAAGTTTTTGACAATGAATCAAATCCCCTTTTTTTCCTAAAATTGGAGTACTGAATCGCTGTTATCTATGTGCTCAATTATAAATTAATTTAAAACATCTAGAAGAAACTATTTTATAAATTTATCATTGTAGATCAGTCAAGCACTGGAAAGGTTAAAGGGTGCCCTTTTTCAAAGACCACCTCTGATATCCGCAGTGAAACGTCAATTGCGAGTCAGGACAGTTTACGACAGTTGGTTCCTCGACTATGATGCGGAACGCAACATGGGTATTTTCAAACTAAGCTGCGAAGCCGGTTCCTACGTCAGAACAATTTGCGTTCATCTCGGCCTCTTTTTGGGCACAGGATGTCAGATGCAAGAACTCCGAAGAAATCGTTCCGGAATTCAGTCAGAGAAAGACGCACTCGTAACCATGCATGACATCCTCGATGCCCAGTGGTTGTACGAAAACCACAACGACGAATCCTACCTTCGTAGAGTTATTAAACCACTCGAAGCTCTTCTCGTAAATCACAAAAGAATTATCGTCAAAGACAGCGCTGTAAGTTCTTCTCCTTTCTTTACTTTCTACAATTTATTCTTTATTTTCTAAATATGTATTATTTTCGGAAGTACATTCTGTTGAAGCTTTTGATTTTGCCTTTCGAATGATACAAATGTAAGCTCCAGAATATTTCTGATGGTATATACCTGAATTTAGGTAAATGCTATATGTTATGGAGCAAAAATTATGCTACCCGGAGTACTAATGTACGACCAAGGAATCGAACTGAATCAGGAGATCGTAATTGTAACAACTAAAGGAGAAGCAGTTGCGCTGGGTAAATATTCATTTTCTTGCAGTTGGGGTTTTCTGATCATAGGAATCCTCAATCTTACGAAAAATTAGGGAGTCTATAGACAGCTGTCTTGGTATTTTAATTTAAATTTACTATAAGAAACAAATTTACTTTACAGCTATTGCCCTCATGACTACTCCAACGATGTCAGCTTGTGATCATGGTGTAGTTGCGAAGATCAAGCGAGTGATTATGGAAAGAGATGCTTATCCAAGAAAGTGGGGCTTAGGTCCCAAAGCTTCTATTAAGAAGCGACTGATAGTTGAGGGCAAGTTGGATAAACACGGAAAGCCCAATGAAAACACGCCCGCCGATTGGCTTTCTAGTTACACAGATTACGGCGACGTTAAGGTAATTATTGCCTTTGAACTCATTTGAACTTAGCATGCAGTTATCAAAGGAGTCTATATTATAAGGAACACTTTTTTAAATAGCAGACTGAAGCAAATGAAACAAACGGTGTGCAAGAAGCCGCGACTGCGAAAAAGAGGAAGTGGGAGGAAACATCTGCAGCCCCGGAAACACCACAGCCTGAAGTAAAGACCGAAGCTGGAACTGATGATGAAACCACTTCACCGAAGGAGAAGAAGAAAGAAAAGAAAGACAAGAAAAAGAAGAAGGACAAGAAGAAGGATAAACCAGACGCAGAAGGAGAGGCGGATGTTTCGATGGCAACGGAAGGCGAAACAGAGGTATTTTTCAAGACTCATTTTGCTAATTACGTACTTATTTTTTAAAATTATTTTGAATTCTGATTAAATTTGATCCTTTTTCAGGCGATGCCAGTGAAAGAGAAGAAAAAGAAGAAGAAGAAGAGCAAAGACCAGGAGCCTTCTTCTCCTTGATTACATTATAAACTATAAAGTGATGACTATATCAATGTGAATGCATCTTCGTGTACTTTATCTGAATCGAACGTTCGTTATCTGCAAAACTGGAAACTCAGTACAATTGAACTTATAATTTTGAATCTTATTTTACTTATCTATATACATAGAGAATAGTATTCAGATGAATTGTGAAGAACGCTGTTGCATCTTCTGTAAATATGATTGATATACTGAATGTTTTTACCTTTGTATGAATACAGTTTTGTTAGTTACAAAAATCGAACGTGCTGTGTAGGAGTGAGAGTATTAGATTTTTAAACAAAATTTACTATTTTCAATAAAAATCTAAGCGAACAATCTGGGTTCTTTTCAATACCTACGCATGTGAAATTATGGTAGATTCCATATTTAAACAAATGCATGGTCTAAAAATGATTTGAAACGAAGAAACCAAATGCAGGGATCACAGTCCGTCCGTTCCCCTTAAATTTGAAAAATCTCTAAAACACCAAAAATCGAGAATTTTAACCGAATTTACCCCCTTTTTTTACAAAGTTTCGATTAAATTTTTAAGAATCAAACAAAAATTCAAGATATTAGAAAACAAGATGCTTTAAAAGAGATCCTCTTTGATCATACCAATTTCAAATCTTTCCTAAACAATTTCCTAATTTTGTTTTTATTCAAAGGACATCATCAACAGCGAAGAAATGTCTGATGATTCAGTGAGAAGCTAAACCCGAAAGATAAATAAATTTTGTAGTTTCAAATCAAAAACATCTTTATAGAGGTGACTAAAAAACCGATTTATTCAGAAAGGAAACCAAATCTAAGGCTTAATGTCTGTTTAATTCT
This sequence comes from Melikaiella ostensackeni, assembly GCA_032362435.1. Classification (NCBI taxonomy): domain Eukaryota; kingdom Metazoa; phylum Arthropoda; class Insecta; order Hymenoptera; family Cynipidae; genus Melikaiella; species Melikaiella ostensackeni. Next base: position 799,392 of record JAUMHM010000087.1, read on the forward strand.
TTTTAAAGATTTTAAGAAACAATTTTTAATGAAACCATCTTAATATCTAATAAAATACGTAAAACGGCGTATCAGGAGAAAGTTGGTTAGTTTTGGTAGAAACCAAATTTTGGGAATCGAAAATAATATTTAAAAAGTAGCGTACTAGAACTCTAATAAAGTCTAATTAATTTGGAGCTGATTGTTATATGGCTTGGTTTTATATGTTAGCACACTGCGTATTTGAAAAAATTATCTTCATAATTTTGTTACTTTCGTGAATTTTTTTTTTAAATTTCTGTTTTTTTTTACACTAGTATTTTTTTAGCTGACATCCAACATTTTTTTTAAAATCTGAAATCTCAACTGATAAAAATACATTGGAAAAAAATGTTAAATCTAAGGAAACAAAAGCAGGAAAAGTAGGTTTTTCAAATAATCATTTTTGTGTATTTTCAAATTATTTCTTTCTAGCTTGCTAAGAAAAATGCTTTGAACAGCTTAGGGTTCTGTACTGAAAAGAATATACTAGAAAAAAAAATGATGAGAATAAGAAATCAAAATCATCTATTGATAAAATTACATTTAAAAAAATTCAAATATGAGCATGAACCGCTGTGATCCCTGCAAATGTTTCTATGGTCTGAATTTCTGAAATGATTAAAATTATCGAATTTGAGCATGCAAAGGGATATGGAAGAGTCGCGATTTATGTTAGAAATGCGTATATTCTTTAAAAATCGTATATTGTAAATTATGTATCGCGAAACAGTTACTTGAAGACGACGGTATCGAGCATAGCTCCTAAACACTGGACAATATTCGTGCCCATAAGTGTATCCACTTTCTCTTCTAAATGTCGCTTTGGGTCCTGTTTGCCTACATTCTTAATTGCTAATTGTTCTGGCGTCATCTTTTCCTCGTCTTCGAGTGCCTGAAACAAAAAAGAATTTCAATGAAAATCTACTCGGTTTAAATCAATCCTAAAATCATTGTGAAATCATTTAAATCTTTGTAAAATCTTTTGATATCTTTGAAATCTTTGTGAAATCATTAAAATCTTTTGAAACCTTGAAAACTGTTGTACACTCAAAAGTCGAGTGGGCAACCCCTGGTCTTAAAATCAGCTTACGATTTAAAAAATCGTACCTTGTTGTAGTTTTTCGCGAGGTCCAACATATCTTGAACGATGTTCTCATTGAGCTTGCTGTGTTCAGAGTACTCGGCGAGAGTTAGACCGTCCATCCAGGTCTTTTTGTGGAGATTCAGCAGCATCTTCTGCTCGAGTTCGTTTTTGCGGTAGTTAATACTGATGCTGTAGTAGTGGCGATTCAAGCCGTGAATCAGAGCCTGAACGGACGGCTTTTGGAGATGACCTAAATTCGAGGTCGTCTGTCGGGGTTCTTGACCCAGAACCTGAAGGGGAAAAAAGATATTTAGATGATTCTATGGGCTTTGGGATGATTTTTTATGAGAGGCTGGTGATAACTGATTACTCACCATCATGTTGGGATTGATTAATCTAAAGGCGTCAATGACAACCTTGCCTTTGACGGACTGGATGGGGTCGATTACAACAGCAACAGCTCTTTCACTGAGAGCTTCGAACGACTGTTGCGTGTTGATGTCGACGCCTGAAAGCCAGCAGCCGAAGCCAGGGTGAGAGTGGTACCACCCGACCACCATTTCGGGTCGACCAGTTTGTTTCAACATGTCCAACATTTTCGCTTGGAACACGGGGTCTACTGCTTCTACACTCACACCCTGAAAAAGATAGAATTTTTATAATGAAATCATCGAAATTTAACTGAAAACTTCTTGGAAATTAAAAAAAAAGCATCTACCGATCAAATTTGGACAACACATTCTTAAATGTCTCCATTCAAAATCAGGACTCGGACCGACTAGATGCTTTAAAAAAATCGCATTAGTCGTACAAAATTACAAAAATAGGTCACATGGAATTTCGGAAAAAATCGCATGAAATTTTTAAAGATAATGCAAAAAAGCAGTATCAGACACTGAATGACTGAAATTATAGCTTTATCTGTTTAGGAATACAGATTACATAATTCTTATTGATTTTCAAATATTTCTTGCACAATCGAAATAAACTTCAAACTTTACGAAATCTTTTGATAATAGTTCTTTAAGGATTCAAAATCTGGGTTTAAAATATTTCTTTCTGAATTGTTAAACTTGTCAACTTGAATTATTTTCAAATGAGAGAAGTTTATACTCGTATTTATATTAATTTTGAACTTGTGTTACATTCAATTTTAAATTTTGTCAATTTAAAAGTTTTGAAATTAAGATACTTTTAAATGTCTAATGTTTCATAAATTGAAATGCTTGCGAGTTTGAAAAAATGTTTTCTTCTATTATTTAACTTAAACTTCATTCCATTCCAAACTTAATAGTTTTCCATTTGAATTCTTATTAATTGGGAAGGATTTTTAATTCAATTTATTACTTAGAATAAAAATAAACAAATTATTAAATTTGAACCCTTTTGGGCTTTAAATTCAAAAAGATTTAAATTTAAATTATTCAATTCTATTCGCTGTTAATTCCAAATTGTGTAATTTCAAACGCTTTCAATTTCATATTATTAAATTTTGAATGTATCTACTTGAAGTTCTGAACATTCAAATGAACACATTTTTTATTGATGGTTTTTTAAACTAGAAACAGTGCTAAAATTAGTTCATATAATTATAAAAGAAATCTTACATCTAACGTTATAAAAGAAGCTTGTACCTAATGCATTTTTACTGTTACTTATTCTATTTATTTGAATTAATTGAATTTTTTCAAATTCAATTTGAATTAATTTGTCATTTGAGCGCTTATAACTTCAGTAAGATTAATTTTGAACACTTATTCAAACTTATAATAACTACTCAACAATTAAGTTTTTAACAATAACAATTTAATTTGTGACTGTATAATTGAAATACGAAATTATTCATTTTTCAATAATTAAATTTGGTATTAATCGGTTTTAAATGTTTTCGACTTAAGAATGTTCAAATTTTATGGCTTGCAGTTTGAAAAAAATTGCATATGGATTTACGCAATTAGAAATTGTTCAGTTTCAAACACTATTAATTAAAAATTGTTTAATTATATAATTTCAATCAGAAATTATTTAATTTTTAATGTCCAGATTTGATAGTTAGATCTTCGATTTTTAAAATTTGAATGTTTAAATACGAAATTCTTGGGAATTAAAAGAACCAAGAATCTAACGATCAAATTTGGATAACACACTTTTAAATGCCTTTATTCAAATTACAACAAAAAACAAAATAAATTTTTTAAATCAAAATAATCAGAGACATTTAAGGGTGTGTTGTCCAAATTTGATCGTAAGATTCTTGATTTTTTTAATTTCCAAAAATTTCATAGTTAAATTAAATTTTCAATTTGAATATTAAAATACGAAATTCTTGGGAATTAAAAAAACCAAGAACCTTACGATAAAATTTGTGTTGTCCAAATTTGGTCGTTAGATTTTTGGTCTTATTAATTTCCAAGAATTTCGTATTTTGATTCGAAAGTTGAACGTTAAAGAAGAATTTAAATTCCTTAAATTTTATTTCTAGAAATTGAGGAGTAGATCCAAAATAAAGGATTCCGCTCTAAAGACGAAAAAAATACGAATTTGGTGAACTTAAAGTAATTGGTATTAAAATCGGAAGGACTTCAAATTATAAATGTACATTTCGCAGCATTTAAAAGAAGTACAATCAAAAGACTTTTAAATAATTAAATAGATTTCGAATAAATTATAGGGGAGAATCGGGTAACGTATCGATGGAAATAGTAATATAAATAGCCAATTATAATGTTAGTGCTTCTAGTAACAACTTCAAAGCAGTTATTCAAAGAATGATTATATTTGAGAGAAAGCGATTTACGTGACCAAAAAAAAGTAATTCAAAAACATTTTATCGAAACTAAACAACGGAAAATGTATATTTTTAACATGATAGCTTCAAAATTTTATACAATAGGACAAAAATATTCACTGAAAATCAAAAACCCACAAAAAGCATTGGAGGTTAAATTGTTTACAAAAAAGATTATTTATTAGTTTTTGACAGAAATAAATAAAATCGAACATGACAAAACCTGGCCGGGCGTACCCGACACGAAATGACCAGGGCTACCCGATTGTCACATATTGCAATAAAACTGCTATAAATAAGAAAATACGTTAAATTATTAGACAAAAATTACAGGTCACATAGTTCGAGAGTGAATTTATATATCCCAATTAAAACCAATCTAATATTTTCTGTATTTTTGCAAATATTTGATAGCAAGTTTGATCCATATTTCACAAAATGCATTTGTTTTCTACAGAAGAAATACGTAGATCGAATTTCCTTTCACGCAAATGAGAGATATGAATACCTATTGTAAAAATTACGCTTTGAGGCAATTTTCAAAGATAAAAATGTTGATTTATCATTGCAGAATGTACAGTTTATTCAAAATCCTGAGTGACTGAGGCTACCCGAATCTCCCCTAATAAAAGTATTTTAGAAATATAAAGTGATGGTAAACTTACCGTTCCAGTTTGTGGCATGGCGAAGACGTCAATGACCCTGACAGTATAATCGTCAACGAATTCACCAAGCATCAGACCCATAACCTCCATAGGTACACCCGCTCGTCCATGTTTCAACATTTTTAACAATGCTAACGACGATATATAGACCTTAAATTTAAAATCGAAATTATAAAAATATTCCAGAAGATAATTCGCTCACAAAGAGCTGAAAAAGGTTAAACTTACTTGTTCCGCAGTATCAACAACCGGAGCATCAGTGGGTGGAGGTCCTTGATTCAGACCTGGCATTCCACCTCCTAACCTTAATAGTCGGTCCATCTTCGGCTTAAATCGGCTTTAATAAACAAAATCTTGAATTAATCATGATATTCTTTATTCTATTCGAGTAGCATCAAAAGTAATGACAGTGCGGTTTCGATTTGGAGGTTATGTTACTCTAGAAGTTAGTGAAAATTGGCTCTTTATTTCTACTTTCTGAAAATATTTCACGGAAAACTTACTTGCTTAATTAGTAGCACCTTTTTCTAAATTCGTATTATACAAAAAACTGATCTATTAATTGAAAATACGGAGTGTAAGAGCATCCCTTTCAAAAAGGATGACAACAGTTACACCTCAAATCTGCAAACTCACGAGTGTGTGAGCGAGAGTCACGAGAGTGTTCAATGCATGTGTAGAATAAATTTGATCGTGTACGTATATCTGGAATGTATAAACATGTGTGTAAACATTTCTAGCACAGGATTACAGCGTATGAATATGAACTAAATTTTAACAGTTTCGAACAATGGCGGGTTCTGAAAACGTAAGTTCACACGAAGAAACAGAAACGAAAAAACATAAAATATATACTGTTCTTGGTCAAAGAGTCGGCGGTGGTCCTCATGGAGTCGGTATGTTGATATCAAATCTTATAATTATTGATCAGCCATTTCATTTCAATAAATCGTGTAAATAAAACGGTAAAAAAGTATATTTATAGTTTTTTTTAGGTTAGGTTTTTAGATGCTGTTGCAGATTAAAAAAAAATTAGAGGAATTAAAGTAGAATGTTAATCTTATTATTGGACATTTTAAGGCTGTTGGACTCAAGCTCTAACCTCAAAATTTAATCGCCTTATTTTACTCAATAAATACCAGAATTAAATATTTTATAGGTACCAAGCCCAACTCCTTTTTTAAATAAGAATGTGTTTACACAGCGAAAAACTGCCAGACTCAAATAATTTTCGCGTAAAGTCTAATTTTTGCTAATCTGAACATTCGAACATTAGACTTTACGTAAAAATTATTAAAATTATACAGTTTTCCGCTGTGTAGACACACTTCTTTTTAAGAAAGGTGTTGGGCTTAGTATTTAAAGAATATTTAATTCTAGTATTTATTGAGTATAATGAGGTGACTGAATTTTGAGGTGAGAGCGTGAGATTCAACAACCTTAAAGCTTTTTTTATTAGAGATGCATATGTGACCTGCCGCGAGGAAAGGTACCTAAGCGGGAAAAAAATCAATTTTTTGTTTTCTTGCAGTTTTGGAAAGTTCATGTTCTCCTCTTTCTAATGGTGTTAACGAAAAAAATTTCTGATGTTTCTTTGATAATTAAAAAGAGTTGCAAAGTTGGCTTGGAAATCGACGTTTGGTAGTTCTCGTTGCCATCTACTTGGGTCTCCTGTAAAATTCTGAAATTCACGCTTAGGTACCTTTCCTCGCGGCAGGTCACATATTTTCTGTTATTCAGTAACCATTCTTTAGGAAGTGATGAAATGATTTTCAAAAATGAAGTCTCAAATTCTGAATGTTTTACAGCATATTTTTCCACTCGTTTTTCAATTTTGCTCTTTGTAATAACTTGTATCAGAGAGAGAAACTAAGAATGATAATATATTATAATAATTTTCAATTACATACTTTCATTCAAATGTAAATAAAATGTAAAGTCCAGAGATTTGCAAAAACTTCCAAGAAATTCTTTAGGCAGCAAATTTGTGACCAAAGAATGTTTTGTAGGCAATCCTGACGACCAAACGTTAAGGAAAGTAGAAAAAGAGGTTCTTATTATGGAAAAAGTAAGATTAAAGGCAAGGACTGAAAAATGCGTCGATGTTGCTAAAGGTATTAGTACTATTAATCAGTATTAATCTCTCTAATACAGGATGTCTACTAACCGGGAAAACTGGGAATACAAATTCAAACCGGGAATCACATTTAAAGTTTTCGAAAATGTGATATTTTTTTATTAATCGTGGTAACAAGACAAATACATTTAAGCATTGTAATAAATATGATAAAAATATTATTTGAGCTCTAAAAAAATTGACCTTTTTCATTTAGACATATATGGGAAATACAATACAATTTCAAAGTCTTCATTATCTGGAAAAAATTCTTACGTATAATTATTATTTTTTGTACTAGCGATTAATTATTAAGAGTGATTATAATAACCACTATAAAAATGATATATTTTAGTACTAAGTGAAATTTACATTAACTGTGCTTGTCAATATTCATATGATCATTTAACATAAATTATATAAGAGGGGAATTTGATCATTTGAAATCCTTGTTTTTCATCATTTCTTTGAAATGTTTGAAATCTTTCTGAAAATATAAATACTATATATATTACATAATATATTTATTATTAATAATTATTCTTTTTAAATTTTTTAAATCTTTAGAAATCTTTGTGAATTTTGAAATGTTTGGAATCTTTCTGAAATCTTGGAAATTTTCTGAATTATATCTAAAAATTAATTACCAATTAGAATACCAAAATAATTAACTAAAGATATGTATATAAAAAATAACAACTGGCATGTTAACAATATCTCCACAGATAATTAAGACATCGAAATTGTATTATATTTGTTTGTAAGTTTTAGACACCATAAATTACAAAAATATTATTTTTTTTATTTTTTTTTTTTTATGAGGACGAAAAAGGGCAAAATCTTTTAAAGACGTAGTTTTGGAGTCTCCTAGGACGGGTCTAGGCATACCAACTAAAACCAAAAACCTCCTCTGCCGAACTCATAACACTGCTCGTGGAACCGCCTTTCGGCTTTAAACTTCACGAGCAGTGGGTTCCTCATTATAGTCGCGTATGCG
>JAUMHM010000087.1:809014-829367 GCA_032362435.1 Melikaiella ostensackeni
CATACATGACATTCCACACGAATGGCCCTACCCGCGATCCCTGAGGGGCACCACATGTCATCTCCTCTTGGAGAGTCAATGTGTCGCCCTCGTAAATCTGTTCTATCATTCGCAGCAGGTAGTCTGGTACCTTCTTCTTCTTCATCGACTCGATGCAGATCTTCCATCTCGCGCACAAAAATATTATTTTGTTTAAATATAATAAGATATCGCAATGCATAAAATGACAAATAGGAAAACCTTATATTAGATGCGCTTTATTTGTGATTCTAGTAAGAGAAGATTTGATATTTACAACCGGTAAAAAACCGGGAATTTGGTGGGCGAAAATTAGTAGATACCCTGTAATACTTAATAATGCAGCAACCTTTGAATTACTTTGACAACATTTTGTTCGTTATCAAATTCAATTCAAGAACTGAATGCAAATTTGTCTTCAGAGTTCAGCGAATGTGGCAAAGAAGCCGGACTACTTTTGCCGTTCAAATGCAGAGCAGAAAATGCAAAACTCCAGGAGTGTCTCACACACTGGTACGAAAACGAGGAATTGAGAGAGCAGTGTACGAAGGAATATTTAAGGGACAGGACTGAATTTAGACGAACAGGAATTCCCGCAAGGAGGTTCGACCGGAAACATGGATATCAGCAAACCGAATCGCCCTGAAATCTTTTTAGCAACGAGATAGAAAAAAAAACAGAAATCTCAAAAGTGTGGCTTTCAAAAAGGAAAAGTAATAAAAACTAGATGAAACAAAAACCTAGTTAAAAAGATTGTACATAACGCTGTAAAAATACGTTATATATTTAATTCATATACTTGGTTTACACAAAAACAAAGTTTTCTTGCTTCTGCAAAGTCAATAAATAAATTTTGTTGAAAATTTCAATTACACAATACAGATACAATGTTTTATTCACGTAGAACTCATGTAATTTCAGTCTTGAGAAGAATCTTCATCGTCGTCGGATTGAGCAGAAGTTGAAGCTTTGGCTTCTTTGCTGATTCTCCATCGTCTCCATAATATTTCTTTAACTGTGAAGTGGGATAAATTTACTATAGCAGACGTATAGTTGTTTCGAGGGATAGAATCTGGCCAGAGAACTTGAGCCAAGAGAATTTCCTGTATTAGAAATATCGGTTATATTTATTTTTAATTTTATTTCTACGAAAGAAAAAATGAAGTTAGAAGTCAATTTTTATTACCTTTGCAGCTGATTCGGATAATCTCTCCATTCCAATTAAGTTCTTTATTTTCATCCTTCGCATCGTTTTCCCTTCAATACGTTTTAAAGTAACTGCATCGACAACATCTATTATCACAATATACGATGCGTGGTAAAATGGTGGTCCTTGTTTATACAGTACTGCAAATTTTTAAAGCATTCATTTAACAAATCTTCATTTATATAACAGGTGATTGCTAAATGATTATAATAATCTACTTACAAAAATCGCCTCCATACTTCAGACCAGGTTTCACGACCCAACCTTTGCTGCGATAATAGTGATAAATCACGTATTTTTGCACAAAAAATTCATCCTCCCCACAAAAATGTTCCCACGCTTCCTTTATAGAAAGCATCTTTCCCTGAAAGTCCACCACTCGTAAACAGCCTAATCCAAACATTAGAAAAAACGTTTCCTCAAACGTTAGATGCAAAGTTTCTTTCACTGGAAAACCAGCGTTTTCAATTCGAGGTTTAATATCTCTTAAATAATCTTCAGTTTCAGAATCACTGTCGGGCAAAACTAAAACTTTTCCTTGAATGTCACAATCATTATCATCTCCTGATGAAATGTCCAATTCCTCTCGATGCCAAAGATTATCACTTACATTTTTATCGTTTTTACTTAGATTTTTATCATTTTTATTATTTAATTCTTCCTTTGGAATCTCGTAAATCTCTTCGTCTTCGGTGGAGTCAAGAACTACTTCGTCCACAATGTTTGAGGGTTTAAACACTTTTTTGGGGGATTCATTCGTTAGTTCTAGTATTTCTATTTCATTTGGTTCATGAAGTTCTAGTGTTCTTCTTTTAGAAGATTCTCCCGATTTCGAAGTTTTTTCAGCTATGATTTCAATACTATCGATAATTTCAGGTAAATATTCTTGTGGTTCTGGACTCTTGGCAGTTGATGTTGACGGTTGGGGTTCCTTTCCACAAAGACCAGCTGGTAAGATTTTTTTTGGTTAATTATGAATAAAAAACTGGAGGTTTCAATCTCATTGGTATTTTGGTAACAACTTATTAAGTTTAATGAAGAAATTAGAATTACGGAAAGTTATTTTTAAAATCGAACAAAGTTGATGAAATTATTGAAGGATGTACATATGATACGAGTATTCATCTTCTTTTGAAAAGAGGGATAGAGTACTTTATAATATTTTTGTAAACATACAAGTGCTTGGTTGACTTTCACGATAAGCCATTGACATTTCTTCAGACGAAACTTCGTTTTTCTCATCTACAAAGGATTCTACAGAGAGTTGTTTTACTTCCTCGACCCATTTCATTCGTCGAACCCACTGTCTGTTTCTAATTACAGGAGGAGCTCCATAGCGCGCTCTTCCAAAAGCAGGATAACTTCTAGAAAGAGATCCTTTTCCAAAGAATCCCTATTAATATATAATTCGACAATAACAAACCTTTTTTATTACTTTGTAAAATGTAGATAAATATTGCGGTAAGTCGGAAAAAGACAAAACTGAAAATCAAAAACAGCCTAGCACCGAAAAGTTTCATTTTGGGTCCCTTATAACCTGTGTCAAAATTGAAATAGATCGTTCAAAATTCTGAGCTTTCGCAGGGCTAAAGTAAATTTAAATAAAAAATTTGCAATTCCCAGAGTTATGTAAAAATCGCTAAAATACTTTTTTTTCGTAACCTACATAATATGCTTGATTTTAAAAAATATTTCAATTTTTTTATTTGTTCTATGACAAAATCTTATTTATATGAACGACAAATAAATAAAATAATTTTTAAAAACTTTGTAAACTGTCCTAAAATGTCTTTGGATCGGCAGAAAATTTCTCGCGCTCAAAATTTACCTAACAAAAAATTTAAAGACTTAGACAATTCGGTCAGCAATTAATTTAGGGTCTGGCCATTTTAACTGTCAAAATCATCTCATGTTTTTTCAAGTAGATTTTGAGTGTGTTAAAGTTTCTACATACTCAAACAAATTTCAGAATAGTTTGCAAGGCTTTTAAAAATTATTAAAAATTTCTGAGGATTATAAAAATGAGATTTTGTCCTAGAAAAAAACTGAAAATATTGAAATTTTACAAGAATTTTCGAAATTGGGCATATTATGTAGATCACCAAATAAATTAATATTAATACTTTTTGCAAAACTGAGAATTGCGAATTTTTTAAACATAATTTTGCCCCTCGGATCCTCAGGATATTGATTGATCTATTTCAAATTTTGCACAAGTTATAAGGGAGCCAGAATTAAACTTCTCAGTGCTAGGCTGTTTTTTAATTCCAATATTTTTCTCTTTTCGACCCACCCTAGTAAACATTTAGAGTTCTTCAATTTTTTACCATCGAGTGAACAGCTGCCATATCATCTGGTTCATCAATGCAAGTGCCCAAAGCACCTAAATGGGCCGTAAATACAATCATATTGCCATCTTCATCGAAAATTATTGGCAATGGTTGTTGGGGTTGTAATCTGACTTTTTTTTTCTTTTTTGGTTCCAGTAGTTCCATATTGAATGAAGTGCACCTAAACAGATCGACAAGTCATGTTATTTATTATTTACTAGCATAATATGCGCGTGTGTAACACTGCTTTAAATATGAATTCCACCTAGACTTTTTTCAACATTTTTTTAACAGATTGAAATGTTTATTTGTTGAATTTCCGTGTAAAATTATGTAAATATACCATTTTCAATATAAAAATTCGCTCTTCTGAATTTTCAACTGTTGAAAATCGAAGAAAATTGAAAATTGAATTTTCAACACAAATCATTATATTCTTCTTGAAAATTCGTCTTTTAGGTTTAAAAATTCATATATTTTCGTAGAAATTTAATCTTTTTTGGTCAAAAATGCAACTTTTTGGTAGAAAATTAACCTGTTTTGGTTCAGGATTCAAATATTTGTTCGAAAATTAATTTTTTTGTTGAAAATTCATATTTTCGGGTCAACAATTCAACTGTTTTCAAGAAAATTCGCCTTTTTGGGTTGAAAATTCAAAAATTTGTTCGATTATTTTTTCTTTACAAAAAATCTTTCATTGTTGAAAATTCAACATTTGTGTTGAAAATTCGTCTTTTTGGTTCAAGAAATTTAATCTTTTTTGGTTAAAAATGCAACTATTTGGTTGATAATTAACATGTTTTGCTTGAGGAATTAACTATTTTGGTAAAAAATTTAATTATTTGGGCGAAAATTAACTTTTTTTTCGAAAATTCATATTTTTAGGTTGAAAACTCAACTGTATTGTAGAAAATGCGTTCTTTTGACTTGAAAATTCAAGAATTAAGTTGAAATATGTTTTCATTTTTGACTGAAAAATCCGTGGAAAATTTAAATCTTTTGTTGAAAATTTGTCTCTTTGGTTTAAAAATTCATCTATTCTGGTAGAAATTTCATTCTTTTGGTAAAAGATACAACTGTATGGTTGAAAATTAATCAGTGTTGGTTGAGGATTCAACTATTTTGTTAAGAACTCGTTTTTTTTGGTTGAATTCAACTGCTTTTGATTTAAAATTAAAATTTGTTTTGGTTGAAACATCAACTGTTACATTTTATGTTGAGAATTCATATTTTTTGGTTAGAAATTCAACTACTTGGTTGAAAATTAAAGTACTTTGTTAAAAATTCTTTTTTTTTTGGTTGAAGATTAATCTATGGTTGAATATTTAACTATTTTGTTGAAAATTAGTTTTCATTTGGATGAAAATTAATTCTTTTAACTAAAAATTTATCTTTTTGAGTTGAAACTGCAACTACTTGATTGCAAACTAACATTTTTGTTAAAAATTCATATTTCTGGGTTGAAAATTCAACTGTTTTGTAGAAAATCGAACAATTAGGTGGAATTTTTTTTTCTTTCATGGCTCAAAATTCTTTCTTGATTAAAAATTCGTCTATTTGGTATAAAAAATCATCACTTCTGGTAGGAATTTCATTTTTTTTTGGTAAAAATAGAACTATTTTGGTAGAAAATAAATCTTTTTTGGTTAAAAATGCTACTGTTTGGTTGAAAGTTAATCTAGTTTGATTGAGGATTCAACCATTTTGTTGAAAATTCATATTTTTAGGTTCGAAATTCAACTGTTTTATAGAAAATTAAACAATTTGGTTGAATTTTTTTTTCGTTCTTGACTCGAAACCTTTTTTGATTAAAAGGTCAATTCCTTCGTTGAAAATTCGTCATTTTGGTACAAAAATTCCTGACTTTAGGATAATTTAAAATAAGTTGAAATAGTATAAAAAGTGCTCAAATTAAAGTTAAAAGTTTTTCTTCTATTAGGAATAATGAAAGGAAAACTCGATTTTTCATTAATTAAAAGGAAAGGAGACTGCCTTTCCTTTAACTTGCTTTATCAAGCTATCTGTGTGGATTTTTAATTATATATTGCATTATTACTATTTTAAAAAAAAAACATCTCATAATACCATTTTATTCAAATCAAAATTACTTTACTAAATTACTCCATTTTCCAATTTATTTTCAATAAGCAAATTCGGATTTGAGTATTTTTTCAATAGGCATTTTACTCGTTTGTATTTTTTCAAGTTTATAAATGAAAAGCGAGCTGGCTTTTCATTGCAAATAATTTACAAAAATTGAAGTGTTTTTTAAAAAATCAAACAATATGATTGATTACTTCAAGAGAATTTAACAGATTTTCGTTAACTGATTTGTTTCTCAGAGTCTAATCTAATATTTGACTAAAAAATAGTAAACACAGAGAAATATGGTTTTCATTTTCTACTGCGTTCTTCACAAAATTTGCCTTTCTAACCTCAAAATTAAAGCGTTTTCTAGCCTAAAAAATTATTTTACGCTCTAAACGTAGTATTAGGTGTCTTTCTGCGTGACTAAAAAGATTAGATTTGAATTTTCTGAATAAATATGGTACTACACCTCTCTTAGTTTCTATAATATTTCACCCTGATTTTTAAAAAATCCATAATAAAAAATTCAAGTCTGTCACGCAGTCCTCCCGGTTCAGCGGTTAATATCAAACTGAGAAATTTACCCGAAATTTCCTTGGGCTAATCGGTTAATAAATCTTCGCAAAAATTTCTATTCGAATTTCTGTTACACGTGAAGAAATAAATTGTGGATATATAGAAATCCAGAAAAAAGGTATCTTTAAATACAACACAGATTATATCAACAAATTTCTATTTATTACAATTTTTCATATTCAGAAAAAAAATTTAGAAAAATACATATTCAGTATAAAATTAAGAGTATAATTAATGTTTAAAGTTGTTAATCAACCTAGGAAATACAGGTTTTAAAATAAGAATATTGTAACATTAAACATATATAGCTATAACAAAACTTGATTTTCATAAATGTCACATCAGTCTTAAAACTTAATCGGAGCTTTAAAAAATCTTCCTGAAGAAGTAAATAATTTTTCTAAAAAATTGAGAGCATCGCTAAAATTAAACTCTAAGGGAGATACCTGGGGATTTCGAAGCAACCTGCAACATTTCCGAAATATTTACAATTTTTTCTCTTGGCTTCCCTACTGCTTTTCCCCTCTCGATCTCCTCCTTATCAATTTTCTCCCAATCTTCATAATGTACAACCTGAACACCTTTCTTGTCCAAAATTTCTTTCAAAGCAACCCATCCATTTTTCCCTTCAGTTAATTTAATTTCCTTAGAAATCAGTCCTCCTATCTGAAAGGCATTATTCATTGTCGTTAAAATTACACCTGTAGGTCCAGTTGCAACCCACCCAGCAGCATACAAATTTTCATCAATTTTCCCCAAAGAATTCAGAATGCGACCATTTTTTGAATCAAAGGGCACGGTCTGATCTATGGATACAGATTTATATCCGATGCTTCGAAGAGCCAAGCCACAAGGAATCTCTTCAACTTCCTGTGTTGCTTCAGCTCTTTGCTTCAACAAATCGTTTCCTTCCAATTTATTTACGGAAAATTTAACACCTTTTAGAGAGTCGGAACCTGTGAATTCGATGGGGCTTCGCAAAAAAATAGGCCTTAGTTCTTTATCGTATTTCGTTTGATCGAATGAGGAATCTTCTAGGGATTGCAGCATCAGTTCCGATAATCTTCTTCTCGGTCTTGCAAGATTCGGAAGAATTTCCTTCATTCCGATGAAATCTTCGGATCGCCAGAGAGTTTTGCATCTCTCGAGTTTCGTTATTTCTCGAAGTTCTGCGGTTGTAAATGCAGTTTGTAAAGGTCCTCTTCGACCCACGAGCCAAACTTTTCGCACTTTACTTCGAGATAATTGTTCCAGGGAGTAGGATGTTATATCTGTAGTCTAAAATATATTGGAGTTTAAAAAGAGTTATCAAGGAAAAAATTTAAAACATTTTGCTAAAGTAATAAATAGATTGGGGGCCATCCATAAATTACGTAACAAAAAAAAAAGTGACATTTTAAAACCGAAAAAGTGACTAATTTCTGACCCAAAAAGTGACATAAATTGACGAAAAGTAACTAAGAGCATTAATAATGTGAACAATGTTCTTTTGAATTCAAAAGAATTCGATGAAATTTATAAGAATTCAAGGTGAATTTTAAGGAATTCACGATAAATTCATAAGAATTCACACGAATTGAAAAAATACAAAAATTCCATTGATTTTAGTCAAATTGGAGTGAATTAAGTAGAATTTAAGGGAATTTAATAAACTTTGACGAAATTCATGAGAACTTGAATGTATTGAACAAAATTTTTAAAATAAAAAAATTTCCATTGATTTGAATGAAATGGGAGTGAACAGAATGCAGAGATAATTCAACAGAATTTAAGTGAATTGAACAAAAAAAAAATAATTAAAAAAAACAATGAATTGAATAAAATTCGACTGAATTGAGAGGAATTGAAGGAAAATGAGAAGAATTCGATGAAATTCATAACAATTCAAAGAGAGTTTAACAGACTTCAGGATAAACTGAAAACACTTTTGAAAAATTAAAAAATCCGTTAAATTAGGTAGAATTTACGTAAATTTAAAAAGATTCAGGCAGAATTAAAAAAAAAAGTAATGGGAATTCAAAAGAGTTTAAAAGAATTTAGGATCGATTAATAAGAATTCAGGATAAATTCTAAAATAATTCAAAGGAATTTAAAATATTTCAAAAATCTAAAATATTGCATTTATTATTTTATTTCAGTAAAACTGGAGTGAATTTAAAAGAATTCGATGAAATTCACACGAATTCAAGAAGAATAAAAAATAATTCAAGTGAATCGAATAATATTTTTTAAATCGACCAAATTCCCTTGAATTCAGGTAAATGGGAGTGAATAGTATTAGTAAATACGAATCTGATCAAATTCATAAGAATTTAAAAGAATTCAGTATAAATTAATAAGAATTCAGGATGAATTCAAAATGAATTTTTAAAAAATTGAAGGGAATTCAAGAAAATTCAAGGAGAATTGAGAAAAATCAAGAAAATTCCAAAAATTTCAAAAGAATTCAGGTTATGTAAAACATAATTCAGGGTGAATCCTAAATGAATTCAAATGGATTGAAAAAACTTTAATACAAAATATTCCATTTATTTCAGTGAAACTGGAGTGAATATAGAAGAATTCGATGAAATTCAAACGAATTCAAGATGAATTTAAAATAATTTAAGTGCATGGAACACAATTTTTAATTCTAAAAAAATGCCATTGAATTCAGATAAATGAGAGTGAATGAAATTAGTGAATACGAATCTTATGAAATTCATAAGAATTCGAAGAGAATTTATAAGTCCTCAGGTTGAAAAAAAATTGAAAATCCAAAAAAAAAATCCATTGAATTCAGTGTGTTTCAAGGGAACTCCAAAAAATTCAGGGTGAATTCATAAAAATTCAGAATGAGTTCACAACAATTCAAGTAAAATTCAAAATATTCAAAGGAATTCAACACACTTTGATGAAATTCATAAGAATTTGAGAGAATTGAACAAAATTATATAAATAAAAGAATTTCCATCGAACTGAATAAAATGGGAGTGAACAGAATGCAGGGCAAATTCAAAAAAATTAAAAGAATTGAAAAATTAATAAATTAATTTTAAAAAACTAATGAATTAAATAATATTCGAGTGAATTAAAAGGAATTTAAGGAAAATGAGAAGAAACCGATGAAATTCATAAAAATTCATAGCGAAATTTTAAAAAATTCAAGTGAATTAAACACGATTCAAAAATATTTTAAAAAATTTATTGAATTCATTAAATGAGAGAATTTAGAAAAATTGAAAGGAATACAAAAGAATCTGATGGACTGTCTGAAAATTCAAAGCGTGTTTAGAAGACTTCACAATAAATTAAACTAGCTGTGAATTCGATCTCGAGTGTGTCCACTTTGTTTTTATTTATAATTGTATGGTGCTCATTTCATGGGCACTTTGTTTCCTGGTAGCAAATGCATTTGCTTCCTCATGGAGGAAGCATTATTATATTACTATACATTACTACAGCTGGAACCATAACACTCTTACTCTTGAATAAAATGTACAATATTATAGGTTAATCGATTCGTCTCAAGCCAATGAAGTTTTTATGTTCTTGCATCAACTTTGAATTATGTGCCTGATAAAAATTTTAATATGAAAATCGATTTTTCAAATAATATAAATTACCATAACTACCTTACTCTTTAATAAAATGTATTAAAATTACAGGTCAATCGATTCACCTCGAACCATGGAATTTTTTATGTCCTTGCATCAACTGTTAATTATGTGTCTGAAACAAATTTTACTATAAAAAACCTATACTCCAAACACTATAAACGACCATAACTTGTTTACTCTTTAATAAAATTGATTAATATTACAAGTCAATCGATACGTCTCGAATCAAAAAATTTTTTATGTTCTTGCATCAAATGTAAATTATGTGTCTGAAACAAATTTTACTATAAAAAACCTATTTTCCAAATACTATAAATGACCATAACTTCCTTACTCTTTAATAAAATGTATTGATATTATAGATCAATCGATTCGTTTCGAACCAAGGAATTTTTTATGCTCTTGCATCAAATGTAAATTATGTGTCTGAAACAAATTTTACTATAAAAAACCTATTTTTCAAATACTATAAATGACCATAACTTCCTTACTCTTTAATGAAATGTATTGATATTATAGGTCAATCGATTCGTTTCGAACCAAGGAATCTTTTTTTTTTTATATCCTTGCATCAACTTTGTATTCTGTTAATAAAAAAAGTTTAACTATAAAAACGCCATTTTAAAAATATTATAAAGTGCTAAAAAAAGGTAATAAATATTTTTAGAAATCAATCAAAAAGTGTGACAGACACACACACACACATATCCGGACAATTGATCAGAACATTGTTTAGACATTTTGTAATTGAGAAACGTTCAATTATACGAATTTAAAAATTTTCCAAATTGTCACCATTACAAAGCTTCCTCTATGAGGAAGCAAAAACACATAAAAATCAAAAAAATCCATTGAATTAAGAAGAATTCAAATAACTTCAAATGAATTTAGAGAGGATTAAAAAAATTCAAGAGATTTCAAAAGTATTTAAAAGAATTCAGGATTAATTAATAAGAATTCTAAATGAATTCCAAACGAATTCAAATGAATTGAAAATATTCCAAAAATCCAAAATATTTCCTTGATTTTAGTAAAATTGCAGTCAATTTAGAAGAATTAAAAGGAATGCAAGACAATTAAAGGAAAACTAAAAATAATCAAAAGAATTCCAAAAAAATTTCAAGAATTCAGGGTGAATTTAAAATAATTCAAGTGCATGGTACCAAATTTTGTAAATCCAAAAAAGTTTCATTGAATTCAGATAAATAGGAGGGAATAAAATTAGTGAATACGAATCTGATGAAATTCATGAGAATTTAAGGAGAATTTATAAGTCATCAAGTTGAAAAAAATGAAAATCCCGAAAAGATCAATGGAATTCAGTAGATTCGAGAGAATTCCAAAGAATCCAGGGTGTATTAAAAAAATAAAAAAAATATTTGAATTGAATAGTGGTTAACTGGTTAGTGGGTTCTCTCTTTTAATTTATTGAAAGAAAAGTGACTAAAGCGATATTTTCATTCTAAAAAGTGACTGTGTGACTGCCCTGAATTTGACTTTAAAGTTTAAACGACTCATTAATCACGATGAAAGTTTGTGATAACGTTATAAAGATTTCATATCGGTATATTTAGATCAGCATCTTAATTTTTTTTCCATCATTCTGTAGACAAATATTGATAAAAACAAATTTTTTTGCAATTTTTAAAATTACTATCAAACTGTTGTTAAAAATAAAACATTAAGTGATTTATTCAATAATTTGAGAATAAAGTAATTCAAAAAATTGTGAAAAACTATGTTTTTCATGGATACTAGATGATACAGCTTTTTATGCGTTTTAATTTTCGAGGAAAGTATAGTTTCTTTGTTGCAAGTTCCATGTTGTAATACTTTTCTCCCTTTTCATTTCAAAAACTTTTAATTATTTGGTGATTTATGTGTCACTAAATTGTATTCAATAAGACATGGCTGAAAATATTTGAAAAAATTACGTAAAGTAGGTGGAGGGAGGGGGTTAAAACGATTTTGTTGCGACCTGGTAACTGGGCGAGGGCTTAACAATTGGCAGAAAATGTGTTACGTAATTTATGGATGGCCCTTTAATTGAAAAAGGAAAGTAGGTAACTCACTTTTAATTTATCGACAGGCGTTAATAGAATTCTTGCAATATCTAACGCCACATTTCCCTGGCCAATAATAACAGCTTCTTCTTGATCCAAATTAATTTTCAAATCTCGAGCCCACGGCAGTCCATTGTACCAGCCAACGAAATTTCTACCTGAGATTACATTATTCAAATTCTCACCGGGAATGTTTAATAATCTATCTTGTTCAGCGCCGTATGACTAGAAAGAAATTTGATTGATTAGATAATATTTTATTTTGAGAAACAAATTTTTTAGCAAGAAAATTAAAAGGTTTAAATGTTGTTTAAATTACCAAAAGAACAGCGTGATAATTTTCTCTTAATTGCTGTACACTGACATCATATCCAACATTTACGTTTCCCAAGAATTGAACTCGGGGATTTTTTGCCGTTTTGTTAAAAGTAGTGATTACGTTTTTAACTTCCGGGTGATCAGGAGCAACACCATATCGTACTAATCCATAGGGTACTGGCAATCGCTCTAAAATATCAACTTGAACATCGCTGGAAACCTGAGAATTAAAGATAATATATATTTTTTTAAATTAAGCAAATCTAAATTGAAACAATTTTAAATTACAAAATAAAATTCAAATCTAAATTTTGATTGATTATACTCAATGATCACCTTAATTAATTGTTGTGCAGCATAAAAACCAGCTGGACCAGCTCCAACAATACAAACTTTCGGAACAAGGCTTTTGTTTGAAAGCTGTCGAATAAAATCAAAAACTACATTTGGTTTCATTTTTCTAAGAACGTCCAACCTGAAAAATTAATTAAAACCCACTTAGGAATTGAAATTAAAATTATTTTGTAATTCTCAGTGTCGCAAGTAGCGCGTTACTTTTTATCAACGTTATCGTTTTTATCAAATTTTGTAACTCTACCTATAAAAATTTGCTATAATAAGTATTAAAAATGATACAATTTCTAATTTTAAAAATCGAATATATAAAAATTTGAAATCGTTGAAAATTGAGCAATTACATGTTTAAAATATTTGTATAGAATTTTAGAAACTGCTTAGTTTAAAAAAAAAATAACGACTCTTTATTTTTATAAGGAGTAACGGTATTTTCAACGGTATCAAATTCCCTTTTTCTCTAAATAACGGTAACGAATTAATTTTGAGAAGTAACGCGCCGCACACTGATAATTTGATATAAAGCCGAGGCTTACACTGCCGTATCCAAGTCTCGATTCCTATTCTTAAGAGCCGTTATGGTCATATTCCAATTTTGGTATCACCTTCAATGAGAATTTTATGGTGATTTGAGTCACCAGACTCAGTGCCATTAAACATCGTATCGCTCAGAAAATCATTAAAAAAGCTAATTTAATCCTACCTACTTCCTCCTCTTTTGAAAACTCATAAAAAGTTTAAAAAACAATACCTGTTTAATAAAAAAGTTAATCTTTTATTATTTTTTTTTTGGTTTGATTAAAAAGAGGGTAAGTATAGATACATTATTAAAAGTTTGATTGGCACATTCGGCATTGATAAAAATATCGTGACTAGATATATAAGAATACTTATCTAATACTATAATATAAAATAATAATAATAATAATGAATAATCTATATACATACACAGATTACTACAAACTATTATAATTAAATATAATCATGGTGTCTACATGACGCATGATTTCATTTCCCGGTTTCCTCTCGGTCAATTGTTAATTTTTCCCCGGTCAATTTAAAAGGGTTCAAAAAATTTGAATGACTTCAAACAATTTTGGGAGATGTCAAAAGATTTATAAACATTTTCAAAGATTTCAAAGATTTTTGATTTGGAACAGGGAATTTTCGAAAAGAATTATAATTCTGAGCTGGAACATCTGATAATTTTTGTTTATAAGAATTACAATTCTGGTTTAGAAACAGAGAATTTTATAAAAGAATTATAATTCTGAATTTGGACAGGGATTTTTTTAGATTCCCTTCTAAATCAAAATTAAAATTATTTTTCAAAATTCCCGTTCCATGTCAAAAATTCTCTGCTCCAATGAAAATAATATTTCTTTTCGAAAATTCCCTGTCTCAAAGTCTAAATTATAATTATTTCCTGTAGCATACAATTATTTCCAAAAATTCCCTGATTCAAGTCAGAAAATATAGTAAATCCCTTTTTCTTATATGTGAAAGAGGAAAGTTTAAAATTGTGGCAAATTTTTATTTGCAAAAAAAAATTAATTCAAACAAATTCTGATTTGCAGAAAAGAATTTTAAAAATTTGATGAATTCTGACTTGAAACCGGGATTGTTTTTGTAAATTCATTTTTTATAAATCAGAATTAAGATTATTTTCCAAAATTTCCCGTTCCATGTCAAAAATTACCGGTTCCAAAACCAAGTTATAATTCTTTACGAAATTCCCTGTTCCAATGTGAAAATTATAATTTTTTACGGAAATTTTTTTGTACTTTATTTATTCTACGTCCAAACTCAGAATTATCAATCTTTTAGAAAATTCCCTATACAAGTCATAATTAAATTAATTTTCGAAATTCCCTGTTCCAAGTCAGAATTACATTTATTTAGCACATTTTCTATTATAATTCAGAAATATAGTAACAACCTTTTTTCCGAAATTTGGAAGAGAGAAGTTTCAAATTGTGATGAATTCTGACTTTAAACAGGGATTTTTATAAAAATTCCCTTCTTCTGATTCAAAATTAAATTCTTTTCCAAAATTTCCTGCTCCAAATCAAATTATAATTCTTTAAGAAAACTCCCTGTCCTAAAGTGAAAATTATAATTCTTAACAAAATTCCCGGTTCTAAAGTGAACCTAAAATGAAGATTATAATTCTTTACGAAATTCCTTGTTCAAAAATCAAAATTATAATTCTTTAAAGGAATTTCCTGTGCCAAACTCAAAATTATAATTCTGTACTAAAATTCCCTGTCCCAAAGTAAAAATTTTAATTCAACACGGAAATTCCCTGCCCTAAACTCAAAATCATATTTCCAAATCAGGATAATTGTAATTATTTACGTGATTTTTCAAATGTTTCTTTTCTTCATCCCCCGTTCCAACTCAGAATTATGAATCTTATATAAAATTCCCTGTTTTAAAGTCGAAATTATAATTCTTTGAAAAAATTCACTTGTCCAAATCAGAATGTACTAGTATATTCGAGAGAAAAATCCCCGTCACTGAATCAAATTCCCGGTCATTTTTCGATTTTCCCGTTTTCCCGGTCAGGTAGACACCCTGATTATAATTAAATAGTGTTAAAAATTCTCCTCCTGCTTATTATTTTTATCAATCATTTCTGCGGTACTCCTCGCACACCATTTAATATTCCACATATTAATATTGAGGAGCTTTTTGATCCAGTCGGTTTCTAAAAAAGAAATCTCTTGTAGTTTCAAGTTCTCAGTTCTTAGGAGTAAGCCTCAATTTTCAGTAGTAGAAATGACTTATATCATCCTTAGTTTTAAATATTCCTTACCACACAAATCCAACATTGAAAATACTGACAAGACCATCATATCTTTAGACTTGGCAGTTTCCGCAACTTCGAGAAGTTTCTCAAAACTCTCCTTCGCCGAATCAGAAATGTAATATTTTAAAATTACAACGTATCCGACTTTACTATCAGGCTCGAAAATTAAGCTCACAAAAAAACGAGCCAAAAGATTTAAAAGTCCAACATTCAGCTGCGAAAGTAAACTATAGCCAATCAGTATAATATCGTCTCCTTTTACACAATTTTTTAAAGTTTCGTGAACTTTGTGAATCAGTTCGTAATTATTTAGCACGCTTGTATGCTGAAATTGCAAAACTCTTATATTTGGTATCCCAGTATAGTTTTTACTCTCAAGGTACTGTACCACATTTTCTTTTGTAGGAAAATCTATAGATAGGTTCATGGTATCCATAATTTCGAAAATTCGGTTCTGAATTCTGAGAATTTTTATCGTTGAGAATTTCGAGCTCTGAATTCTCCGATATGGTTTACCCATGGTGATCCATAATTTTATAGGATTGTTGAAAAACTGAAATCACAAAGTAGTAGCTAAAGAATCTAGTAACGTTTTTACAATCGAAATGTAATTTGAAATTTAGGAAAAAATGCTCACTTGTTGAAAAGAGTAATTTTCCTCAACCACCTCAATGACTTGTAATTCCTCCAACAAAATATACAACCGACTTCTCGGATCTAAACTACTTTTTATTTGCCTCTCACTATAAGATTCCAGCGGACTTTTTGTCACCGAAGTGATATTATTACAAGCAGAAAGTTTTGTCCTTCCTACGATTCCCAAATCCTCCCTCTCCAATTTCTTCAAATCATAAGCCTCGATAAATCTTTCAGCAACGGCTCGTTTTATTTTTATCAAATTAAAATCTTGGATACTCTTATCGTTGCTAAATGCTTTTATATTATCCAAAATCACCCGACACTGATGATTTTTGAAAAACTCTGCACACGCTAGAACCTGATTAACAAAACAATCTGGGATATCTTGTCTACGAAACATCGCTTTTAGCGGAAAGATTTTGAAATATTGTCTCAAAATAGGCAAATGCCGTTCTAAAAAATCCACTCCTTTGAATCCAAGACATATTACGTAAACCTCGGAGTTTCCTTCTTTGCTTGTAGCAGGTTTGAACATATGAATGAAATCGAAGCAAGAAGCTAATAAATAAAGAAGAGATACTGAAGTTTGTTCGAAAACTGTGAACATCTTTAGAAGAAAACTTCCACCTTCTGATAAGATGTGTAAAGCTGTGACTGTTTCGCAGAAGTGAAGATGAGCCACCATTCTTTCTTGCTCGCCCGGATTATCTGAACAATCCACACTTCCATCTGCAGTGACGAGGAAAACTTTATTTTTTGTTTTACAATCTTCTATTATTAAATCCAGATTTTCCAAATCCATTATGTTTCCAGTATTGTATGGACCAAAATTCCAGTGGTCTAGGGTGTGCATAATAAACCTATCATCTGTTATCATTCGTTCTGTTGTATTTCCCTCGTAATACGGATTTAAGGAAGTGGCAATCCAATCCCAGTTCACTGTTGGAACCTGGGTTTTTAACCAATGATTCAAAGAAGTCACAAAAGCACCTGGTGCTTCGCATAAATGAACTGATATAAAAGATCCTTCTGATATTGCAATCTGAGGTATGAGAGGAAATGAAGAAACGATTTCGTAGAATTTGCACCATGCTTGAGTCATGAACTCTGGTTCAATTTTTTGGTGAATAAACCATTGAACCGAACCTGCTTTATTTCTTTTTCGCGTGTGTTCATTCCATTGAATGAGACAGTAATCGTTCAGTTTTGATTTAGTGTTATTTAGCTCTGTTTTTATCTGGTATAATTCTTCTATGTGCCATGAATTTTCCAGGAAGATAGATTCTGGTTTTGGTAGAAAATATGGTTTATTGTTTTTGAAAGAGAAGGACTTGTTAAATAAAGTGTTTACTGTATCCTCTATCAGTGCGCTCATGGGATCGAAACGGTGGAATTGTTTATAATCTACCATTTTGAGATCTTTCTTCGGGACATCAGAGACAGCGTGTGTAAATTTTTACAGGGAACGGTTTTTGATATTCCTTTTTATGATTTCTGGTTAGAATTTGGTCTGAAATCATAGGTTTTTGTCTCTTTTGAAAAGTATTTTTGGCGGAGATGTGCAAACTAATTATTGGAAGTTTTTATTTGAAATTCACGATATCTTTATTATTGATTTGCAATTTTCAGTGAAATATCAAATTTCAAAAATCTCAAACTCATGTTAAGCGTTAAACAGATATAGATATTCTTAAAGGATTTTAATTAAAAAATAAAAAATGCCAAGAGAATTATTTTTCAATTCCATAAATGGTTTAGAATTGAAATATTTAAGAAATACTTAAGGAATTAAATTCAGAATAAATCCAGATTTAAATTCCTTTTTAACGTCCAACATTCAAATTCAAATACGAAATTCTTGAAAATTAAATAAAAAAAAAAGAAAGAATCCAACGATGAAATTTGGACGACACACTCTCAAATGTCTCCATTTGCATTTAAAAAGAAAACAAAATTAAAAAAGAGTAGAGAAAAAGGCAACCAAAATAAGTGAAAATTTAAAAAAGACGAGAAAAAAGAAGTCCAGGTATTTGCAGTTTGCCTTCTTTTTCGTTCCTTTTTAAATTTTTTTTTTAATTTCAATGGAGACATTTAAGAGTATGTCGTCAAAATTTGATATCGTTGGATTCGTTTTTTTTTTTTTTTTTTTTTTTTTTTAATTTCCAAAGGAATTTCATGCTCCTTAAATTCAGATGGTTACAAATCCTAGAATTAAAAAGAAAACTAAATTTTAAAAAACGATTAAATTCTTCGCTTAGTTATAAAAGAACAAAATAAATTCTCTAAAAAATAGAAATTTGTTCTGCTGACTACAGGTTCGAAACATAACCTAAAATCCAGAGTATTTTTTCCTTGTAAAATCTTGTTCACGATATAAAAAAAAATAAAAAATGGTTAGAATATAGATTTATGTCTACCATAAGAGTAAGAAAAGTCCATGACTACAGGAAATGAGAAGAAATAAAAAAGAAAATGGCCTAATTTGTAAAAATAGGTTAGGAATCGGCAGTGTCGTTATCGGCTATTTAAAATAAAATATTCTCACCTTTCACGTACAACTTGCGCTGTGCATTTGCTTTAGGTTATTTCGAAGTCTTTTAGGTCCTATTAAAACTATTTAACTATTTACAGTTCAAAACATAACAGAAAAGGTTTGCGTTTGACATGTTTATTTCTCTTTCACAGAATTAGAGACACACGTGTCACGTGGACGTCACTCCTGACTGGCTGCAGAATCGACACCTGCTCGCAGCGTAATACCGCCAAGTATGAATGTATATTATTAATTTACAATTTTCCAAAAAACCGGGGCTTTCACTTATTTCATCGAAACTTTTAAAGCTCTAGATTGAAATATCTTTGATAATACAGTGTTTGTGTCTGACAGAATGGTCGTTTTAATTAAGTAAAACAATTTCCGGTCATTTCCCGGATTGCAAAAATTTTTCACGGTCACTGAAATTAAAAAATTCATTCGAAGTCTTAAAGTTCAACATTTTTTTCATTGGCAGTAATCAAAATTGAACTACAAATTAAAGCACTCGAAAAGGAACTCTTTTTAATTTTTAATTTTTTAAATTGTAGCTTAACAAATTTTTAGTTCAAAGGTTCAATAATTTACACGCATAAAACGGAAGTTTTCAACACTTTTCAATTGAACAATTTTAAATTGAATTCCATTAAACTGCAAAATTTTAAGTTTTATAAATTGGACAGTTCAAAGATTTTTGGATAAAAAACATAAATCCACGCTTTCACTGTTAATGCTCTAAACTGAAGAATAAATCAATAAATTTGTAAATGTTCAAAATTATATAATTTTAAGTAATTTTAAGTTAGAAACATTAAAAATTGAACGATTAAATTTTGTTTAAGCTGAACACTTTTTAAATTAGAAGTTAAATTATTTTAATTTTAAGTCGTTATAGATTAATAATTGTTCAGTATTGTTATTTAAACATCAAAATACAAAACCTTCACTTAAAAATTAAAAAAATTGAAAAAGTGAAATTGTAACGTTCAAAGTTTAATTTTAGCACTCTGAAATTTTAATGATTCAAGGCTTTCTATTTCAAATAATTCAGTTTTAAATTGTTTCGTTTTGAATATTTCATTTATGAGAATGTTTATTTATAAAATGGAAAATTAAAAAACGTAACGTTCAAAGTTTTAATTTTAGCACCCTGAAATTTTAACTAAACAAGGCTTCCTTCTTCTTCTTTATTCATAATGTGTCCCCTAAGTATTTCTCTAATCCTGTAATCAAGCCCGCCATCCCTTCTTCATCCTCTGCCATCAATACTATATCATCCGCGTATGCCAGTGTATATATCTTTTCGTTCCCTATCCTGACTTCTCCCCATCCTTTTCTCTTTATTTTTTCTTCCAAGTCTGATAATAATATATCAAATAAAAGTGGGCTCAGGGGACATCCTTGCCTTACTTCTCTCACCAACCAGAAACTATCTCCTACTTGCTCTCCTACCTTCACCCTGCTTTTTGTCTCTCTGAAAATTTTCGATACTTTCTTTGTTAATCCCTCTCTTATCCCCTTTTTCACCATAACTTTTTCTATCTCTCCTCGGTCTAATGAGTCGAACGGAGCTCTTAAGTCCACGAACATTGCTATCATTGCCCCTTCCTCCCTTTTAATCCTCTTATTCACTAGATAGTTTAGAACATATATATTGTCCATCACCCCCATCCCTTTTCTAAACCCTGTCTGATTCGGCGGCTCTTTTTTTTCCTCAACTTCTTTCTTTAACCTCTCCAATAAAACATTCACATATACTTTATACAATGTTGGCATTAGTGTCACTCCTCTATAATCTTTAACCTCCTCTCCTTTG
>JAUMHM010000087.1:829467-846267 GCA_032362435.1 Melikaiella ostensackeni
TCTAATGTCACTATTATGGGAAAGTGATCCGAATCTATATAATTCCCTACCTCTAGTTTCTTGACCTTCTCTCTTACAGTTTAAAATTTTGTAGTTTTTAATATTTGATTTATAAATATATTTGAAATAAATAGTCAAATATTGCTAAAATTAAAAAGTTGTCTTTTTTTTAAAACTAAAACCCTTCGGATTGGATGAGTTAAAAATGAATATTTTAGACAGAAACAATATTTTAATCGGATTTGAAATGGAAAGCTTTTAATTATGAATCTATTAATTTGAACTTATTTCAAAATTGGAAAAAGTTAATTAAGTTTCAATATTGTTCAATTTTTAATACTCGAACTACAGTAAAATTTAAAAAATCACTAATTGATTCATATTTACAGTTAATAATGAACTTGAAACGTTTTTTATCAAAAAATTTCAATTTCCAACGCTTTTAATTTCTAATTGTTCAAGTCTTGAAAACTGCACTTTAAAACTCTTTAAATTTATAACGCATGCCTCAAAATAAAGACCCAAAATGGAAAATTACTGAAGTAAAAGATTTTAGATTTACGCATTGTAAACTGAATGATTTCATAATTGAAAAAATTAACAATATTGAACTGAATATTTAAAAAAAGTTGAAGTTGAACTTATTTTAAATTGCACTAGGTATATCACGTGATATGAAATTTGTGATATTTCAAGTGATTAGATACACTTTTCTTCTAAAAATTTGTAAATGTGTTTTGATAAAGATATAAAAAAAAGATAAATAAAAGAGACAAGAGAGAAAAAGGAAGGGGACTTTGAGGTTGCCTTATTTTTCTTTCCTCTTTTTTTTATTTTTTAATTTTAATGGAGAAATTTAAGTGTGTTATCCAAATTTGATCCTTACATTCTTTTTTTTTTAATTTCTAAGAATTTCGTGGTAAAATTTAAATTTTGATATATTCTAAATTTAATTGTGTAAATTTTAATCTATCCTAAGGAATAATAAATATAAAGGTGGTTTAATAAACCAGACGTTTAAAAATATCAACTTTTATTAGACTCTGAGCCCTTGATAAAAAAATAAATTATTTTGTTACATGTAAACATCACAATCAGTTCGCATAATTATTTTGCTTGCTCGTATGTTTAAATTGCAAAACTTTCACATTTGGCATTCCAGTATAGTTTTTACTTTCAAGGTACTGAACCACATTTTATTTTGCAGGAAAATCTGTACATAGGTTCATTGTATCTATAATCTTGAAAATTCGGTTCTGAGTTCAGAACATTCTTATTCTTGAGAATTTGGAGTTGTGAATTTTCCGATATGGTTTAACCATGGTGCTCCATAATTTATTGTTGAAAACTGAAATCACAAAGTGGGAGCTAAAGAATCTAAAAAAAACGTTTTTAAAATTAAAATGTAAACTGAAATTTAGGAAAAAATGCTTACTTGTTGAAACGAGTAATTTTTGCTAAACTGCCTCAATGATTTGTGATTCTTCCAACAAAATATATAACCGTCTTCTCGGATCTAAACTATTTTTTATTTGCCTCTACATATAAGATCCCAACGGAATTTTCGTCACCGAAGTGATATTATTACAAGCAGAAAGTTTTGTTCTTCCTACAATTCCCAAATCTTCACCTTCCAATTTCTTCAATTCATAATCCCCCATAAATGTTTCAGCAACCGCTCATTTTATTTTTATCAGATTAAAATCTTTGATATTTTTATCGTTGCTAAATCCTTTTATATTATCGAAAATCACCTGGCACTGGTGATTTTGGAAAAACTCTGCAAAACCTGATTCACAAAACAATCTAGAATATCTTGTCTACGAAACATCGTTTTTAGCGAAAAGATTAAAAAATATTGCCTCAAAGTAGGCAAATGCCGTTTAAAAAAAACCGTTCCTTTGAATCCTAGCCATGTTAAGTAAATAAAACACACGTACAAATCATAGCTACATAAAATATTAAACTTTTTTACAACCAGGGCTGCCATCCTTTCCAGGTGCGCCCCAAAATATTTAAATCAGTCGCTTGGTCAATCAAACATTGAATCTGAAATCAAATAATACTTTATAGTTTAATCCTCTTTCATAATAATATTTTAAGTCACACGCAATCAAATACTTTACCTGCTCTTCAGGAGTAAGATTTTCATTTTTAATTTTGGCTCGAACTGTTTTGTGTTCTTCTTCGGTCCCATTCACAATCTCTTGATATCGCCAAAAGTATTTAGAATCACCATGCATGACTTTCAGTTCTTCTACTGTTATTAACGAAGGCTTCTTTCCATTCAGTTTCATCTCAACCGTAGATATTCTTTTCTTTGGTAACCAGTTTATATCTAAAAAAAACCCAATAAAATTAAAAGATCTATCAATAAAATATCTTGCTATGCAAATTAAAGAGATGAAAAGTCCCCTTTTATAGGTACCTGTGATATCTTCTTGATTTTCTTTCGACATCTTATTGATATATTCCGACCAATTCAGAGGCTCATGAACAAAGACATCTAAACAAGCCATCAGAGGTCCTTTCTCTTTCCTCAAAGCTCTCAAAACGTGAACCATTGTTGTTCCTAGAGGACCATTTTCCTCAAAAGGTTTGAGCAATCCTCGAATTTGTGAAGTCAAACGACATGGCATCAATTCAGGAATACATTGATCTACTCCAGCTCCGAAAGCTAATCCAAAATCAATCCCAAGACACCTTCCAGATGTAACAGTGATGAGCGTATTTTCCAAATGTCGATCTCCAATGCCCAGGATCCATTGTGCTGTGCACATCGCTCCATAAGTTGTTATAAAATTGTGTCTCAAGGACATGAAACTTTCGGTCGATGGACTTAACATGAAGAAGGTTCTTCTCAAAGAGTCCCATTCAGTCACACTTATGAGCTCGTTCATTTTAGACATGACTTTCGAAGCGTCGTACTTCAATAAAGAATCTTTGTAAGCTGAACTCCGCTTTCCAGACTTTCCTATCCAATTTTCGTACTTTTCGCGGATTGCGTAACACTGTTGGATTTGCTTCTCTGTGAGTGTGAAGTGAATATAATCTTCGAGGGTTCTCGTTCCTTCAACCCATTCTATCAGTCCCAGGCTCAGCGAGAAAGGAATGACCTGCAAAATAATTAAATATTACAAATTTCGTTTAGGGTATTGTTAATTCAAAATAAAAATGCAATTATTTATACTCACTTGATAAGTATCAATAGATAAATGTCGTTTTCCACACGGAATATCATTTTGCAGAATCTTGTTCATTATCGTAAAAACCTGCTGGATTCTTTGATCAAGCCTTAAATCTTCATCGAATTTCACCAGAAAACTGTAATTCTTCGCATCGTTTCCAACAATCGTGATTTTAATCGGCTTTCGAAGCGACTGCATCACTCTAATAGTCGGCTCAATCTTTCCAATCTTCGCATGATATCTTGGTAAAGGTTTCCTATCTCCCAAATACTGTCCAGGAACTTCGATTTCACTACCACTTAATTTTTGCAGCCAAGGGCTGTAATCTTTCAACTTTGTTTTAAAAATACTATCATTATTTGTCCTCTCTGCAAGACTTCTTTTTAAAAGATCAGTAATCATCTTTATCTGTGGCTTTATTTCTGCATAAGTCTTATCCTTCATGGCTTGAATTTTACTCTTAAGAGAAGTGATTTTCTTGACTATCTGGCTAAAAAGAGAACCACAGAGCTGTGTATCAGGAAAAACTTTCTTCCAAAGATTTTCGACAGGCATTGGTTTTCCTTGAAGAACTTCATTTGAAGCTTCTGTGAAGTGGTGAATTAAATACAACTCAGGATGAGAAACGTAGTGCATCGCTGTCAAAAAAGATTCAACATCCGGGTTTTTGTATAATTTTTGTTTCATTTCCAGGATTTGTGAGTTCTTTAACAAACCAGGATTGGCTTCTATCGTTGACCTGAATGTATACATAACAGCATTTGGATAATCTTCAATCAATCTTTTGATTACAGGAATCAAAATTTCAGCAAGCCTGTCTCCCAAATGGGACAAAATCTGAGCTTGCCAGGCGATAAACAACCAAGTTTCTATTTTTTTACTCTCCGAAACAAAAATTTTTTTTGCTTCTTCATCTTCTAAATATTTCATCTTCAGAAGACAAGGAAAATAATGAGCTGCTTTGTAAGATCCGTAGGTCATCGCTCTAAGAGTCGCACTGACAAATTCTCGAATCAATTGAAGATCATCATCGTTTTCGGAAACCTGCTCGTAGCAATAAACCACGAGTTTGAAGTAACAATCAGCTCTTTCACCTTTAGTTGCTATTTCACACGTTTCTTTCAAACTAGACAAGCCATAATCGCTAATCAATTTCTTAAAACTCTCAACGTCTCTTATTTCTTCTCCACTAATCTTAGAAGTAAAATCGGAATTGCTTATTAAATTTTTCGTCAGTTCATCTCCCCTATTAGCCAAATTTTCTAAAACCGAAGTCAAAGAAGTCACATGTTGCAGAGCAGAAATTCGTAAAGAAGAATCAGACTTATTTGACTTCAGATGCCTGTGAATATGATTCCAAGATTGTGTAAAGTACGACAGTTTTTTCCTGTTGTCTTCCGTGCATTCTCCTAGAAGGTAGAAACATCTAGCAGTCGAGATGAAGAACTCCAGTTTCTTTATGCCACTATTCGCCGTTATCGCTTCCTCCAGTTCCACCACATAATTTTTAGCAATAAACCTGTTCTTGTGTTCAATCGCGAAATCCAGAAGTTTTATTTTCTGCTGGATGTAAATCGACTGCAAATCTCGGAGGCTCTCTTTATTTTCTGCTATTTCGGGTTTGCTAGATAAAAGATTTGCAAAGTGGAGTCTGTAATTTATGTGAGTCTCCCAAGGAAGAAGATCTTCATTAGACGAAGGCAAATTTTCAGACCAGTACTTCACCATATCTTGGATCCCATCAGGTAAATCGGACTTAACGGACTTTAAATAGATGTCGATGTTACTAATTCCCCTCAATTTCAGAAGAAGGCGAGATCGGAGTTT
The DNA here is from genome assembly GCA_032362435.1 of Melikaiella ostensackeni. Lineage (NCBI taxonomy): Eukaryota > Metazoa > Arthropoda > Insecta > Hymenoptera > Cynipidae > Melikaiella > Melikaiella ostensackeni. Next base: position 834,483 of record JAUMHM010000087.1, read on the forward strand.
TTCAGAAAGAGGATTCAGTCTTATCCACTCTTCCCTAGCATCATCTAAACTACTTTTCAGAAAATCACGAGCCGATTCCGGATTCTCGGTTTCTGAATCGATCATAAAAAGTATCGACATTTCCTCACCAAAACGTTCTTTTATACGAGGTAGTTCATCACTCTTCAACCAGTTCTCCATCGCTTCTATAAACTTTCGTAAATTATCGGTATCTCTGTCTTTCATCCAGTCGTCCTTTAAAACCTTGTGGAGATAAACACGAAAAATCCAAGGAAGAAGCCATTCTTCTTTTCGAGGATCCCTCCAGACGTTGTTAAAATCTTTTTCGGACTCGTCAAACACTTTTTTGTCGAGTACATCCCATCGGGAAAGTTGACTCAGGCATTCAAATGATTCTTGAAGACAGTGTTCCTTCACAAAATCAGTTTCTATCTCGTAAGCTTCTTCGTAAGCTTTTCTTGCTTTGAGCCAATCACTTGCAGCCTGAGCAAGTGAAGCTTCCTGAAGTTTCTCGCTGAATTCATCACCCTTGAAGATACTTAAAACGACGTCAACTTCATTCATAGATTCATAGAGCCTTGCTAGATAAATTGACGCATTTGGTCTTCGCTCAGGAGTTTCTTCTCGTTTTCTTTTTCTCATAGGTTCAGAAATAGGTCCGTGTATCAAATACTTTTCCAAATAGAGCGCACCTAAAGAGTAAAGTCCACTGTGCTTTGAAACTCGACCTACTAAATCCGGCTCAAAATCAGTAGAATTATAAGACAGTGTTATTTCTAAAACTGCTGCAAGAGTGAAACTCGAGCCTTGGTTATTTTCCAATACTTTTTTCATACTCTCAAAAATTCTGGGAATTAATTGTTGGCTTTTTTGTCTGGCGTACATGTCATTTAATAAAGAACATACCATGGAGACTACAAGATCCTTGCAGACTAGCCAATCTTTCTTTGCCAATTCTTGTAAAGGAATTAGCAAACTTGAATGAGCTATTTGGATGTCCGGAAAGTCACCAATTCGATATTTTCTGTAAAGTTTGACAGCACTACTTTGTCTGATAACTTCCTCTTTTATCATTTCATCATGTCGTAAATTACTCTCAACTGCCCTTTGTGCATACTGATTTTTTAAATCTACCATATGTCCCAAAAATCTTTTTGACACTTTATTGTAAGCAGGGTCTGGAATTTTGAAAACAGAATCATCGTCAACAAATCCTGAAGTATTAGACAAAGTCGCATCCTGCAAGTTAGTTGGTTCAAAAAAAGGACCGACTGTTGCTCGAAGGAACTGCATATTGAAATTGGAAGACAAATTCTGTGATGAATAAGTAGATTGGGTGAACATTTGAGACATCTGACTAGCTAAAGATCTGGCGAACAGAGGAGCCATCGATCCCAAGTTTTTTGCCCTCCAGTGCATCACAATTCTATAGTCGTTGAATGTGCATTCTTCCAGCTTTTCTGAAAACATTTTCTCATCATACTCCCTCGATTTGCTTGTGAGACGTAACATAGAAAGGCAGGAATAAAGCAGAAAGACCTCCTCGACATCTGGACTATATTGATTTAAAAGACGCAAGAGCCTATCCACCAGTTTTTCTGGTAAAGATTCATCTTCGGTCCAGAAATTGATTAACTTCTCATGTAAGGATTCAGCTGAGTCCAACAATCCGATTAGCAGAAACCTCTTACTCATTTCTTTTAATTTTCGTACATTCTCATCGAATGAAGATACATTTGCGTAGTTAGTTCTAATCTTCATGAAGATCTCGTAAGCAATTTCTCGTAATTCGGAGGAGTTGTTTTTCACATAGGGAGAAGCTAATTCCGCCATTGGAAGCAAATCACTTGGGTTTAAGATTTCTACCAAGGAACCAATAATCTGAAGACCTAGTCTCTCACATGTTAGAATTTTATTCTGCAAGAGACTACTAAAATTCATGTAGCCCAACTCACGTTTAACTTCTTCAACACTTAAACTTGGGATTCTCAAGAGGAAAATTTGAAGACATTTAGCTTTTCCTACGTTGTCGACTTCGCCGATGTAGTTTCTCACAAATTCGAAGAAATTCGCAATCCAGACTGGATAACAAGTAGCCAGGGTGTTAATACACTTGATCATTCTGTTCTTATCAACAGACTGCATCCTCTGAAAAATCTTAAGAAACAGGTCATTGGTATTAAGTTTTATAGCTTCGTTCCTCTCATTTTGTGTTTCGTCTCCCTCTTTCAAATTCTTGATGACTAAGCACAAAGCTGCGCAGTTTTGAAGAACAGCATCTTCTTCCCTTTTCCAATCATCAAACGATTTATGAAGAAACTCTATGATATCAAATCTTTCCACTACCTGATCTTGCAATTTGTTTTCCAGAAAAGTCAAGATCAACCCAATCGCAAAGTCTGGCCCTGAAACTATTTTCTTATCGATAGCCTTTGGAAGTTTCAGATTCTCACCCCAGAGTTCAAGAATCATTTTTATAATATCAACGTTATATTTTTTTACACTTCTGGTACCAGCTACATCAGCTTTATTAACCAAGTGTTCCAGAAGATTTTGTGCCTGCTCATTCTGGCTTTCCGGCAAAGGAACTCGCCACTCGATCAGGAACAATAAAACGTCCGTTATTATATAATTTAGGTTATTCATCTTCAAATACTCGTTCACGGTATTCAGAATAATACCAACGAAGAATTTGGCATAGGGTTTGAAGATAGTTTGCGTGTTGCAGATCACTTTTAGGAGGAAAAGGCGAACGTTATTGAATTCAGTTCTCATTGACTGAATGAAAGAGGCCATCCACTTTGGAAGCTGAACATTTTCAGTTTCTTGGGGAACAAAAATATCATTCCGAACCATGTGGACCAAAATTCCACAAAGAGATGCCATACATTCATGTTCGTTAAAATCATCGCATTCGAAAGTCAGAGTCATCGTTTCCTGAATTTGATTGCTCTCTGATTTTGAAGTCAATGTAGCTTCATTAAAATCGAAAGCGTCTATATTTTCAGTCAATGTTGAAGAAGCCAGATTATATTTGTAAATATAAGAATTGCCTTCCTCACCAGAGTTCTCCCTTCCCTTTGAATGTTTCCTGATATTGATTAGCTTCTTTCGCTGCTTTGGATATTCTCTAAAAGTTTGCTGAAGAGAGTATTGTTTTTCACAATCCAAAATCTTCTCCCAAATCAATTTTCCCTCCGCTCTGTTTTCCGTGAAGGCCCAAGTATAAAACTTTTCTTCTTCTTTCAAACTGATGATGGTAATTCCACAATTATATGCCGCACAATGAAGTAGTCTCGTGATTTCTTTGACGTTTGTATTCATACATTTCGTTTTCCTTTCCGATAAAGTAGACATCATTACACTCTTCATCAGCTGCTTGTCTTCCGGATTCGCAAAAACATTCTTGGCAATTAGACTCTGGACACTCGTTATCTTTTCCAAATCAATTCGAGCGAACATTATCTCGAAAAGATTATAGGACCCAATTTTAGAAACGATGCATCTTTTTAAATCCTCTTCGACTTCAGAGTTCAATGCCTGGGTTAGAATGGTATGAATTTCTTTTGTATTCTTTTCAAAGAAACGTTCCATATCTGTTGTCCTACAAAACTGAAACGCTGGAAGAAGAAATCTTCGTAGGACATCAAATCTGGCGGGGACACTAACACAATTCATGAAAAATTGGTAGGCAACTTCCAAGGATTTTAGAACAGAGTCGCTGTTGATGGAATGAAAATAAGCCTCTAGAGAGGAGGAGGTTTTCTCATTACATAACTGATCGCAAGATCCTGCTGCGAAATTGATTAAAGTTTCGAAAAGAACGACGGATTTAGTTATTGACAAATGGGCAAGCATTGTTTGAAAACAAGAAACGGCCTTTAAAGAATTTATATTATTGTTAGAAACGTCTTCTGTTCTTTCGTGTTTGAGAGTTCTTAAAATGATAGATAACTCCGAGTTGGTCTCGGATTTCGTATCAGTTAAGCAAATTAGAAAATCGTCTAGGATTTTTGTTTTTTGCTCGAGATCGATACCTTCTTGAAGTTTCCTGAGAATCCAGAAGTAGAGTTCTTGTTTTTGATCCGCTATCTCAAGTGGATTTTGTTTGAGACGTACAACTATCCTGTAGATGTTCATAAATTGCCTTTTACGATATTCCAAACTGTTAACATTTCTTTGGAGTGATGCACATCGTTTAAGAATTTCATTTGCGAGAGATTCTGATTCATTCAAATAGTTGTTTTTATGTTTATGAGTAAATATCACGAGCTCTTCAATCACTGTCAACATTTTTTGTGGCTTTCTCTCAAGTAAATTATCGACGACTTTCAGAGTTTCTTTCACGTTTCTCAACATGCCGCGAAATATAGACGATTTGAAAATACTTAAGAAGTATTCTCCATGTTGAGAAGAGGTCATGTCTTGGTTTAAAAGCTTAGCTTCATCCATTATATAATTTATCAATAAAATTATTATTGAAGATTTGTAATTTGTAAGCACCAACTCCAATATACTTTCAAGATATTCTATCGTATCAGGTTTTAGAATCACCATATTACCTTCATCTTGATGTTTTAGAATATGGAATATTTTTGTAATCAAGGTCGGCTCGGTTCTTGCGAATTCACCTTTGAAAATGCGATCTAGAAATTGCCGTTTATGTAACAAAATAAGTCCCTTCACGTATAATTTTAATTCTTCCTCTACTTTGACTTCGATGACGCTTTCAATGTTTGTGAAGGTTTGGTAGTATTTTTCGACGTTGATAGTAAGTTCTTCTTCAAGTTTATGCAGAAGAGGCTCAGGTGCTTTGCTTTTTATTACGTGGAGCAATTCATCCATTTGTTGAGGAAGTGCTTCTATTATTTTTAAATTTTTTGTATCCAGTCCGACTTTTTGTGGATTTAGTGCGCAAATTGATATCAGGGAAAATAAATCCCGGCTCCAGAAAAATTCCGGGATTTGAGCTTCGACTGAAGTTGGGTTCTGAAAATTAAGAGAATTTTAGAATATGTGGTACTCCTTAAATAAAATTGTATAAATAAATTTACCATCACATCTAGAATCTTTTTAGTAAAAGCAAAAAGTGTCACGACAGTTTCACACGTGAGTGTCTTCAACAACTCCAACTCCCTAGAAATCAGCGAAGCGTCCTCTTCATCTTGACTCATCACGAAACGCTTCATAAAATTGATAGCACATGAAAAAATCAAATGCTTCTTGGGATTCTCATCAAGAAACAATAATTTCAAATCCACCAATTGATTTCCCACTAGCCAAATATAGGAATCCAAGGTTCGTAATAAAAGCTTCACACTCTCCAAAGAAATAACCTTGACCTCTTCATCCAAGTTCTTCAATGTAATGGAATTCAGACCTTCAATACCATGATTTTTCACATAAAACGAGACCAGCTTCTGCACTGAATTGTAATTTTCCACATCTGAATTAATATTTTCCAGTATTTTCATGCACCTTTGCCTATGAGCTCGATCCAAGGATCCACATTGAGTGAAAAGCCAAATTGCTACTCCTTTCAAATCGGCACTTTTAAACTCGACTGGTTTCCTCCTTCTGGAATTCTCAGTATTGAAGAGTTCCGCCTTAATTTTCAAGACTTTCTGAAGGTGTCCAATTGCCATTTCAATTCCCAAATCATTACAGCCCTCGGCGCTTTTAACAAAGCAGTAAAAGATCTCCAACCAGTAGGTATTTAAAATTTCTCCACTTTCTCTTAAAATCGAGTATAAATGGTTGAAAGCAACAGCAGCTGCGATTCTCTTCTGCTTCGAAGGATGTAACGCATAGGTACTCATTTTCCTCACGACAGTGTAAACATTAATCGGAGAACTTTCCAAATCCCTATCTGAAGACTGCTTTATCGACCAGGCCAGAAATTCCTTCAAACAAACTCCCGAAAATTCTCTTAAAGACGAATTCGATTCATCAGTCAAGCCATCGAAAAGAGCATCAACCAGATAAATCGTCGAAGGCGACTTCAGCATCAATTTTGAGCTTAACCAATGCGTTATTTGCAAAAGGGTTGGATAATACAATTGCCCAATGACTGTATCAGGATCAGATCCTAGTTTCAACATTGCCGGGCAGAGAATTTTATACAAATGAGCAAAACGATCCGGATTCGGTTTGTTTAAAATATCTCTCGTCTTTCCTAGAATCACTATTATCAACGAATGAAGAACTTCGCAGGCACACATTCTAGTTCGTCTGTCTCCGGAACTTAAAGCCAAATCGACAACTCTGGGAAGAATATTATCAAAGTGAATGTAAAGCCTCAAATCTGGAAAAAAGAGAGTATAATCCAGTAAATCTTTTTTATCCCAGGTTGCTTTCGTGTCCTGCGATCTTTTGTAAACGAAGTCGTGTGTAATTTCAGTGGAAAGGGAACCTAGAAATAAGAGAATTCTTCTCTGGAATTCTTCCAAGGTTTTTGTCTCGTCTTTTAGAGTCACATGGGTTATAATCTTCCTTTGCGTTTTTATAATATCCTGTAGAAATTCAGTCGCACTTTCCTTACTCTGAAGGTAAGACTCAAGACTGGGAACCACTTCAAGCAATAATTCCTTCAGTTCTTCTGGATAACTGCTAGTCAGCTCGCGAGTCCAGAGTTCAAGGGCATCAAGGGCACAAGCAGCAAGAGAAAAATCGCCCAATCCGATCGTAAAAGCGATTTTAAAAACTGGGACCGTACGTTTTAATTCAGTTCGGATGAAGATGATCGGTGCGTCTAAAATTAAATAGACACAGGCTATTTGTAATTCGTGGTAGAATCCGCAGATTAAATCCAAAGTGCTTGATAAAAATCTAGAGATCATCTCGCAGGTTTGATTCTTTGGATCTAGGTTCTTCCAGTAGTTTCTTGATTTCTGAAGAATCACGTGGATTAATTTGTAAAATCCAGAGACCATTTGGTGCCTATAAGAGTTTCTTACGATCTCGTATAGAATTTTTGGAAGCCAATCCTTGAGTAGAGTGAAATCGAGCATCTCGAAAATTTCGACGTACAAGTCTACCATGTTGATGAATATACGAAAATCAGTTTCGTTTTCTGCGGTTTGGGATAAAGCGACGTCGGAAAACATCGTGTCTTCCCTTGTTTTAGTTTTGAGATTTAATGTGTTCATTAAAGTGGTGCAAGTGGCTATTAATTGTTTGAATAATTGCTTTATTACTTGCGGCCCTGTTTCGTATTTGTATTTGCTTATGTCGAGTAACTCTTGCCATAGGGGTAGGTAATTCTTGTAGCAGATTGGTCGTTCTTTTAAAGTACTGCGTGCTAGTTCTGCATCTATGAACAATGTGTGAGAACATGTCCAGACTATTCCGTTATAAACTGAAGAAGAAAAAATTAAGTATTAATAAAGTACAGTGTTAAGTCTTTAAATTATAAATTATAAAAATGATTCATGTATACTGACTTAGATCATAGAAATATTCCTGTTGGAGATTTTGATTTAGGTATCCGACATTTGTAATCGACTTCCTTAGAGACTGAATTGCATTCGGTTGAACGAAAAGACGAAAGTCAGGAAATCGTTTAATTAATAGAGCTCCAAGCTTCGAAAGAAATTTGATCTGATCGATTGATACGTTCGGCAGGTTGATCAGAATTTCAGAAAGGGATTCCAGGTAACTCGAAATTTCCTCTATGTTCGCATCGTCGCTGCAAATTGAGATTACAAATTAAACAATGCTACAAGTATCAGACTTTTTAAATTTAGTATTCTTTTTTAGTGACAATTTACCGAGTGTTGAGCGAAATTGATCTTCGAGCTACCAGCGAATACATCTCGTAGACTTCGTCACTAGTCAAATGCTTCTTGCAAGGTGCTGCCATTTGACTATAACCCCAAATTATCAACTGCACTAAATTTGAATTCAGATTAAGCCTCGAAAGATAACCCAAAAAATATGTCCTGAAAAACTAGAAAAGGAAAGTATTAATTAAAGAAATTTAGGAGGTGAAAGTGAGATAAAAATGAATGCGGTCCTCAATACACAGCGATATTTGAATGGTACCTACCAAAAGCACTTTTCTTTCCTCATCTGTGTCTCCAGATTTTAAGACCTGGGCAATCGCTTTGTAGAAGATTTTCATTGCACGCCAACCAAGTTCTGCAGTTTTTCCGCTTTGAACTGATAACTTTTCGAGTCGTTTGTGCCAAATTTCGTAATCTTTGTACATCATTGGACCGAAAAAAGACCAGTGCCTGATTAACAATTCAATAGCCGACCGTTTGTTCATAGTTGCTGCTATCTTTTTTTCCACTTGGTCTTTCTTCATCGGATCAAGCTCTGAATTTTCATCAAATTCACTCAGCCACTTTATGTATTGGTATACTTCTTGGTAATATTGTCTGTTGCTTTCTTCACTCGGAAAAGGAGTAAAGCTTTCAAACAAATCGATTAAAGCTTCAAAGTATTGTGAGTATCGCGCTGATTGAACGACACTGTGCTCCTTGTACTATTTAATCATGGGAAAAATTAATGCTTTTTTAGACTCGTGGGAACAATATTTTATTCTTAAATCTTTATAGTAGTTTTTATATTTTACCTGTTTTTTCATATCCTGTAGAATATTTTTAAAAATGGTACTTGAGTATCTTCCTACATCATCGGGAGCATATTTGGCTATCGCCCCCATCACGACAAAAATTTCACTTCGTTCTGAAATTATTTTTATATCAAAATTCGCTCAATTTTATAAATCTCACTGATACTACCATTTTATGTTTAAGTTAGATTTTAACTACCTGTTTCATCATAGATGTGCAATCTTTTTCCAAATGTCTCGACGGTTTTGTCGAGAAGTAATTCGAAACTGTTGAAAAGTTCTACAAGTTTCTTGAAGACACTTGCGGCTGATTTTTTAACGAAATGCACACACCGTATTTTTATTGCGAACTCACAAAGTTCCTAAAATAATTAAGACGATTGTGAATGAAGAAATGGAATTGGTTAAAAAAAATTTTTTTTAATGAATGTATTTAATTATTTATGTACCTTTGTTGGTAAAATGTAAGGTTCATATTGCTTTTCAAATTGTACCATGACGAATTCAACTAAACGAAATCCTTGGATAACTGCACTTTGGTAGTTTCTAAGAGTGAGGCCTCTGTCCAATTCATCGCGAAGGAAAAACAGCAAACCTTTTTCCACGTCAAAAAGGGTTGCTAAAATTTTTTCTGAGGAAAAAGAAGAAAAAGAGTGTTTATTTAATAAGAAATCAGTATTTCTTTCAAGGATCAACTTTTTTACCTCAACTGACCATTACTATATTCAATAAATAATTTGATTACAATTTTCAAATATCTGGAAGACTAAAAAAAAATATCAAATCTAGAGGAACTTAAGATGCTGAAAACATGTAAACTTATTATTTAATATTAAACGTATTATTTATTTTAAAGCGAATGCAGAATAACTTTCAAAATCTGGCAGAATTCGCCTGAAAAAGAATCTAGTCTACAGCTTTTATCTAATTCATTATTACACTAGCAGTAAATGCACGTGCGCGCTTACGTCCCTGGATTTTCATTTCCCAACATTAAAAATATAAACAATCTAAGAATCCATTATTAAAGAAATTTTAATATTAAGAGTTTTAAAAAAACCACACAAAATGTATGGAAAAAGCCTTTCCGTGTAATTGTCTCATTACGACTTTTATTAAGCATCACCAGAAGTAATAATTAATAATTTCAAATTGAAAGCATTTGGAATAAAAAAAATATATTGAACGATTTTGAATTGAAAACGTTCCAAATCAAACAATTTCAGATTAGATACAATTCTGAAAAAAGGGCAATATTTCGAATAGAATGAAAAGGAATTCATTTCTAAATAAATGCGTTTAGAACTGAATAATTTGAAGTTGAAAGTGTTTGAAAATGAAAAATTTTAAATCAGAAACTCTCAAGGCGTCATGATCCATAACCAATTTAAGACTAAAGTTTTGAAAATCAGACAATATCATTAGAAAGGAGCTGAATGTATCATTTCGAATTCAAAGCGTTCAAAATTGAACGATCTTATTTTGAATTAAAGAATCTCGAAAAAGAATTATTTTAAATTAAAACTTCGAAAATAGGATCATATAAAAATGTTCAAAACTGAACAACTTCAGATTAGAATGTGAAAAATTGGACCATTTAAAATTAAAAGAAATTGAAAATTGAATTATTTCTAATTAAAAGCGTTCAAAATTGAATAACTTAAAATCGAAAACTTTTGAATGTAAACAATTTTCAATTCGAAGGGATTAAAATTTGAAAATTTGAAATTGAAAACTAAATTGAACGTTCAAAATCAAGTAATTTTTAATAGGAAATATTAAAAATGAAAAAAATGTCTACTATGGAGCGTTGAAAATAAACGACCGAACTTACATAAAACTGGGAAAAAATTTTATTACCAAGAATTGTGATACTAGAACTTTTTTAATTCGAATTCTTAAAAAATTCAATTATTTTAAGTAAATTTGAATCGTTTTAAAATGAACAATTTTTAATTCAAATATCAAGCGTTTAAATTTTAATTGCAAAATCAAAAATGGGAAAAATTGAAAATTCAATGTTCAACATGAAAATTCAGAACTCTAAAATTGTAGCCATTCAAAATTTAAAAAATTATTCACTTACTGAAGGATCAATTTCAGATAGTTCAATTTTTATCTATTTTTATTTTTAACAGCACAATTTTGAAATTTTTAATTTCAAATAATACTGAATAATAATATTATACCTATTCATTCTTGAAATCTTCCAATCAAATATTTTTCAATTTTAAATGACTAATTTTTTAAAATCTTTAACTAAAAATCCGACAATTTTAAGATATTACAAACAAAATTAAAAATAAAAAAAAAGAATAAAACAAGATTGCTGCGATTCCAATTTTTGAAACTGCACAATTTTTAGCCTTTCAAATTCAATTTTTTTTCAAGTTGAGTTAGAAATGTTCAATGTTTTAGAACATTTTCAAATAAAAAAAATCAGCCCGCTTCGTGGGCACATTACCATCGCGCGCTTCGCGCTCGGTGTTTTATGTTCTTCATGTACAAAATACTAAATTTGTTTTTCATCAAAAAGACAATTAAAAATTATCTTGATGAGTTACGATTGGTTCTATAAAGAAATGTTCAACGGCAATTTTATTTGACCTTTTAAAGGCACAAATTCTACTCTCTTGACTTTTTTTCTTATCTCGCGTCGTTAGACTCAAAAATTAAAATTAATATAATCCTCCTACCAAAAAATGTTTACAGGAAAGCTTAAGCTTAAGCTAAAGTTCGTGAAAGCAAAAATTTCATTATCTTAACTTTTTTTCGTATCTCGCGTTATTTGGTTCAAAATTTGAATTTACGATTTTTCAAGAAAATTCAAAAAGTTGTTATGACAAGCTTGTACGTCTTTCAAAAAGCAACGTTTTTTTCTCTTGACTTTTTTTCATATCGTGCATTGTTTGGCTTAAAATTTTCATTTTAATTTTTTTCTTCTTGAATTTTGTAAATGCTATAACTCTCATCATTTTCATTTTATCAAAAAAAGTCATTAGGATAAATTGTTCGACTTTCTTAGTAATACGCATGCCCGTACATATAATTTTTAACTCTTAAAAAAATGGTCTCAAAAATGTTGAAAATGCTCTAACTTTTTGAATTTTTATCCAAAATGGCTGGCTAACGAACTTGAACTTCAGTTTTCGACACTAAAAGAGTGTACCAAAGGCAGGGCCGCAGCGACGGCCTTGGGGGCCCCGG
>JAUMHM010000087.1:882493-909382 GCA_032362435.1 Melikaiella ostensackeni
GTCGCCGGATTTCGCCTAGCAACACGCGCGGCGGAGCTACAGCGTTGGGAACCTTACTTTTTACTTGCCCCTCGTACTATACCTACGTTTGTTCTGAGCGGAATTCAGGATTTGGATTCGAAGGGTGTTCTATTGTAATGTGACCATCTCGAGTCTTATGCGCAAACACTATTATTCACCGTAGTATATATAGTATAGTATAGTATAGTAATATTAGTATTACTATATAATATTATTATTAATATTATTAGCTTTGCTTTGACAGGTAATAAATGGCATTTATTATCGTACCGAGAAACGAGTGAACTGAAACTCATAATCCGTCAATGCAGAAACAGTTCATATCTGTCCCGTACACTGTTAGAATAATTTGAATGAATTTCAATGACGCATTGGAATTTGTTCACACTTACGTGCACTAAATTTCATGTACATTGTACATTCGAATTCGAACACGATAATTTACAAATGTTCTCGTTTTAGCTTCCACTTTGATGATTAATTTCAGTTCAAGAATTGGCATAATTTACCTTGGACTTTCCTTTGATCAATTTTCTTGACCTTGAAGGTGAATTACTTATCTTAAAATCATGTTAGAATCCGAAAATTAAATGCATGTAAAGTGAACTATAGGTCAGGTTGAAATTTTGGAATCTATCTGCATTATTCTGTGGAATTCATAGATTGAAGCATTTGTAAATTATACCATGATAATAACTATACAATTTGTTCATAAAAATACATTTGAAAATTCTAATTCGACATATGAAAAAACAGGATGAAAAGGATTTTCATAAATGAATTTCCACTCACAAGTGCATGCAAATCTCTTCCAGTTACTAGAACCTGAAATTTAAGTTATATTTGTAATTTAAAGTGCTTGAATTGTCAATGATTTTTGAACAGTGTACCTTGTCTTGTTTTTGCTGCTGCTCTTCTACTTATAGATTTTCGATTATTACCTGCTACCCACTACACTTGTACACAAAAGATTTGCAGACCTTATCAGGAGAGGATTACGATACACTTAAGGGAGGAGTAGAGATTACAAATTGTGACAAATATTGAAATAATAAACCGTCTACCTGAAAACTTTAATGCATACGTCATTGGTAGTGTTCTTGCATTACTATTAATTTTTAACATTGAACGTTGAACATTAAATTTTGATTTGTTTCTATAGTTTCTTGTTATAGAAATTCAGAGCAATACTGAACTAATAAGACTGCCAAATTCTTTTAAATTTGTCAAGATCTATTCAAAATATAAGAATTACAATAATATTTTGCTAGATTTTGTCCTTTGTAGTGCAAATAATTTATGTACTTTAATTACTGTAGTCTTTTCAATGAAGAAAAAAGTTAAAATTACAATTTTTTGAAAATATGCAAAAAACGTGATTTTTTTTTAGATTTCTTCATTGCACATTTAAAAAGAGAAGTTGAACATGTTAAACTTGAAATTTCTTCAGTTTGAATCGAACAAATGTAATTATTTTGTTGTCATGAAAAAACTTACTACTAAAAATTATACCTACAAAGAAAAACGCCATTATTTCTTAGCTAATAGGTAAAATTTCATGAATTTAGAAAATGTTGAGTCTTATTCAAATTAAAAAACCGAACAGAAGACATTAACAAATCATTATTTTCTTATTTCTTTTGAATGCCAAACCGAGAATATGTACTGGAAATCGAATTTCCACTAGAGTACTTGTGAAAAATAATATGCATTACACGGAACGGAACACAGCATATTCAACTCGTGTGACAGCTGCCCTCGCTTCGCTCGAGCAGCAAACTTCACACTCGATGGAAACGCTGTTTCATCCCTTGTAATTCAACATACTATTACACGTAAATTTCTGAATTGTGCATAAATAATTTTTTGTTAAATCCTTTCGATATTTGAAATGTTCGAAACACATTAAATTTGTATATTTTTGCATCTTCACTTTTTCATCAAAATTCATCAATAATAAGACGCGATCTGAAGAAAGAACCCTAAGCGCCAAAAAATCGATTTTCTGATTATTTAAGTTTTACATAGATTCGAATCTGCTCTTTAAGATGGTACAGTTAAAAAATTTTATCGTCAATAGTTTGTTCGCTACAACGGTTTAAACATTGTTGTTCCGGAGAGTATTCGAGACTTCTCTCTCGACACGCACACACTCGTCCGTTGCCCTGTACATAGCACACGCTGTACCTGTAAGTGAGAAGAGTATAGATACTCATTACTCTGTCTTTCATTGCGAAGACGGCCGAACTCACACGGACAATAGACCTTTACAAGTGTGCCTGTTGGAAAGAGAGAGTAATTTTGGAAGAGTCCTATCGGCTTGTCGCCACTTCTCCTGCTTCTCTAAAATTAGCATTGTGGCGCTTAGGGGTCTTTCTTTAGATCGCGTCGCTTTATAATCTTCAATTTTTAATTAATCTAAGTGGGAAAGTTAAATCCTAAAAGCATAAAATGTATGAAAAACTATTTTGTTACCGGATCACATTAAAAGTCGGGGATATTTAAAAAGTAAAGAGTAAGTGCCAGATGGCATTTACTCATACGTAATCAAATTTATTTTGATACCATTTAAATTAAAAATAATTTGGACATCGGGTATTAGGGAAAAAATAGGCTTAATGTAACCCTGTAATTGAAAAAAAACCATTCATCCAAGCACAAGCGTTTAATTTTTCAGAGATATATTGTCAACTTTTTTATTTTCACCCATATACAGTATTATTAAAAAACAGCTTTTTCATGAAAACGATTGACATTTAAGAAATTATTCTACTCAACTCCTCACAGTCTACCCTAAACTTTTTCCCGGGTTACTGTGACCATTAGTGACCAGGAAGGGTTAATCAGGAAGAAAACAGCATTTTCCTCTAAAACTATAAAATTTAGAAACTACAAAAAAAGAATGAACAGGAAAAAACAAAACTTTCTCCCCTATTATTGTAACTGTTAAAGTTTATTTTTTAAGAAAAGTTAAACAATGCATTTTCTTCAGAAAAAAGTGAAATATGTACTGTTTATAAAAAGGGTTTAATGTGAAAAAAACAAGATTACAGGGAATGTCGGCTACAAGGGAACAACTTTTTCCACTAATAATTTCTCTAGTTTCTAAATTTTATTTGTTTCAGACAAAAATTTAAAAAATGCCTTGAAATTAACAATATTTTAAGTAATCTTTTGAATATTCTTCAACTTTAATCGAACGGATTTTTTTAGGAAAAACAAGAATTACCTTCTATTTTTCTTTTTTAAGTTTTACGTATCACATAAGGGTTTTTAACTGAAAATTATTTTTTACCGTAATTATTTGAATAAAAAATTACTTTCCGTCTGTTTTTATCTAAGACAAAAAAATGAATTAAATAAACATTTCTCTGTTTGCTACTTGTTCAAAAGTCTGGGCTACTGTTTGATACTTTTTTAAGGCACAGAGGCTACTTTAACTACTTTTTGAAAGTCATAAAGTAGTGCAAGGCCTGTAAATGAATGAATAAATATAAATATATATGTGTGTGTATTTATAAGGTTGTTGTTTGGCTATTTGTTACAGTTAATTGACGAACAAGTTCTTTGTGTACATGGAGGTTTATCACCAATTATTAGGACCTTAGATCAAATTAGAACGATCGAAAGAAATCAGGAGATTCCACACAGAGGTTTGTCTGAGTCTCTTTAATTATTATATATTTTAGTTTATGACATTTCGGAAGACATGTCTGTATTATATTGACCTTCCATAGAAAATGTGTTACATCTTTTTGACAGAATCAACATATTTTCTATTTCGTAGAAATTGTTTGTCACCCGAATCTCTTTATGAAACTTGAAATTTTGTTACTGAACAGGTGCGTTTTGTGACTTGGTTTGGTCGGACCCTGAAGACGTTGACACGTGGACTGTCAGCCCTCGAGGGGCTGGCTGGTTATTTGGGAGTAAAGCAACTCACATGTTTATGGATATAAATGACCTAAAACTAATTTGTAGAGCACATCAATTAGTTCAAGAAGGTATTTGTGATTTTCTAATCTTCTTATTTCTTCCCAGTTTTCTGAATTCTAAAATATCTAATCAAATAAAATCATTTTATGATTTCAGGTTATAGGTACATGTTCAATGATAAGCTGGTCACTGTCTGGTCGGCGCCAAATTATTGTTACCGGTGCGGTAATATAGCGAGCATATTGCAGTTCACGACTGTGGACGACAGAACGCCGGTGCTATTTCAAGCGGTGCCAGAATCCGAGCGAGTGATTCCTCCCATAATCACCACCCCATACTTTTTGTGATTTAACTCAGCACTCCGCCTGTATGGATCCAGAAGAGGGTCATCTTGGTCTAGGCCTTATGGAGTTACATGACTGTTTCTTGGTCTGGTGAGTCCGGCTGATGTGATCATGGCTGGTGAAATTTCCAATGACGTACCGCAGTTTGACACGTAGAATCTTAGTTCCCCTTGGAGTTTACTCCGAGGCTGGTGAACGACTTTCGGCGGGAACGACTTAATCTTGAGCTTACGTTCCAAAAGACTCTTACAAACCGAAAGGCTGAACCTCCTTGTCACGATGGAACTGACCGTCGCGATTGACCCAATCTTTCTAATACAGCAGGATTCGCATGGAAGTGAACGCTCTGTGGTCTATTTGCTTTTGTTGTCTACTGTGTATTTTTTTTAGAACATTCACACCTCAGAGTAACTTCAAAAAATTTCCTGCTCTTTTAGGAGCAAGTAGATCAAAAATACAAACATTCCGTGAAGGCTCTAGGTAAAGTGAATGCTTCTGATGTCGTCGCGTCTGGAATTCAGGTTCATCACGGGGGCGTTTGAACTATCATTAAGGTCTTCCTGGTAAAGCGATCTATGTTTGCTTCACACCATGCGAAAATGTTGTGAGTAATTATAAGCTCTTAGCAGTAGCCAAAGTTCCTTAGATTCTCCCTATCACGTTCATTCTTTCGTCCTGGGACTTTTTAATGAATAGCTAGTAAATGACGATTTTTAGTCGAACAGTAAGGCTGGAATGTTAAAATGATGCTGATTTTCTGCACGACAAAGCGTACTTTGTACTTCTTCTTTGTACTTCTTTGTACTTCTGTACTTTGTACAGTTTTCAACCTTTTGAATGAATTGGTTAACGCGTTGGGGAGCAACTTTTTAAGAAAACCGAAACCCTTAGCAATGTGCCTCTAAATTAATAAGTGTTTATGTAATATAGCGATACCGTTAACAATAATAACATCGACGACCGAGAGAGCATCGAAACCTGAATTCCGGTGGCGACGACGCGATAATGATAATTTCCACTTGGGAATTATCATCCCGATCACAGACCCAAACCAGTTAATAAAGTTCGGTATTGATCGAACCTTGAACCTGCTCTATTTTCAATTTTGTGATACGGATCGTGTGAGCCTGCTAATCGGCAATTGTTTCCAAGAGCGACTCCCTGTTCGGGTTTGGCGAATTCGAGCCCTTGAACAGTGCCTTCAGAAGTATAAGACGACGGTCTACTAGTAATAACGTTTTATACCGACAGACTGTCTGATGCCAATGAAATAAGTATGATCGAGATTGAGAAAACCGCACTTGTTCTTTTAAATGCTTCCTACTTTCACGACTGGTGGTCCAGAGAATTATACTTTAGCTTCAAACATCTCTGTATTTTTATTCAAGTAGGCAATACAAAGGATAATGCTATTTTTATGAGAAAGAAATTTTCTCAGGTTTGACGTGCCAATAGCAAGAGGTCGTTGGAACGAGTGCGGTTCTTCTCTAAAACCCTTTATTTGGGAAAACTTACCTCATTCTAAAATTAATTAATGAAATTTATCTACATAATATTAATTACATTGTCTTATCAATTACGGGATTATGGGGTCAACAACTTTTAAAATTAAACTCTGAGTTAAAACGTGTAGTAAAAGTAAACTCACGTGATTGTGTAAACTCAATGATTATGAAAAAATATAGTTTTCAACAAATTGTGATTATTTAGATCAAATAAGGGGTTCTAAGGAGGGAGGGTGCGATTGACGTTGCCTTAAATAACAATTCAATTCTTTTTGCAACAATCGAGAAACCGTGGTTCCGGTTTGAGGAATTTCTTCTTGATCTGAGCTCGGAGTCGACTTTGGAAGTTTGCAAGATCGATTTGATAGTCTCCGAAGATATGGAGTACAAACTTACGAGAATTTTAGGAAAGTATTAGCATCCGCTTTCCTTTTGGCAATCACAGATTTTCTCGCCCTCGCTTGTATGCCTCTGTCTGTGATCGCTTTAAATCTAATCAAGGTGTCCAAGCGCTTGTAACAAATTTTTATTTTGTAAATTTAAGGGATGATTTGTTTTCCTCAAGCAATAACACGTTAATTATTCTTTCTCTATTGAATAGATCAGGATTTTGCCGATCACGTTTTCAATGTCAACAAAATTATAAACATATCATTTGCGAGGAATATAATGATTCCCAAAATACTCCGAACTAATAGAATTATTGTAAATGGCTGTATTTTTTCTATCACGCTTTATATTATTTGGCGACTGAATCGATTGCGAATCGTCTCTGATCATCTGTTATTTTGATAGTGAGTAGAATTAAAAATTATAGGATTTTTACAATTTTTCGTTGGAAATTATATTTTTTTATATATCGTCTATTTTAATTAACCGACTAGCAACTCGAATGAATGTCGACATGAATTAAAAATGTATTGATTAAAATTGAGGGTTTAGGTTTTAATTGTAACAGCGTATAATTGCCTTGAAATGAGAGAACAACGGCAACTTCTAAACCTTAGAATCTTAGAACATGCATACGACTAGATTGTAGTGTGATTTTGGTGAACTCACATACAATTTGAAACCCAGAGACGATTCACAAGAAGTTAAGCGAATCAAAAGACTTTTGGTTGACAACTCGCACAGGAACTCTTCGTTTGGTCCTTAAAGATCTCACAGGTAGACGATCATCATGTACCTTGAAAGTACTTTGTTATGTTAACGTAATGAAACGTCTGTAATAAAAAATATCTGATAAACCTAATCTGGATGTGACAGTTATTTATGGATATCTTTCGCGTAAAAAGTCCCATTCGGATCCCGGATAAAGTCTCGCTAAAATACCAGGTATAAGAAATTTTTTTATTCAATTACCAACTTTTCTTAAAAATTTGTAAAATTCTACATTTCTAAATTTTTACCAGTCCTTATTAATTTTTGGAGCATAGTTCCCATGTGCACTTGTAAAAATTAAGAAGAAAATAAAATGAATGATTTCTTGTATTTTGTCCAAAAAATTAATCAGAACTTGTCGAAGCTTAAAAAAAATCGAATGGGACATTTCGGAAACTTTTGTCCTAAAAAAGTCCAGCTGAAACATGATGTGTTTTCAACTTTTTTGGTACTTTACTTCTATTTTAGTATAGAACCTTTTTAGAATATAAATTCCAGGAGCACTTGTTATAATAATGAAAAAAAGTAATAAAATGGAACTTTTCGGGCATTTTTGTCCCAAAAATTATTAAGGATTTGTAAAATGTGCAAAAAAAACAAACTTTGCCGGTACTGTCCTAAAATGAGTCCTGCTGAATTAGGATGAATTTTAAACTTTTTTGGAACTTTAGTTGTAAAAAACTAAATGAGACTTGTCGGGTACTTTTGTCATAAACAAGTCCTGCTGAAACAAGATGTATTTTGAACTTTTTTGATACTTTATTATAGAATCTTTTTAGAACATAAATCCCATGAGCACTTATGAAAATTAGAAGAAAAAAAAATTAAAGTGGAACTTTTCTGATTCTTTTTTGTCCCTAAAGTCATTTAGGATGTCTAAAAATCGAAAAAAGTGAGACTTTTGCGGTACTTTTGTTCTGAAAAAATTCCTGGTTAAACAAGACATATTTTGAAATTTGTTGGTACTATTTCTAATCCTTAATTCCTAATCCTTAATAAATAATGAATAATATTATTTATTATTTATACTATTTCAGTATAGGACCTTTCTAGAACAAAAATCCCAGGAGAACGTGCTGGTATTTAAAAAAATAAAATAAAATGTAACTTTTCTGGTACTTTTGTCCCAAAAATTATTTATGACTTGTAAAATTTGCAAAAAACTAAGATCTTTCCGATACTTCAGTTCTAAAAAAACTAAGTGGGACTCTTCATGCACTTTTGTCCTAAAAAAGTCCTGCTGCAACAGGATCCATTTTTAACTTTTTTGATATTCTAGTTCTATTTCAGTGTATGACCTTTTAAGAACATAAATCCCAGGAGCTCTTATGAAAGTTTTGAAAAAAATAAAATAAAACGGAACAGTTCCGGTGCTCTTGTCCCTAAAAATATTTATTACTTGTGACATTCGCAAAACCACACTAGTAAAACTTTTCCAGTACTTTTGTTCTCAAAAATTCTTTTAAAAAAATTTCTAAAAAAATGTATTTTTAACTTTCTTGGTACTTCAGCTCTATTTCTGTATATGGCCTTTTCAGAACGTAAATCCCAGGAGCACTTGTGAAAATTTTGAAATAAAATAAAATAAAATGGAACTTTTCCGGTACTTTTGTAAAAAAAAGTCCTGGTAAAACGGGACATATTTTGACATAATAATATAATGGCATATAAAATCCCTTGAGCATTTTTTTTTAAATTTCGAAAAAGTTGAAATGGAACTCTTCTGGTACTTTTGTCCCTATTTGGACTTAAAAAAATTTATAAGATATTTATTTGTGTTATACCCAATGCATTAGTGGAACTTTATTCGGGATCCCAATGGGACTTTTTGTTATCAGCAGAATTAATTCAATTTCGATTTGTCAGCAGAACATTTAGAGAGAAAAATACAGGCAAAGTTCTTCTAAGAAATAATATCTTGATAAATTTACAGAAAAAGGTAAAAATCGCTTACTTACCCAGTATCTTTATCTTTGATTGAATAATAAAGAAGGATGAAATAAATAATGAAGGCATATATTTATTAATCGTTATTCACTTTATTTACTCGTAATATTATTCTTCGTCGTATATATAATAATTCTATTTAATTCTTACTATTTATATATATATAATATATATATAATAATATATAGTGTATTTATGTTCATTATGTATAATATATTATCTACATTTATAATCCCTATGAAAGGCATCTCCAAACAGACTTCAGATTTACTTTTCTTTTAAAATATCTTATTTATTCATAAAAATACAGGGGACTCACGCACTCTGTCGTGGGATGCTACCTGCTTTGTCGGGAAAATCGAAGATCACCACCCTGTAAATTTTTTCGGACGAGTAATAACTTAATTTATTATGCTTTAATCGTTGATCGTACTTATTTCAATAAAAAAAAGTTTTGCGCACCTCCCCGAAACTTTTTATACTATTTACACATTTTTCGCGGATCGCGCAAGCTTGGAAAATTCACATTTTCTCAATAAACCTCCTAAGACAAATACTATAAAGAAAGAAATTCAATTTCTTTAAATAAATCGTTCAATATTTTTTTTTCTTCGAATTCTTCAATGTTTTCTCAATGCAGGAAGGAACTATGCAAAGTTTTAATACTGAGAGTCACTTAATGCTGAGCACCCTTTCAAAATAAAAGCAGTTCAAAAATTCTTTGAGAATACTCCGTTCTCGGAAAAAATGCAAATTAAAAATGCGCTGATAAAAAAATGCTCAAAGCAGAATCGAAGTACCTGAATGTGAGAGGAGGGAAATAATGTCGATTCTTGTTTCATTTTGTCTTTAGAAATAGTCAGTTTTTTGAGAATTTGTTTTGTGAAAAAAAACTGAAAGAAACAATTCTTAGATCTTGTGCCAATTTTATAATAATTAATTCAGAATTAGATTCTAGAAAATTTGGCTAAAAATGTAATCAGTCTACTTTCTACCAATTACTTTCTATTAGCACAAAATCGGCAGCTTTACTGAATCTGATTGTTTTTATGAAATAGTCCACAAACTTAGATTAATACCCGAAAGTCATTAAAAAAATATTTAAGCAAAATCCGCGAAGTATTTTGAGGACGACTTTGCAATATTCTCATCATTATAAAAATGATAAAACGATAAAAGTCGATATTCGCATGATTCGCTGTGCGCTTGGTGGCTCTCGGTTTTCGATTATTCAAGCAGCAACTTCCCACGTGGTGCCCAATCTTAATTACAAAAGGAATAGTCGACGGTAAAACGAGACAATAAAAAGTATACTTTCTAAACATAGGTAAAAATTGGTAACTTTGACTTACTCCTTGAAAAATTATAGCCGATTTCTGCGGCTCTCGTTCCTGCCTCTCGTTCCTGGGTTTTGACTTTTAATTCCCATAATCGGAAAGAGTTTCTGAATTAACTTAACTGTACTTAATTTACGCCCTTCCTACGTATTTACACCAAATCGATTCAATCGCTAGACATGTTCCAGGTCCTCGGTCTCGTGTGTAAAGTATACAAAAATAGATAATAAAATTTGTTACGAAATACCCAATTAAAATGTTAAAATAACTTCTTAGATTTAAGATAATTTTGATAATTCCGATAATTTTGACGAGGTTGATATTTTGTATAAAATATTGCGATTGATCCCTCGTAGAATTTTGTAAAAGGTAGACGGAAGTATAAAGATAGACTAGTACTTTCAACATATTATTATTAAATTTTCGTACAATATGTACAAAGTTCAACCCACAAACGAAAGGCAGTGATTTTTTTTTTATCTTTTGTTAACCATTAAACTTTCACTCGCACTTAATATTAAAGGTTGGGCACGATATTACTCTTGGTAGTAGTATAATGCCCTAAGTCTTGCTGATCCAACGCTTTAAGTCCTTTCTCGCAAGGCATAGCCACATTTTCGGACATCCGTGTATACATTATCATTATTTATTTTATTATATATATATTTATACACATGCATATATGCAAGACAGTTCGACTTGGTAATCGAAAAGCTCCGTGGCGATCGACCAAGCTCGTTAATACATCACATTGATGTTCGCGCTTTTATCCAAGCAAAAAAAGCATCTGAAATTATCTTAGACTTTTGGAAAATCAAAAAAGAATTCCATCAGTCCTGGAGTTCTAAAATCATCGGGAATTTCCAAGAGAATATTTCGGAATTTGAGAATATAATGAGAATTTCTAGGACTGTATCCAAGTTCAGCTAAATTTTTATCGAATTCCATTAAAATGAGAGAGAATTAGTTGCTCTATGAGTTTGTAATAAATTCAAAGAATATCAACGAAAATCTAATAAATTTAGTAAAAAAGTTACTTCAAGAGAATTCAGGTTGAATTAATTAAATCAGGGGGATTACAAGTGGGACAAAAACGTGTGACGTATTGGATGACCCCCAAGTAAATGAAAAGAAAATTCCAATAAATTCTACTAAATCAAAGTAAAACTAAGTAAATGCTTATCGAATTAATTTGAATAAATGTAGGATATTGAGGGAATTCCAGGTGAACTTATCTGAATTTTTGTATAAATAATCTTAATAAATTTTGGTGAATTTAATGTAAATTATAGAAAATTAAATTGAATTTGAGAAGGTTTAAGCGAATTTAGCAGATTTTAGTAAATGTAAGTGAATTCTATCAAAATGTAGTAAATTCAAAGAAACTAAAGTGTAACTTGTAATTGGCTCTTGAATATTAAAAAACTGAAACTTTATTAAATTAGAAAATGTTCAAAATTCAAACTACCATTATTCTCGGAACGAAGAGTCGCAAATATTCTCTAGAATACATTCGTTTTCGACATAATTTCTCTTTAGAATTCTTTTCAATCCAAGCAATTTGCAGATAGATAATTTTTTGCGAAGGTGATGAAAGTAAATGATACAAGACGAAATTCTACTGAATTCTGCTGAATACAAATTTAATATATATAAAGGGGCAGTTTTAAAATTTGACATTGATTGGCAGTAGGCGTTGCAACGAAAAATCGTGTAAAGTCTTTTTTTAGGATCGCGTCGCCTAATCATTAGAATTGACAGCGTAGACGCGATGAGAGTTATAACTTGAACGAAAAAATATTCGTTTGAGAGTTCGAAGAATAATCTAGTCACCACGTCGACTATCTAATTGAACACAAGAGCACGGAGTTGTCCGGAAATGCAGGAAAAGCCTTGCAGCACACTCTTACCAACAAATAATATACATGTTTACCGTATGAAGTATCCATCAGTTGTTAAGTCTTATAGTATGGACAAGTATCCCTAGGCTACTAGGCCTAAAGTTTGCGAATAGTTCCAATTGATTACTGTTCACTTTGCTCGACTCGTTCCTCAATCGACAGTCACTAAATTACAATTTCTATTTATTAAAAGAGTCCCCTAAAAATTCGAATATTTAAATATTATTTTAAGCTTAACATATTTTATACAGTTTATAATTTAAATTGCACTTTTTAAAGGTACTGAATTAAAATTTTAATTCCGTCGACCGAGGAAATTGGCGAGCATACTTCAATTATTTGACCGTACTCGTAACTACGATAAATTCTACGGAGGCAAGACGAAATAAAACTCGAGATCGCGGGAACAATTTCGCACGCGAATTATCATGCCGCTTCGTGTCGGTTACATACATACATTTACGTGGAGCAACTTTGAAAAAAAATAAATAAAACAAAAAAAAGTGAAAAAATTCTTAACTAGCGTCAGCCACTGGTACACTTTATACTTATAAACATTTCGAATCTTAAATAATTGAGCCGATCGCATTTGTCGAGAATCCCCTCTCCTTTGCAAACATTCATTTTAAAAATATTTTCTGCTAAAATTAAAGGATTAAAAGCTTTTTGAAATGTTTAATCTAAAGTTTCTAAGTGGACAGTTTGTAGAAAGGAAAAGAGGCTCTCGAATCTCGAATGTTTCACTTCCTTGGATACATTTCTGCATTAGGGTTTAACCTCGTTCTGCATAATACTATATGCGATTGTGACAGTATCTTCAGCGATAGATCGCAGGTTTTAATGGGCTGAAAATGTAGACAGTCCTGTGCTGGTGTGACGAAGTTTTTTTAGTTTTTTCCAGCCCAGGAATGCAGAGATGAGAATGCGTGAGATCTACTGAATAGTGATCGAATCTGGCAGTAAAACGAGTAAAACAACAAATGAACACAGGTTCGAAGCTGAAATTTGCAGCGCAATGCGAGAATGTACAAAATGACGTGAAAATACAATTCTGAATACAAAAATTAGTTTCTGGTTCTCGAAAATTCCAGTTGTAGACGCGGGAATCGTTTTAACTAAAAAAAAATAAAAAGACAACGAACTAGTCGAGGGGTAAATCGACTGAAAAATCGGCGGTACAAAAAGTCGGACGTTTACAATATTATAAGTAAACTCTCGACGAAACTCAGAATGCTCCTCTCTGATGCTCTCACACTCAGAAAATGGTTTAGAATCAAAGAAGTACTTCTTTAATATCAGATAAATTAGTTCTTTGATTCTAAGATTTTTTTCTAGGTGCAGCGTTGTTTATGGTAACAAGTTTAATGACTGTCGTTGTGACAATTGCGGTAATGGTAACTGGTGGATATTAGTAATCGTAATATAATAGTAGTGGTAAAAGTGTAGTAGTAGTAACAGTTTATAATGAGAATCACGTTGAGACGTCGATGAGCGTCGAGAAGGATTCGAAAAACGATGTCGGGCAGAATCGTAGAAATGCACAATGGTAAGCTGTCGGTTTGTTGCAATAATTCGAACAATAATTGCGCGTCGGACGTTGACATTGAAGAGCTGATAGACTTGTTGATCATGTCGGTTCTCGGCTGTTGGTTTCTCGCAGTAATATAATGGTGGAGTGGTGTGTGGCTTATGATGAGCGTACGTACAAGAGTCTTATCAATTATAATCAATCATATTATGCAATGTGAACACACAATGACGTAGTTGCGCGACTGCGTACAGAAATATATATTATTAATATAGTCTTTTAGTTTCGATAAAAAAGTTCAGTCCTTGATTGATTTATTTTTTAGAGTTTTTTTCTTTTTCTTTTAATATAACGCTCTCTACCTATCTTTCTTACTCTTTCTCTCTGGCTTCTCTCTCACTCTCGTCGTCTCTTTAAATTTTTTTCATCATATTCTGTTTCCGTTCGCTCGGTAGCTTCTTCCGAAGTGCTTTCTCACCTCTAAGTCTTCTCTCTTCTTTCATTTTTGTACAACGCAACGAACACACACATTTATATTATTTATATATATTATAGTTTTTATACATACACAAACAAAGCCTTTCCCCCGTCTCACGCACGTGAGTCCGTTTGTTTGTTCGTTTTCACCTATTCTTTTTTTTCTTCTTTCTCTTCTATCTATATATGTATACATGTGTCGGTAGTCAGCTTCGTTTTTCAGGTTTTTTATTTACTATCTTTGAGTTGCTGAGTTCAGTAGAAAAGGAACGTAAAACATCTTGCTTTCAAGAAGAAGAGTTGCAGCAGATTGAACCTGGAAAAGCACAAATTATGATAAGATTTTTGAGGAAAGTATAGAAGTTGTACAGAGTTATCTTCAGAATAAATTACCTTTTTGAGGTAAGAAAAAGGAAGACACTGAAAAAAATAACATAAAAAGATATTTACTTCTGGCAATCTGCCGATAAGCTCGTGGAAGCGGGTTGGATGTTGCGGCGCACTATGTTCAATGAAACTCTTCAAACAGTTCACGTACCGCTCTTGTATTTGCTCCAATTCCACCGTAGCACCTCGTGCTGTATATTCAAACAAAGGAGATTAGCCTACAGTTCGAAATAATGAAACGCTTAATAGAATTGATGAGATTGTCACGACTGTTTACTGATATCTAATAACCCCAGAGAAACAATTTTAGAATCGAGGTCCATAGGATTAAAGGTTTGCCAATTTGAGGTGTTTCAAAGTGCATATTTCTAAGTTGCATTATTTTTTCAATTATTTATTAATACAAAATAAATAAAGAGCTCACCTTGCGAGAGCATCGCAATGACTTTTAAACAAACATACTCCTCCATTCGCAGCTTCACCCGCCTGAACATGTGCGTGACGTAAGTTATTTTTTCCACCATCAGCCCTACATCTTGCCGCAACTGTTCCATGGTTATCTCCCGGCCCATCATGCTCGAGAGGCACGTTTGTAACGTATACATATTGTTTGAAACCTGAAGGACAATAAACAGTTTTGAGTATAACAAATTAAATTCAAAAGTCAATGCAAAAACTGATGTGATGTATTAAAGGAAAGTAATTTTCAGTAAGAAGTTATAAAGGAAGACAATTACTTCTTGCATAAAGTCAGTGCCTGTTCCATCGTTGCTGGAGTTGGAAACTCTATGCTGACCGTGCATGGCCTGGTACGCCGACGTGGTGAGCACCAGGAGTTCGTGCCACTTGAGCGTGAGTAACCTCGTGTGAACATCCACCGGTAGCTCAAGGTAGAAGGGTAACCTTTTGGTCCACTGCACCAACTTGTACACTATGCTGTCTCCTATGTGACACAGCTTCTCACTTAAGTCTGATTTATGGTCCAGCAGCTCATCCAAGTTCTGAAAAAAGTGGAGGCAGTGATTAACAAATCATTTTCTGGATGAGCTCACAAACGTTTCATCTTCTCTTGAAAAAATACCAACTCTTATCGTGGCGATATCTTGGAACTCATCGCAGTCTATAAGGGTTTGTATCATGAGGAGGGTGGCGTCCAGAGGAAATGCCCTATCCCTCGAACTACTCACTGCGTTATCTAGCCTCTGTCGTAAATGCACAACCTGAAAGTAAGAAAGAGAATTAAAATTAGAGTTTATTTCCAATTAGAATAAGACTCTCAAGAGATTATGACCAATAAAACCTAATCAGCGACATCTAATTCCAATCCTACAAGAGCATATGAAATGAAAGTTGCCCTGTCCGACTAGAACCTTTCTCTGGCGTTTTGAACCTCCTAATCGTCGAGGTCGCATCACGATTCCTCTTATAGTTTACAACACAGGAAAAGGATTTTTCTGAAATCATTCGGGGAAAGTTTTGCTCAACGAGAGACCTTAAAGGTCTGTACACACGGATCATCGCCGACCGTGGGACGTTCTCTGGCATAAACCAATGAAGAAGGAGGCAGTGTCGATGGAGGAGAGTGAGGTCAGTGTCCCTTGTACAGACTTTCACGAGTTACGAAACGTCCGAGAACTGCCCGTCCTTGGCACCGGTTGCCGCTGATTTTCTATTGTCCCTATCTTGTTTCACCTGGTCTTAACGATATTCGACATCGAGACGCCAATACCTCGTTTTTGACTACAATCAAGATTTTCATTCAACGAACAAAATTTATTTCCGTTTTAAAGGTTTATCTCTTGTTGCACAAGTTATATCTCCATTCATTCACTTGCCAAGTTCAGGCTCAAGTTCCTCCAAAGAACTCATGTTTTGTATTGAAAATGATCAAATTCTAATCCTAGGTTGGGGAAACTTGTTCTAGTTTTTTTGTTTCACAAACGTGGCTTAATACTATTATTGCAACAAAATTTTAGAACTCTTTGTTTCCTTTCTAAGAATCGTTCTCTCAAAGGTGCAGATGTACAATATTTATGCGATCCACTCCAACAAGCTACGGTTTCATTTTTGGCAATGGCCTCTAGATACTTATACGAACCAATCGCTTGCATACTTAACAAACCTTTCATTATTCATATTTGTGCCAACTACACCTTCTTTAAAGATTCTATATTTCGATTTTGTCAGACTTTAGCATGAACCGATTAGTAAACTTCAAGTTAAAACGTTCCTCTCTAAATTCCGGATTTTATTAGTTGTTTTAACAGATTCATGGAATTTTCCTTCGTCCTTCGTCATCGATGATTAAAAAACTTTATTTATGCGAAACACGTCAGACAAAGGATAAGAAATACGATAAGAGTTTGCGCGTGGGAGAAACCATCTGAGTAAAATTCGCAGATAAACAATGGTGGACAAGCAACAGAACGTCATCCACGATGACGAAGATCGAGTCTCGGCTTAGCTATGCTTGTATCTATCGGCTTTCGTAATGTGGGAAACCTTGAGGCTTGCGCAAGACGAGTCGTAAGAAAGTGAAATTGCACCGAGAGTTCATTCATTTCAGGCTTCCCTATGAAAACGTTCACAACGTTTCGTACAAAAAGATGATAAATTCTCAACAACAAATTCTTAAACTCAACTTCTAAGCCAGTATCCTCCTGTAAATCTATCCCCAACTATTTTTCTGACTAGAGAAGGGATACTTTATTGCAAGAATTTGAACTTACTTCGGAGGGATTGGTAAGAGCTGTTTTGAGAATGGTTCCATTTACAAGGTGGCCCGTGTGCACATTGTGGCTCGGATGGCTGGAGGTAGGTTGAGAGTTGTGCGGATCTCCAGAGGAAATTCTGTGTTGGAGAAAATTGCTTGCCAGCTGGGTATGTTGCTGTTGTTGGCTGTGATGAGCCGCTGCAGCAGCCATATGTTTTTCCAACATGGTCGTTCCCATGGTTCCTTTGCTACCAGTCAACGACCCTGAACCATTCACACCACCAGCGTTACCACCGCCACCCATGTTGCCTCCAACTCCTGTAGTCTTATTCGTCTTCTTGTGTTTCCTGTACTTCACCTACAGACAAAGAAAAATCAATTACATTAGTCATTCAAACCGGTGGGAATACCAGAATTACATAGGTTTACATTCATTTTTGGATGGTACTATCAGAAAAAGAATATAATCTGCTGATATCTAATGGCACCAATGGATTAGATCCATCTTGAGTAACACTAAACACGAGATATTTCAGGATAATTGTTTAAGAATCGTTCCATTTACAAGGTGGCTCATGTGCACATTGTGGCTCGGATGGCTAGAGGTAGATTGAGAGTTGTGTGGATCTCCGAAATTTAAATTCTTACCTTATAAAGGTTGTAAACGGCACCAGAATTTCTTCCGCCAGGCATCCGATCTTCTCGAACGGCTTGAAGGACCATACCCTGTTCGATGCACTTTTTGAAACGACAGTATTGGCACCGGTTTCTCTGTGCCTTCGTGATCTCACAGCCACCTTCAGCAACACAAGTGTACACTCGCCTGTTCTGCACTGTCCTCTTGAAGAAGCCCTTGCAACTGTAATCCAAAATTTGTTAAAATTGTTAGATATGAATTACAAAATACATTTCAAAATATGAGATTTATCTGATCGTTATCTTTGAAAGGATGTTTCCTTCTCATCAACCCAGATAACTCTATTGGAATTTGAATTAAGGATCAAGCATTAGCTTCAGGGGAAGGATCAAAATACAGTCCGATTACTAGAGAAGATTTGATATTGGACTAACGAACATGGCTGCTTTAAGATGTTCGAGGAAATATTCAGACTGGATATTTTCCTAATTTTAGAACAGAATTAGATTGGCAATATTCCTCAAAAAATATCATGTCATCGCTATTCATTGGTTTTAGTTTATGTTTCTTTTTCAAAGAAATTTTTATCCACTTTAGGCTGCTTCACTGTATAAGTAGAATCGATTTTGTTTTTGTTGTTGCTTTTTGGCTTCCAGTTTCTCTTTCTTAAATCCAAGGCAATCTATAGAAAGAAGGAGTTCCAAAACTGTCTGACACGAACACCTGCCCACACTTTCCAATAAGCGTAAGACGGCAGGTGCATATGGACGTAGCTATACAAAGGTCACAGTTCAAAGATCAATTTAATCCGCAACTGTAGCAAAGCACCGGTCGTAAATATCACTCTTGCGTGCTGAATATTCTGGAATTCATCATCTCGGATAGTTGCTGAAAGTATCATTTTAAAAAAGAGAGATATTTCTTGGAATTATAGGTTTGAAGAGGAAATAGAAATCAAAATAGAATTAGAAATAGATACAGAAAGGTGGAAGTATGGATTTACAGATATCTAGATGCTTTCAATTATGTAAGGGTCAAATTATACTTAAAAAAGACTCTAAATTCGAAACTTTAACTTTTCAGCTGGAAATGTAGGACATCTTCATGCCCTACAGGATTTTGAGGTAAGGTAATTAGCCAGCGATTGACGTGATCCTATCTTCATGCCCTACAGGGTTTTGAGGTAAGGTAATTAGCCAGCGATTGACGTGATCCGATATTAAAACTCAGGTTCTAAACATAATCGATCATAATATTTGGGTCTCCATTCTTCAAATACTGGTAATTTTGAAAGGTTTTATATTACACGAAATTTTTGTATTATTTCTTAGATTAATTTGATACGAATCAGTATTTCTTTCTGACCAGAGCTGAAATCTTAAAGTCCAAAGTCCCAACAGAAGCAGTGGTTCGGAAGAGAGAAGGTCACTAGAAAGTGGTCCAAATTTGGGTCTTTACATTTAATTAAAGGGGGAAATGAAATAACTCACCCTTCGCAGGTGATGATACCATAATGGAGTCCAGTGGCCTTGTCCTCGCAAATCATGCAGATCATAGGCGCCTCGTCCTCTTCGTGTTCTTGGGGAGGTAATGGCGGGGCAGGTGGCGCTACAGATAACGACTGAGACGCTGCTTCGGACTTAACGACCCCGCCATTTCTAACCCAAGGCTGACTGGACCCGGAAGCCGTTAGATTCAACGCCTGAATCTGCTGAGCAGCTGGCAATTGCGTTAGGTCACCGGCCCATAACCTTTCCATATTTAGCGGAGGACCCGACGTGTAAGGGATGCCGGGTGGTTTACCTCGGGATTCCTGCCCGAGATTTAGGAGCAGCTGGGCGGCTGATTCTTCGGAGGATGAACAGGAAGCCGCAGAAGCTGTCGTCGTCCAGGAGGCAGCTGGAGGTGGAACTGGATCCTGAGCTGGTGCTGACCAGATCATAGTTCTGACGCCTCCAACTTCACCCATTATTACAGTGGGAGGTGGTCTTGGAGGTGCGGGAGCTGATCTCTGAGCTGGTGGCTTCATACTTTCGCCTGGAATTAGAAAATTTTGGTTAGAAGAAGGTGGCTAAAATTATAAACTTAATAAATGATATAAATACTCAATACTTACATCCACTTCCAGCGTTTGATCCCCCAGATCCACTTCCGTTTCCATTCCCACTTCCAGCTCCGGTGCCATTTCCTGCACTCATGTTACCACCAGACCCATTACTCGAAGACCCAGCAAGATTCTGTGCATAGTTCACGGCGCTGCTGATGACCCCATTAAGCAGTCTCTGAGTAGCGAAATTCTGGCTCACGGTTGCCGGAGGCCAGAATTGATGATGACTCAATATATGGGGTGGTACTGATGGTGCTCTGAGCCTTGGAGGCGTTGGTGGTGTTTGCATATGATTCCCATGGGAGGAATTAGTGTTGGGGCTCAGGTTTGGATTGAATTGTGATGATGGGCTGCTCCGTTGACACGACTGATTCGAGGAGTCGTTTCTATTATTACCATCGTTTCCGCCACCTGGACCACCACCTGGGCCACCTCCATCGAAAACAGAATTGTCCGACTCTTCTTTCGACTGAGCTGAAGAAAGATTGTTGCCCCGGTCAGGACTTTCGCTCCTGCTGCTGGCTTCCTGGGACACAGGGGTTGTAGAAACGGCCTGGAGGGGCGACTGGGGCGACGACCTGGCCGGTGCTGGAGTACACGATCGTTGATGATGATTCTCCGAGACTCTGCAACTGATGACATCCGGAAAGACGGAGTCTGGTGAGGCCCGATCCGAACCCAGGTCCCGAATTGAGTCCTGGTTCATCACTGAGCCTCTCATATCTCGTACTGGGGTCCCGGGACTGGGACTGCTACGCAGGTACTCGGATTTTACTTTGACCGGGCAGCCCGGCGAGCCTGGCATGTTGGCGTCCGGCGAAGAAGTCAGGGTATCAGCCACACTTTCTCCTGGAGCAGGAAAGTTTATGGGTGAAGGTGCGTCTGCTGACTGGATCCCGAGCGGTGAGCCTGCTGATCCGAGGGATACTGGGGAGTCTGAGAAAAGGGTTTGTTTCTTTTTCCTTTACTGTTCATCATTTAATGACTCTCTTACATTCTCTTTTGTTTAGCAAAGTTCTTGTAGTGGTGTGCAAATTTTTCAGAGGTAGGGCAAAAGTGAAAGTTAACTAGATTTTGATGAGTTTCGAGTAAGTTAAGTTCAGTTTTAGAGTTCAGTCAGCTCGAATAACTTTTACGTTATTTTAATATGACAGCCTGAACATTTTAGAGAGTTTTTCAGTAAAAGTTTAGCTAAAGAACTAAAGGAATTACAAATTACTTTCAGCAATTTAATGGTTTTTCGACATAAGTTTACAAAAATTCGTACTTGAGTGTGAATTGATGTACTTTGTACCTTGCTTCTAAACTTGAAAGTTTGAGCTAGCTTGTAAATTTGTAACTTTTGAGCTAACTTGTAAATTTGCTGTCAAACTTAAACTTCTGAGTCAACTTGCAAATTATAAACTAAACATTTAGTTATCTTGTAACCCCAAACTTTGAGCTTGTCAGTTACACTCAAATGGTTTTTGCACACCTCTAGTTATTACTTTTTGTTTTCTTTATAACAGGAACCTTAAGAAAAGAAGAATACATATCGACTGCTTTCTCAATGTCTCTAATACTATCAATTGTCGCTGATAGTGCAAAAATGACTTCTGATTTTTTGAACGGATCAAAAAATAATACACAAGACGAAGAATTTCTGCTGGAGGAATAAATATTTTTATAAATTAATTAACTAGATATAAAAATATAAAATTTTCATGAATAATTAAAGCCTCTAAGTCGCACAAAAAGGAAAACATTATTCCATAAACTTAAAAATCATGTTTAAAAAATCTGCAGAGATGAGAATTCTTCATACTAAGTGCGACAATTTTTAGAAGTGATAACTTATTTAAAAATAATTAAGTCGGCTGAATTAAAAGAGCCGTGTTTAGTGAATGAGAAGATATTATATTTCTTAAAATCCTTATTTCATCAATTTTCGGATATATAAGGAATACATAATTACTTCAAAAAAATTCCTCATTCAAATAAAAGGAAGGGAAAGTACTTAGAATCTCTGTGGAAAATAATGATGACAACTAGTGTGATTTATTAATATTTTGAAATCAAAATTAAGACACAAATGTATTCAGTTTAATCAGATAGAATCACACTTCAATCGTATCTACAATTTAAGTCACAAGTCCTAACAAAATTGTTTGGGACCCCCCACCCGCCTATGTTAGCTAATTTTTCCAGATACTTTCAGCCATTCTAATTTTTCAAGCAAAAAAGACGAAGTTTTCAGAGGAGAGTTGAATTTTCTATCCGAAAAGTTCAATTTTTAACGAAAAAGTTCATTTTCAATCAAGTTGAATTTTGACCAACAAGGATGACTTTTTAACAAAATAGTTAAATTTTCAACAAAATAATTGGATTTTCAACTAAACAGTAGAATTTTCAACCAAAAGAGATGAATTCTAAATCAAAAATATAATAGTAGTTTTCTCAACCAAAAAAAATTATTTTTCAACCAAAATGGATGGATTTTTTTATTGGCTTCTATTAATTTCGTTCGCATTTAAGCGAAAAGAGGAGAACCAGGGGAAAAGGGGGAAATTTCTTCAAAACAAGGGAAAAACTGAGTCCTTTCAAAAATGGGAAAAGAGGAAAATTGGGGAAAGAGTGTGAAGTCTGCGTTATACTATGATTTTGGATGCATGGATTTCCTGTAGGATTGATTTTTTTTAATAATACGTAACAGTATCTATTTTTTACCCCCTCCCCTCCCTTCCATGTAAAAAATCATAACATTTTCCGGGACGCCCTCCCCCCAAAAGCTGTTACGTAATTTATGGATGGCCCCTCATGAGATATTAATAAACTTGGTCGAGAACTGAACTTATTTATATTTCTAATTGTTTGATGTCATATTATATTAATCAGAAGAAAATAAAATCAAAATGAATCAAAGTAATTTTTGCGCATTTCTGACCTATTCCCGCAAATCGTACATAATGAATCTTAACCCTTATCGGCAGAAGCAAATTGTCGATTGTGGAATGAAATTTATCCAACATCGTTCAACGCATTATTATGCAGTTCAACGATCGCGCAACTGTCTTGAGCTCGATGTTCTCGCGTTAATCGGACTCCGGTCCTAGAGTTCCGCGTGCACATGAAAATGTTATTAATCACTAACCAGCTTCACGATGAAGTATCACCGACCATTAATAATGGTTATCATATTGCACGAGATACCCGTTTAGTAGAATCCGTCCCTAGATTTGTCGGCTCTAAAAATAAATAAAACAATGCGGAAACAACAAAGTCGATCTTCGAGGGTCGTTTGATAAGTTTGGTAAAAAAGCAAGTAATTTTTTTGAAGTTTGCCTTCATTTCACAACAAAGTAAGATTTCTCGAGCTCTGCAAAATACGCATTCACGACATCGATTACTTCCTCATTGGACGATAATCTCTTCCCATCGAGTCAGGTCTTCAAGTTGGAGAACAGAAAGAAGTCGCACGGAGCGAAGTCTGGAGAATAGAGTGGATGAGGAATCAATTCGAAGCCCTGTTCGTGTACCATATTTTTGCCATTGCGATTGCGGAGGTGTGAGCCAGTGCGTTGAGGTGATAAAACAGCACTTTTTTGTGCGCCAATCGTGGCCTTTTTTTGTAATTCGGCTTAGAAATGATCCAATAAGGATGGATAGTACGTTCCTATTATAGTTTTACTCTTCTCCAAGTAATAAATGAAGATAATTCCTTGGGAATCCCAAAATACTGTGGCGATCACCTTCCCAGCTAACAAAACAGTCTTCGCCTTTTTTTGCGCGCTTTCACCAGACACTACCTTCTGCTTTGACTGCTGCTTTGTCTCGGGTGTAAAGCGGTGGATCCAATTTTCGTGCACAGTCACGAATCGACGCTAAAGGTCCTACGGATTCCGATTAAACTTCGCCAAACACTGCGCTAAAACGTCTTTTTGGTTGCGTATGCTAATGAATAAAGTTTGCCTGTTGCCAAAATAGCGAGGTGTTGGAGTTGGTGGAGGAGTTTTGCTACCTAGGATTTTGGTTTAAAATAGGAGGAGGAAAAGAACTGCAAGTGAGAAAGAGATAAGAGTTTGCGAGCAAAGTAATGGGACAAGTGTGGGGTATAGGGAAGAGAAGGTTCAAGAACGACTGCAGGATGAGAGTGTAGATGGTCGACATGTTAGTGTAGTCAGTGCTAAGTTATGGAGTGGAAATTTGGGGATGGAAAGAGCATAAAAGAGTGGAAAGTTTACATGAGAGATTTCTAAGATGGGTCATGGAGATGAGTCAGAGCTGCCCAGGTTATATGCTAAGGGAAGAAATAGAAGCAGAGAAAATGGTGGTTAGGGAACTGAAAGACCATGGAATTTTGAAGAAAAACTAAGAAGAGGGAAGGGGAGCAGGATTGCTCAAAAGTATGCACGGGAGATTATGTATAAAGAGAGGAGAGGTGACATGGAACATGCAAAATGGGAGGAAGAGAGATATGAAATGAGGATTGAATTTGGTATGTCACTTAGTAGAGAATGGCAGAGAATAGAGAAAGAGACGAAGGCAAGCAGAGGAAAGATGGGAAAAAATATTGGAGTCAAGGTACGACAGCTGGTATAGGATGGTTGAGAGTGAGGGGGAGTCGGCATACTTGAAAAAGATGAAAAAGCAGAGCAAATGGAATAGAGTGGTGTGATTCAGAATGGGAGAGGGGGTTATAGCATGTAGGTATGAATGAAGATGAGAATTCGTGTAGAGTATGTAGGTATGAGCAGGGTTCATGGTTGCATGTGTTAGAGAGGTGACGAAGGAGGAGGGGAAAGTATGGAAGAGAGTATAAAGTGAATTTTGAATGGGAATGGTCAGGGTGAGGAATGGATGAAGAAGATGGAAGAGTTGAGAGAGATAACTGGTTACACGGGTTGGGGAAAAGCCAAAATAAAAATGACTCCTAAAGAAGGAGAATGAGGAAGTAGTGTTGCGGAACTGAGCTACAATCTTTAGATTGAGAGTGGTAAGAGAAAACGAAAGCCCAGGTCAAGATCGCAAGCTCCCAGAATTAAAAATAATTGTTAAAACAATATTGTGAAAAATAATTGGTAGGGTAGTATATAAGGATCGTAGATAAGAAAATATGTAATGGTTTACCCCTTTTTTAAGAACTCCTCTTATTCCCTCTGTTTTCAAGAAACTTCCCATTTTTCTCGTTTTGTCGCTTATATGCGAACTAAATTAATAGAACCCAATAAGAAAATCCAATTATTTTTCGTTGAAAGGTAATTCTTTTTGGGTGAAAAGACTACTATTATATTTTTGGTTCAGAATTCATCTCTTTTGGTTGAAAATTCTACTATTTGGTTGAAGATGGAACTATTTTCTTAAAAACTCGTCTTTTTTCGTTGCGAATTCAACTACTTTTTTGAAAATTGAACTACTTTGTTAAACATTCATTTTACTGGTTGAAGATTTGAATATTTTGTTGAAAATTTGTTCTTTTTTGGTTAAAAAAGTATGTATTTTTTTGTAAATTCATCTTTTTTGGTACAAAATTAATTTTCTTGATTGAAAATTTAACTGCTTTGTTGAAAGTTGCACTACAATGTTAAAAGTTAATTTTATTAGTTGAAAAGCCATCTATTTGGTTGAAAATTCAATTATTTTGTTGAAAATTCGTTTCTTTTTCGATGAAGATTAATTTTTTTAACTAAAAATTTAACTATTCCATTATTGGTTTAAAATTGGTCGTTTTTACTTGAAAATTCAACAATTTCGTTACAAAGGTATGTATTTTGTTGTAAATTCATTTTTCTTGGTACAAAATTTGTTTTCTTGATTAAAAATTCAACTGCTTCATCGAAAGTCGAACTACTTTGTTAAAAGTTAATTTTATTAGTCGAAGATCCATCTCTTTGGTTGAAAATTTGATTCTTTTCTTAAGAATTGTGTTTACAACAATTTGTTTGGAAATTTATGTATTTCGTTATAAATTCGTCCTTTTTGACAGAAAAATAATCTTCTTGACTGAAAATTCAAGTACTTGATTGAGAATTTGATTACTTTGTTAAAAATATATTTTATTAGTTGAAGATCCATATCTGTGGTTAGAAATCGTTTTTAGTTGAAAATTCAACAATTTGGCTGA
Source organism: Melikaiella ostensackeni (assembly GCA_032362435.1). Classification (NCBI taxonomy): domain Eukaryota; kingdom Metazoa; phylum Arthropoda; class Insecta; order Hymenoptera; family Cynipidae; genus Melikaiella; species Melikaiella ostensackeni. The sequence continues at coordinate 908,595 of JAUMHM010000087.1, forward strand.
AAATTCATATATCAGGGTTGAAAGTTCAACTGTTGTGTAGAAAATTCGTCTTTTCGGCCTAAAAATTTAACTGTTTTGTTGAAAATTCGACTTTTTGGGTTAAAAATTCAATTATTTTCATCGAAAATTCAATTGTTTGGTTGAAGATGAACTTTTTGGTTGAAAATTCATATATTCGATTTGAAGATCCAACCGTTTTCTAGAGCATTCGCCTTTTGGTTTTTTTCAACAATTTCGTTGAAATTCGTTTTCTCTTCTGACTGAAAAATCTTTCCTGGTTGAAAATTCAACTCTCGTGTTAAAAATTCTTCTTTCCGGTTTGAAAATTTAGCTCTATTGGTAGAAATTTCATCTTTTTTTTTGTTAAAAATGCAACTGTTTCATTAAAAATTAATCTGTTTTGTTTGAGGATTTAACTATTTTGTTGAAAGGTAGTCTTTTTTGGCTTAATTCAACTGTTTTTTTATTTAACATTAAAATGTTTTTTGGTTTAAATATCATCTCTTACATTTTTCGTTGAGAATTCATCTTCTTGGTTAAATTCGACTGGTTTTCATTTAAAATTAAAATATTTTTTTGATTGAAATATCAACTCGACGGATCCAAATGACAGGGTTCCATCTCGAAGAGACGAAATGAAAAGGTGCTAACTCGTAACCGCCAAATGAAAAGGAGTTGAGGGCGCTGATGTTCCCAATACAATTTATATGGGATATTCAAGCTTCGAGATTTCGCCACGCGAGTAAGCACCTTTTCATTTTGTCTCCACGAGTTAGCACCTTTTCATT
>JAUMHM010000087.1:911469-924551 GCA_032362435.1 Melikaiella ostensackeni
AGAAGAATTGAAATCGGCCGAACGAGAGCGCCACACGGTGACGAGTCCTAAAACTTTTTGATCAAGGTGGTATTTTGGGATTCCCAAGGAATTAACCTCATTGATTACTTGGAGATGGGCGAAACTATAACAGGAACGTACAATGTATCATTATAGGACCGCTTGAATGCCGATCTACAAGAAAAACAGCCTCGATTGACGCACAAAAAAGTGCTGTTTCATCACGACAACGCACCAGCTCACACCTCCACAATTGCAATGACAAAAGTACACGAACTGGACTTCGAATTGATTCCTCATCCACCATAATCTCCGTGCTTGGCTCCGTGCGACTTTTTTCCGTTCCCTAACTCCAAGACCTGACGCGGTGGGAAGAGATTCTCGTTCAATGAAGAAGTTATCGATGCCGCAAATGGGTATTTTGCAGACCTCGAGAAATCTTACTTTTCTGAAGGGATGAAAAAATCGGAATCTCGCTGGACTAAGTGTGTAGCCCTCGAAGGAGACTAAGTTGAGGAATAAACGCAAACTTTTCAATAAAAAAATTTTACTTGCTTTTTTTACCAGATTTATCAAACGGACCTTGTAAGTATTATCAAGGCTGTGCCACAGTCTAATTTACTTGACAAAATTGGTGAAGTCGGCGGCCGGGCCGGCGCCTACAAAAAGAAGGGTTTCGTAACCTATTAAACCGTTAATAAAGTCGTTCAAATCTCCCCCCCCCCCTCCCCCTCATTTCCCTCCCCAACCTCACTTCCCTACCCATCCCTTCTCAAAATTTCCCCTTACTTCCCCTAAGTACCCCTTTTTTATACGACGGACGGACACCCGACCGAAACCATAAGGGTTCCTGCCCGGGGCTACGAAACACTAAAAAGTGAAAAATTGACCTATTTAAACCAAAAAGTGAATAAAATTTATAAGAATTCCAGGTGAATTTGAAAGCATTCAGGATGAATTTATAAGAATTCAGAATTAAATCAAAACAATTTAAGTTAAATTCAAAAGAACTGAAAAAATCCAAAACCTGTAGCAACCCTGTGAATTAAATTCGTGTTAATTATACTAATTAATCTATCAAACAATGGATCCATGAATTTCAGTAAAATTGGAGTGAATTCAAAAGAATTTAAGGAAATTCAGAAAAATTTCATGAAATGCCTAAGAACGGAAGGAAGTTTAAAATACTTCAGGGTAAATTTAAAACTAAAAACATCCGAAAAATCTATTGAATTGAGTAAATTTAGAAGAACTGAAGTAAATTTAAAAGAACTCTGGGTAAATTAAAAAAAATTAAGAAAATTAAATAAATTAAAAAAATTATGAAAATCCAAAATATTCCATTAATTTCAGTAAAATTGGAGCGAATTTATAAGAATTCAAGAGAATTGAAGAAAAAATCATAGAATTTTGGGCGAGCTTAAAAAACTTCAGGGTAAATTAAAAAAATTCAAGAGAACGCCAAAGAATTCAAAAGATTCTAAAAGAGTTCAGGATAAATTAATGAGAATTCAAAGTGAATTCCAAATAAATTCAATTTAATTGCAAAAAATTGAAAATCCAAAAAGATCCATTCCATTCAGTGGATTTCAAGGGAATTGCGAAGAATTCAAAAGAATTCCAGAAAATTCAGAATTAGGTATGGACCTGAATTTAATAGTGGTTAATCCTTGGGTTCTCTATTTTAATTTATCTAAAGAAAAGTGACTAAAATTTACTAAAAGTGACTAACGTGCATTAATAATGTGACTAAATGTTCTTTTGAATTCAAGAGAATTCGATTGAAATTTATAAGAATTCCAGGTGAATGTTAACGCATTCAGGATAAATTAATAAGAATTCAGAATTAAATCAAAACAATTCGAGTTAAATTCAAATAAACTGAAAAAATCCGAAACCTGTAGCAACCCTGTAAATAAAATTCGTATGAATTTTATTAATTAATCCTTCAGAAAATGGATCCATTAATTTCAGTAAAATTGTAGTGAATTTAGAAGAATTCAAGGGAATTCGAAAGAGTTTTATGAAATGCCTAAGAACTGAAGGGAGTTTAAAATGCTTCAGGGTAAATTAAAAAAAAAACTAGAAACTAAGAAAAATCTACTGAATTCAGTAGAATTGAGTCAATTTAGAAGAATTGAAGTAAATTCAAAAGAATTCTAGGTAAATTAAAAAAATCATGAGAATTCAAAACAATTCAAAGTGAATTCCAAATTAATTCAAATGAATTGCAAAAAATTATAAAAATCCAAAATATTGCATTAACTTCAGTAAAATTGGAGCGAATTTATAAAAATTTGAGGGGATTCAAAAGAATTTCATGAAATATCTAAGAATTCAAGATATGCTTAAAAGACTTCAGGGTGAATTAAAAAAATTCAAGAGAACTCCAAAGAATTCAAAATAATTTAAAAGATTTCAGGATGAATTAATAAGAATTCGAAGTGAATTCCAAATAAATTAAATTTAATTGCAAAAAATTAAAAACATGACATTGATTTCTTTAAATCTGCAGTGAATTTAGAAGAACTTGAGAGAATTTAAGAGAATTTCATGAAACCCACAAGAATTCAAGATGAATTAAAAAAATTTCATGGTGAATCAAAAAAATTGAAAATCCAAAAAGATCCATTTCATTCAGTGAGTTTCAAGGAAATTGCAAAGAATTTAAAAGAATTCCAGAAAATTCAGATATAGGTATAGGCTTGAATTTGATAGTGGTTAATTCTTGGGTTCTCGATTTTAATTTATTCAAAGAAAAGTGACTAGAGTAATCTTTTCATTTCAAGGAGTCACTAAAAAGTGACTTGAGAAAAAAGTGACTAATTCATTATTCAGGTGCGTCAATAATAATATTCAAGGCAAATCTTTATTCAGAAAAAATACATGGTTTCAAATTGCAGATACACACTTTTCTCCTCTTTTCTTTTTTCAACATCTTGAAAATTAAAATTTTAGTTTCATCAATTTGTATCTGAATCTTTGATAAAAGTTTAGGAATTAAAGTAAACAAAAATGCAAGATAAAACAAAATTTAATTACTACAGGATGATTTACCATTTATGAGAAGCAGATGTTCCATAACTGATAAAGGTAAAAGATTCAGAAACGGTCAGGGAAGAAAGGCGAATCCAAAGAACAAAGAGGAATTCATTCTTTAATTATTTCCGTAGGATAAACAAGATCGAAAATAATTGTTGTAAAATGTCGAAGAAGGGTCGCTGAACGTCCAATAAGGATCAAAATTCGAACCAAAATTACCCTCAATTCAAAATGTTTTTCTTGTAGTTTTTGAAATCTGCCAATACAATTGATTAATTATGACCGCTTTAAAATTAAAAACACTCCACTTTGAAATTATAGAATAATTATTGCAAACATTAAAATTGTATATTTCGAATGTTGTCTGATGTAAAATTGTTGATGCTCAAACGGTTTCTATTTTGAATGGATAAAATGGTAAATTGTCCATTTTTAGAGGTTTCATTTTGAAAATTGTAAACCTTGCATGATTTTCAATTAATTCATTATAAAAATTGTAGAATATCTTAATTTCATTCTGAATTATTTCAATTAAGTTTTTTTTTTAATTTTGCAACTTTGAGTTTCGAATATGTACTAGAATTTTTCAATAAAAAATTGTTCAATTCTGTAAGGCGAATTTCAATACTTTTTGTATAAAACGATTTTTTTAATGCTCGGGTTAGAAACCAAAAAAAATCTTTCACACAAAAAGTTTTGAAATGAGCCAATTTTTCACTCCGAATAAAGACTTGATTCAAAACAGTAGTAGGCCCCAACTAACTAACAAAGATGTAATTCTAGTATTTACGAAGTAAAATGGGGCAATTCAATTTTGAGGTTAGGGCCTGGTTCCAATATCCTGAAAATATCCCCTTTCTAAATATTTACAACGTTAATATTATTGTAATGTTGATATATTGCTAAATACAATAATTCAAAATTATTTCATTATGAATTAGAAAATTGTGTAGATAAAATACTCTAAACAGCATTTCTATTTTATGTGAACTATCTCTAACAGTTAATTTTTAGATTATGCTATTCATATTCTAGAAATCAATTCAAGATTTTTTATCGAAATGAAGAAAATTTGAATAATTGGGTTGAGTTTTCGCACGCTTCATTGGGCTGACTAAAAACGGAACATTTCTACTTAAAGACTCGAAACAGCTTTTGAATCAATTCATAAATCTTCTTTTCAAAAAAGTTTAATTTTTTCTAATTACTTGAATATTTAATCAATATACCCTTAAGATAGAACCAATTCCACTACAACAATTATAATTTTTTTAAAAAAAATAATTCTACATCAATAATATTCTGTATTACATTTAAATTACCACGACAAAATTTAGAAATATTAAATATTTAACAGGTGATACAATATTGGACTTAAATAAATTCTCTTGTTATCAAATTTGACCATTATTCCCGTAGCATAAATTACTTTGAATCAGCACAAATTACATTAATTCGTTTTAATACGATGTAACGAATTGATTATCTTAAATTTAATGTAGTTTTAATTTATTCCGATACTTGGTTTAAATTGATGTAAATGCACGACTTTGACAAATTTGGAATCGTCCGTACGTTGATTTCGAAATCGATGCAGAGACAGTTTTGCTATTTTCGTGTCTTCGACTGTCTGTTTAGAGTTATAAACAAATAATCTGGGAAACCAGAGAGTCGCGAAGTTAGAGACGACTTGCTGCGCGCTCAGAAGTAATCAAGCTACGCACTGCATGTCCGGGATGTTGTGTGGACTGATTTCAACCCCCTGCACCTTCCCATTTCCACCCTTCCATATGCTTACGCAGTAACCTTCATTGGTGCTTTTATATCAGGGACAAAAGAGAAAGAGAGCAAAAAAAATAAATAAATGAATATTTTCTTCCTAATAGTCCTTTAATTCTAATTTTAGGGTTCGAAGCGCTCTATGGAACTAAAAAATTAGTAAAAGTAGGCGACAGGCGCCTACAGAAAAGGTTTTGTAGCCTATTAAGTCGTTAATACGAATATTGCTGAACGTCGTTGGCATCATTGGACGAGAATCTCTTTCCATCGAGCCGGGGCTTCAAGTTGCGGAACAGAAAAAAGTCGCACGGAGACAAGTCTGGAGAATGGGGTGGATGAGGAATTAATTTGAAGCCGAGTTCGTGTAATTTTTTATTGCGATCGCGGAGGTGTGAGCCGGTGCGTTGTCGTGATGAAACATCAACTTTTTGTGCATCAATCGTGGCAGTTTTTTTGTAGCTCGGCTTTCAAACGGTCCAATAATGATGCATAGTACATTCCTGTTATAGTTTCACCCTTCTCCTAATAATCAATAAGGACAATTCTTTGGAAATCCCAAAATACTGTGGCCATCACCTTCCCAACTGACAAAACAGTCTTTGCCTGTGGCGTACTTCCACCAGGCATTACCCACTGCTTTGACTGCTGCTTTGTCTCGGGTGTATGGTGGTGGATCCAAGTTGCGTCCACAGTCACGAATCGACGTAAAAAGTTCTGCGAATTCCGATTTTTCTGATTTTTTCGAAAACTACTAACACGCTAACTTCAAACGTGTATCAAACGCAAACTAAGCATCGGTTTTGGCTGAAGTTTGATAGAGGTTATTTTTGAGAGTGCTATTTCTTGGCCATATACGACAAAGTTCATTTTGGCGCCATCTAGCGACAAACTTACCTTACTAAACAAACGCCCCACGTAAAGTCCTTCAAGTCTCCCCCTCCCCGCCCTTCAAGCACTTCTCTTTATTTTTTCTCAAACTATCTCTCACTTTCCCTCATCTCCCTCCCACCACTTCCCCTCATTTCCCCTTACTCCCTTTCATTTCCCGCCACTTCCCCTGATTGCCTCTCATTTCCACTCATCCCCCACTCCTCACTTCCCCTCATTTCCTCCTTTTTATATGACGGACAGACCAGAACCATAAGGGTTTCTGCCCGGGGCTACGAAACCTTAAAAAAGTACCAAAAAAGTATCTTTTCGAAGAAATATGCATACTCAAAAATATGAAAAAGTATTTAAAAAGTAGCCTTTTTAAATCAGTCAAAAATTAGTTTTTTAAATAAAAAAATAGTGTAAAAAGTACTTCAAACTAAGGAAAGAACGTATTTAAAAGTGAAATTTCTTTCATACTTTTCTGTATGTAAATAACTGCGCCAAAGACTGCATCTAACAAGGAGATGATCAGAGTTGCAATTTTTTTCTTGAATCTCGTAAATTCCCTACTGAGATTCCATTGGATGACTATTAATTAGCCAAAACATCATTTGCCAATCGCGAACCATTTTCGAAAAAGTTGAATTTTTTCAAATTTTTTTAATGGTTTGAAACGTTTATTTATTAAATTCTCATGTTAAATAATGTCAATATAACATTTTTCTACCAGAAAAGACGAATTTTCAACAAAATACATGAATTTTCAACCAAGCAGTTGAATTTTTAACTGAAAAAGATCAATTTTCGTCCAAGAAAATGGATTTTTAAGAAAGTAGCCTAACTTTCAAGTAGTTAAATTTTCAACCAAAAAATATTTTGATTTTAAATAAAAAATAGTTGCATTCAACCAAAAGGGAGGAGTTTTCAACAAAAAAGTTAATTTACAACCAAATAGTTTAATTCCCCACCAATAAATTTGAATTTTCAAACCGAAACGACGAATTTTCAATAAGACAGTTGAAATTTCAACCAAAAAGATGATTTTTCAACCAAAATGATGACTTTTTAAAAAAATTTTATTTTAAGCAAAATGATTAAATTCTCAACCAAATAATGGGATTTTGAAATTTTAACCAAAAGGGATCTATTTTCAAACCAAAGAGACGATAATCAACTAAAATGATAAAGCTACAACAAAAAAATGAATTGTTAACTGTTGAAAATTCAAGAAAAAAAAGCGACCCGTTTTGAAAAAAATCGATATTTTTACAAATTTTTTTCTGTAGATTAAAATGTCTATTCATTAAATTCTCATGTAAAATATGTAAATAATAAATTTTTAACACTTGTTTTTTATATGAAATTCGCTTTTTTTATTGAATTTTCAAATTTTGAAAAATCAACTATTAAAAATTACAGAAAATTGAATTTTAAACAGTTGAATTTTCAGTTGTTGGAAATGGAAGAAAATTCAAAGTCAAAATCAATTTGAAATCAAATAATTGAACTTCCAACCAAAAAGACGAATTTTCACCGAAAAAAGATGACTTCTGCAAAAAATTGTTAAATTTTCAACGAAATAATTAAATTATCAACCAAACAATAAGATTTTTGAATTTTAACCAAAAGCAATAAAGTTTTAAACCAAAAATACGAAATGCAACTAAAATGATGAATCTTCAAATAAAACAAAAAAATGATTTGTTAACATATGAGAATTTAAAAAAAACGGTGATCCGTTTTCTAAGAAGTCGACTTTTTCCAAATTTTCATGTTATGGATTGAAATGTTCATTTATAAAATCCTCTTAAATTATTGAAATCTATTAAAAATGAAATATTACCCTAAAATCTTTAAAATCCTTTGAAACCCCTTCAAATTAGTGAAAACTGTAAAAAATTTCTTGTTTTTTTTGTAATACTAATTCTTATCCCAATTTTAAGCAATGAAAATTCAACGGCTGAATATTCAATTTTCTTCAGTTTATTTCAACTTTCAATAATTGAATTTCATATTAAAAGCAAATGTTACAAATTTTATATTTACTTAATTTTGCATGAGAATTCAATAAATAAACATTTCAATCCATAACAAAAATTTGGGGAAAAAGCTGATTTTTCCAATAACGGGTTGTTATTGTCAAATAACGTTCTATTTGCTTGATGTCTTTCTTAATTTTAGGTAGAGTAATTTTACACTGAAAAAGTAACAAAAAAGTAGCCTCGTCTGAAAAAGTATAAAAAAGTAAAAAAGTGTGAAACTTCGAAGCCTGCAATTTAATTAGCAATTTGAGTCTTTCCATTTGGTAGCGAATTGCAAAAGTTACGATTTTTTTAAACGATACTAAGTAAAATCATATTCTTTGAGGACAGACCTGTTCATTAATTTCGGCCACGTCAGTTGAAAAAGATCCCACTAAATGAAATCCGTAAGTTTTCACGGAAGTTAATCAGTTAAATGCAAAATTCATTAATTAGCTTCAGTCAAAATGTCCTACTAACATACTAACATCTTTAAATCTAAAGAGTATTTTTCAATCTCCATGTTCGAAAGTGAATGTGGTGAATAAAATGTATAATAAAATTGAAAATTTAAAGAATAATTTTAAATTACAGAATTTTCTTCTCATTCCTATGAATAGCTAACGACTCCTTATCTAAAGTGAAAGTTGAGAATCGAACGAGAGACGTGAGAAAGCAGTCGATAAATAACAAATAGAAAATAAGACCGTTTGCTCACCGTCGCTACTACATCGGGAGTCGACCTTTCTCCTTTTCAACTTGAGGTCTTGAAACAAGCTCATGTTGTCTAGCTCACACGGGCTGCTCGTAAGGGTCATAATTCCTGAAAACAGAAAGAGAAACCACTATTAGTACATTTTCCTTCATAACATATGAATCTGCAAGATAATAGATCTCGTCATCCTCATCCTTATCCTCATCCTCATCTTCATCCTTATCCTCATTAAGCACATTTTATATGTATGTATTTTGTATGTACGCATTTTATATGTACGTCATATCTATGTGTATAAATGTCTTCTAGTCAAGTAGGCTTTCTAGGAAAATTAGATTGGTTTCATAATTGCTAGATTCGCGTCTATGAAGGCGATATTTCATCTCGTTTAAACATTGTACGACTCCTGGTTGACATCATATGCTCATATCGACGAGAAGATTGTGACTCTCAATGTGAAAGTACGAATGCTCGCGATTACTGCGAACGCATAGCATACTATTGACCCCTCTTTAGCCAAATGGCACACAAATGGATCGGCACGTTGCATGTTTCAATGTAGAAAAAAATTAGTTATAAGGTTTACGAGACCTCGCGAGTGACACAATTCAAGTGTAGATTAGAAAACTATTTGATAAAACTCTTCTTTTTCACTACTGAAGGGCGTGGAGTCAGAAATTATTTAGAAAAGACAAAAAACACTCAAGTATGCATAGCTTGCTATTAACCTCTCTCTAGCCAAATGGCAAACAATTGGATCTGTACGTCGCAAAGTTTCAATGGAAAAAAAATAGTTATAAGAAGACCTCGCGAGTGACACAATTTAAGCGTATATTAGAAAAATATTTAATAATACTTTTCTTTTTTACTAATGAATGGCGCGGAGTCAAAAATTGTTCAGAAAAGACAAAAGAACACTTAAGAACGTATAGCTTACTATTGACCCCTCTTTAGCCAAATGGCACAAAATTGGTTCTGCACGTTGTATAGTTTCAATGTAGATATAAAATGAGTTATAAGGTTTACGAGACTTCGCGAGTGACACAATTTGAGAGTAGATTAGAAAAATTAAAAATTGGTCATAGAAGACAAAAAACAGTCAAGAACGCATAGCTTACTACTGACCCCTCTTTGGCCAAATGCCACACAACTGGGCCAGCACGTTGCACAGTTTCAATGTAGTAAAAAAATTACTTATAGGGTTCACGAGACAAGAGACACAATTTGAGTGTTGTCAAGGAAAATATTGAATAAATCTTTCCTTTTTCACTATTCAACCTTTCGACTACTCACCTCTCTAAAGTTTCATGCACTACACTTATGAAAAATTCTTAAATTTTCACATTTTTAGTTTTCACTAGATGGCCCACTGATCTTCAAACCAAGCCATGCTTTAAAGTGACGATGCGCAAAATAATAGTCCTGGGTCATTTCGACCCAGGGTGTAGTCGAAATATTAAGAGTGTAGTCGAAATATTAAGGGCGTGGAGTCAAAAATTGTTCAGGAAAGACAAAAAAAACACCCTAAAATTCTTATTTTAATTATTTCAGTCAATCCTAGATATATACGAGTACAATTCAAGAAAGGTATTGATGTTGATGTTGTTGTGTTGATCAATGTGTTTGAGAATATTTGCAAAATACTTTTTTCATTGAAGAATATTTTACTAGACGAGAGAATAGACTCTGAATTGCATAACCGAAGTCTCATCTGAATAAACTTTAAGACTTTGAAGGCGCCATTAGAGAAACGGTTGTCGCAAACGTGTTAATTGGTTCTTGCACTCGCTCCTTCAATTACAAGTCAGGGTCAACCGATAGATCAATAAACACTAAAGGCCGTCACAAAATCCATAAAAAGAAAAATGCAAAATGTAAAGTTCACCGACGTAAACATTTTCTCATTTTAATTCATGTTCTCGCACCTTGAAATAAATCTGTTTTGAAGAACAAATGTTTAAATTAACCTATTATTTATTTTCTACTATAATATTTATTTGTTACTGATACTCAACATTTTTAGGAGGAAAACATTGGTCAGAGACAAGCTTAAAGCTTGAAAGAATGGAACTTTGAGATATAGATTGCAACTTCCTCGCGTGGTCAATTTGTTCGAGAATTTTTTTACGATAAGTGTGACTACCCTTGATGGCGAAATTGATAACGAGTTGTCAGACAAGAACGGCTAGACAACTTATATGATCTAAGATTAATGTAGTTCATAAAGATCTTCCACTTTCGTGTATTCATAATCATATTAATAAATCCATGAATCATCAGCTTTAGATATAATCTTCATCTATTAATTCTGCATAAGAATATTGTGATAAAATTACAATTTTCTTGAAGTAAAGTCGAAATTGAAAGAATAAATATGTTACTTTTGAAGAAAATTATAATTCATATCGAGCGTAGATTCGATTGGGATGTATTCAATCCTCTATTTTGAAACTTTAATTAATTTCAAATAAATTAAACCCAAAAGAATATTCAATGAAAATAACCCGGAATTAAATTGCCTGATATTTAAATTCAGACTTACGAATTTAAATGAAAAAAAGAAAGAATAGTAGGTCCAGAGAGTTTCAGTAGATCTGTCCCGCTTTGGTCAGCCCCTTTCGCAATCACAGGAAACATTGGCTGACCAAGGCTGGAATTAACCACTGACCAAGGTGCCCTTTTTATCAAGGAAACCGTGATTTTAGCATTAAAAAAAGTGATTATTTTTATATCGGTTTAATATATTTTAATCCTTTACAAATTCAGTGACCCGATTTCAAGTAATGAAGTCGTTACCTCATTTCTGGAGTAATATTTCATGCGCTTGTAGTAATATACTCAAATTTGATGGTACATTAATTTTATTTATGTTTAATAAATTTATGACTTCTAATGTAATAACTAAAATACTTTATGTGTCAGGATTCCAGAAAGTAGAACAAAACACTAGTTGAGCTTTGTAAGTTGAATGTATTTTATTTCTGAATGTTCGACAATATTTTACGATCAAAGAACGTGGTATTTCAATGCTAGTAAATAAAGAAAAAAAAACATAAATTTGATGGACAGAACTTCCAAATTATAGAAAATATCCATAAATTGGTCAACATTTGATTTTTTCATTAATACTAAAAATAGGAAGTGATTCTAAAAATATTACCTCCATACAATGAAATCCGCACAAGAAAACTCTACACAAAATAATTTCATAATTGATTTATGTGAAATTCTACCATTTGTTGCAAGTTCAAATTTATTTTTAGGACAAGATCACTAGAAAAGTTTCATTATATTTTTCACAGAATTTTCACCAGCAGGATTCATGTTCCAAAAAGGTCTTGCTGAATTTGTAATAAAGGAGAAAAATCATTATGAAAAAAATAAATGGCACTTTTTGAATACTTCTGTCCTAAAAGTGAATCAGGACTTCATATAAACTCGTTCTTTTCTTAAAATGTGATACTGAAGTAAACGAATTTAACTCTTCGTATAAAATTTCCAGACGGAGAAAAAATGTGTTAATGTTACGGAGGCCCTATTTTAAAATGGTGACAGCATAGTTTTTTTTATGAAATGTTACATAATTTTCTGTAACCATTAAAGAATTATCAGGTATCTTACAAATTTACTCACAGAAGTAATGGCAGCATGGTTTTTTTCTGTATCTTACGAGAATTTTCGGTGTATCATACAGGATTCCCTGTAAATATTTGAAAAAAAACGCTTGCCATCACCATTCCGTAAGATTAGCCAACTTTTTGCTCCGTGCGAAATTCCTTACTCAAAAACGGTTAATTATGGTAATATCATGCATACAATGCTAAAATTTTTCTCTCTGAGTGTATCTTAAAAATTAACGGACATAAGTAAGGCCAGCATAATTTTTTCTGTAAATCTTGAAAGCATTTTCAGTAAATCATACATGATTTTCTGCAAACATTACAGAAAAATGCTTGCTGTCACTATTCTGTAAGATAAGCAGACTTTTTTTCCGTGCATAATTCCTTACATAAATATGATAAATTATGGTAAAATCATGCAAACCATGCTAAAATTGTTTCTCTCAATGTATCTCACAAATTTACGGACATAAGTAAGGACAGCACAGTTTTTTCTGTAAATCTTACAAGGAATGTCGGTAAACATTACAGAAAAATGGTTGCTGTCACCATTCCGTGAGATAAGCAAACTTTTTTATCTGTGCATACCCTCACAGCAAGGGATATCGGTGGGATATCCCATTTATCTCCCACGATATCCTAGGCATATCCCAGGGATATCGCGCATGATATCCTACGGGGCGGAAATCTCGATATCACTTGAATGTCCCAAAGATATCTCAGAATATGCTGAGGATATCCCATTAATGTCCCAATTTTCGTAGTACGGGATATCTTAATTTCCATAATTCGGGACATCCTAGGATATTCATGCGATGTCCCATATTCGAAATGTAGGATATGCCAAGGATATCCCCAAGATATCCTAATTATATAATTTTTTATAATCCTGGAAATTCGTATAAACCTTCTGTAAACAATGTAGACTCACTGCGCTTTGAATCAACAAACTTATTAATAGATTTAATGCTTTCACGATGATTCATTATGATGAAAAGAGGTGTTTCGGGTTTCAGTCGTGTGCAAAACTAC
>JAUMHM010000087.1:924651-936752 GCA_032362435.1 Melikaiella ostensackeni
CGGGGCGGAAATCTCGATATCCCTGGAATATGCCACGGATATCCCGGGAGATTTTAGGGACATTTTTCAGGATATCCGATATCCTGCCAGGATGTCCGAGGGATATGCCGGAGATATCATTTTGTTGTGAGGGTAGTTCCTTACATAAAAACGGTAAACTATGGTTGAATCATGGAAACCATGTAAATGTATCTTACAAATTGACGGACATGAGTAAGGACAGCATTGTTTTTTTTCTGTAAATCTTATAAGAATTTTCGGTAAACATTAAAGAAAAATGCTTGCTATCACTATTCTGTAAGATTATCAGACTCTTTTTTTCTCCGTGCATAATTCCTTACATAAAAATGGTAAATTATGGTTAAATCATGAAAACCATGCCAAAATTGTTTCTCTAAATGTATCTTACAAATTTATGGACATAAGTCAGAACAGCATTGTTTTTTTCTGTAAATCTCACAAGAATTTTCGGTAAACATTACAGAAAAACGGTTGCTGTCACGATTCCGTGAGATTAGCAAACTTTTTTCTCCGTACATAATTCCTTAAATAAAAACGGTAAATTATGTTAAAATCTGTGCATAAAAGTAGAGAATAGAAGCGAACTCAACATCGCATAAAGAAGGGAAGAGCGTTTCATGTCGATTGTGGACTGCAGCGGATTCGATCGCGTGTGAACGGGGTTTAAGGCCGCGTGCCGCATCTAAGCCGCTAGGCGATGTGTTAGTGAGCGTCAAAAGCGCGTGCGATGCCAGATGGCGTTGGGGGTTTTCATGCCTGTGTTAACCCGCCAATGGCCAGCAAGCCTACTGCATCGCCGCTGTGCGTGCGCGGCTGCATAGATATTTATATGTGTGCATGTGTGTGCATCTGCATATGCATGTGTATATTTTTCTATACGTGGGAGAGTGTTTGTACACACACGTATAAAAGACCCGAGCAAGTATATACTCGGGTCCTTGCTCCCTGGCCGTATGTGGGTCAGCAGTCTCACACATGCCACCATTCTTGCGTAACCAATGCATCACGTATATACGACGGAACCTCTCTTATGCTCCAACAACCATCGACCATGTTACGTCCGATGGTACTTATTTTATCAATTTTTTTTCTTTTTTTTAGATCAAAGAGTTGTGTTTTTTAAAAGACATGTTTAGAAGTAAGGATTTAGGAAATGAGAAAAATGGTTATTCGTTCGAAATGGAAAAGATGGCACTGAAGGTTACAACGTTGTTTTTCTTGCAATGGAAAGTTTATTTGCTTACTTCCTTCCTCAGAAGTGGAGATGAAAAAATAGATGAAATCGATTTCTCTGAATCTCAGGGCCTTGTTTCTTAAGACTCTAAAGATATTTATACTAATCGAATCTACAGAATCTTGAAGTTTCACGAACCTGGTAGGAAACCAGATTCTGAAATCAAGTCTCCTTCAGTTCTTTCACATTGACTCTTTTCCTCTTTCGATGTTTCTCCAACTATGTACTGAGTTCGGATAAAGTTACCTCTTTTCATAGAAGATAAGAAAGTTGAAAAAAAACTACTCAGAGGATTGTCGAGTTGGATTTAGCTAATATGATGGCTACACGAAGTTACTTTATGAAAATACATTCCATGTCAGGGATTTTCTCAGGCGCAGATCTCATCTTCAGATTTGTCTCAAGATGAAAGGAAAAACATGGATTTATTTTTCATTTGATAAACTATCTATGAGTGGTTGATTTTTTATTTAAAACTTTGTGAAGTTTGGATTACTTTCTATTTATCACAGAATGTCTTATGCTTGACTTGAATTACATTTTACTTTTACTTCTAATTTTGTTTATTTTCTTTTTAACTGGTATACTTCTTCAACAAGGACTATTAAAAGTATAGTAGTCATAAAAATATGTTTTCATTAGCCACAAGCAACATCAGTTCATGGACAAACTATCATATTTAAATATTATAATTTTAGCAGGGATCACAGCCCAATCCAATTTTCCCCTTTTTACACATTTTTTTATTCATTTTTCAAGAATCATAAACAGAAATTAAATACATTAGAAAACAAGATGCTTTAATAGAGATTCCCCAACTTACAAGAAGAAGCCAAAACAAATTCTCAGAAAATGAAATTATTGTGGGTACTATATTGAATTCAACTTTGCATTTTAAACAAAATGATGGAATTTTCAACCAAGCAGTTGATTCATCAACCAAATAGTTGAATTTACCAAAAAAAAGGATAAATTTTTTACCGAAAAAGAAGAACTTTCAACAAAACATATGAATTTTCAATTAAATTTGAACTATTTTCAACCAGAAATAAAATAGTCAAAATTTTCATTTCAAAAAATTAATTTTCAACCAGAAAAAACGAATTTTTCAACAAAAAAGTTACATTTTTAACCACAGAGACAAATAGTCAACCCAAAAAAATAATTTTTTCACAAAGCAGTTTAACTTTTAAACCAGTAGTTGAATTTGCAACAAAACAGTTGAATCCTCAAGCAAAACATATTAATTTTTAATCAAGCAGTTGCATTTTCAATTCACAAAGACGAACTTTCTACCAAAAACGTTGACTTTTGAACAAAATTTTGGCATTTTTAACAAAATGATAAAATTTTCAACCAAATAATTAAATTTGTATCCAAAAAAGATGAATTCTTAACAAATCGGTGGCATTATTAGCAAAAAAATATGACTTTTCAAACAAAAAAGGCGAATTTTTATCAAAAGAGTTGAATTTTCAACCAAAAAAGATTTTTTAGTCAAGAGACGAGAAAAAATTTCAAACAAATTGTTGAATGTTCAAGCCAAAAAGACGATTTTTCAACCATTTTCAACACAAAACCGTTGAACTTTTAAGGCGCAAATATAACTTTTCAACAAACAAGTTAATTTTCAACCAAACACTCAAATTTTCACCAAAATACTTGAATTTTCTACTATACTGTTAAAATTTCAAGCCAAAAAGACAAATATTCTACAAAACATATTATATTTATGATATTATTCCTCTCGTGAATAATAATTAAAATTTTTTTTAGACTGTCATCCTTTTGTTAGTTAAGATATAAAAATGTTTTGAACATCTAAAAGCTTCCAGCTGATGAATATCCATTAGAGAAAAATTTCGAAGTCCAAGGAAACAAAAACAGAAAGAGTAGGCTTTTCAAACATTCATTTTTTTGTCTTTCAAATTATTTCTTTCTGGCTTATGTATATTCTTGGAAAAATACATTTGAACAAATTCAAACATGAGTGAGCATTTCTCAATTTTGTTGTTTATCTATTTTTCAGTCTTTGATATTTTTGAATTTTTTTCTAATGTATTTTTATCAGCAGAAAGTTTTTAATAATAAATTAAATCCTCTTTTGTTCCCCTTTTTCAGAACGAAATTTCATTTTTACCCAAAATTGAACTACTGAACCGCTGTGATCCCTCTTTTATTATAATTTACCTTATTATAGATTCCATTCAATATTTCATGATCGTGCCGCCTCACAGTGAGAAAAAAATAACTTTTTCGGTTCAAAATAACGGACAGCCCACAAATATTGACCGATTTTGCGGAACAAAATTTAAAAAAAGCTGATAAGATTTCTAAGAGAGTAGCTGAGCCTGATTTTTGAACTCGGCTTTCAATTTTTTCATAAATAAATAAATATGACGAAAAAGTGGCCATTTTTATATTTGACGTTCCCGGTGCTCGTCAATAACAGTAAAATTGTTGAAATCGCCTAAGTTTCATCGAGTAACATTAGCTGAAGATGTTCCAATATTATATAATGAGAAAAAAAATTTGTAAAAACAAATTATTTGTTGGAAGAATGTTTTCTACGATTTTCCATAATTTTACGTTTTTCAAAGTTACATTGCAAGAAATTTGGATAAAAACATCATAATCATGAAGAAATTTTTTCTTAAGATTATCATTGTCAATAAGATAAACTAATTTAATAAACAAATGCATTAATCAGGCATTTTTTGACAGAAAAATTCGTTTTTTTCGATGTCAATTTTTTTAATTAGGAACTTCATGATAATTTTAGCAAAATTCATAATTAGTTGATAAATTTTATGTATTTTTTTTAACAAATTTAATAAACAAATGCATTATTCGGGCATCTGTCGATGGACATTTTTTTTTCGATATTGTATTGCCGAAAAACAGCGAAGCTTTACATTACCCTCTATAGTTAGTATTATATGCCAGTAACAGTTCACAAAACCCTTCTTCACGGTGCCAAAATTATCAAATCAATTTTTCTTCCTACTGGAGAATTGACAGAGGAAGCTCAAGAAGCGACTAATAAAATCTTCAAATATATCCGAGGATTCAACACTCGAAAATGTAGCAGAGAGGCTACTAATACAGATCTTGGACGAAAAATGTTGATTTCCACTAATCCAAAAATAGTGTATCATAGACAAAAGTGGAAGGAAAAGGTCATTCTACTCGATCCTAAAGCTGCAGTCTTATCAAAAGAATGAAAGTAATGAGAAACTCAAACTGAAAGGACTGAGAATGAAAAAAAACTTTTTCGTCAAAAAAACCCAAATAATGCATATGTTTATTAAATTTGTTTAAAACATCTTAGAATTTATCAACTAAGTATGAGTGTTGATAAAATCATCATTAAGTTCCCAATTAAAAAGACTGAGATCCAGAAAAAACAATTTTTCCATCGACAGATGCCCGAATAATGCATTTGTTCATTAAATTTGTTTTTAGAAAAATATAAAATTTATCAAATAATTATGAATTTTGCTGAAATTATCATGAAGTTCCCAATTAAAAAGACTGACATCGAAAAAAACGAATTTTTCCGCCCACATATGCCCGAATAATGCATTTGTTTGTTAAATTTGTTTAAAAAGATCATGAAATTTATCAACTAATCATAAATGTTGCTGAATTTATTATGAAGAACCCAATTAAAAAGTCTGACATCGAAAATCGTAGAAAACATTCAACAAATAATTTGTTTATCAAAATTTTTTTGTTTATTATATAATATTGGAACATTTTTAACTAATGTTACTCCATGAAACTTAAGCGATTTCAAAAATTTTCCTGTTATTGACGAGCACCGAGAACGTAAAATAGAAAAAATGGCCATTTCCTTCGTCATATTTGTTTATTCATGAAAAAATCAATATTTGTGGGCTGTACGTTATTTTGAATCAAAAAAGTCATTTTCTCCCCCTGTGCGCCTCCCCACACAGTTCGATCGGGAATCGAACCCAAACCTTTTTTTAGTGCAAAATTTTTCCGTTTTTCTGAAATAAAATATGCATTCCAAAAAAGTGAAATGGAACCTGAATAGTTGAATACAATATTCCGGTTGAATTTTAATCCAATTTAAATACCGGTAAATCTGAATGCGACCTTTCCGAAACAAAATTTCCCTTTTTATCTAAAATTGAATTATTGAACCGCTGTTATCCCTGTATTCACTATAATTTACCTTATTATAAATCCAATTCAATATTTCCTGTTCGTGACGCCTCCCCGCATAGTTCGATCGGGAATCGAATCTAAATCTTTTATCAGTAAACACTTTTTCCGTTTTTCTTAAATAAAAAAGGCAATAAAATTGATTATGCATCCCAAGAAAGTAAAATGAAACTTGGAAAGTTTAGTACAAGATTCCGGTTAAATTTTGATCCGATCTAAATACCGGTAAATCTGAATGCGACTTTGGCACAACGGATAATTTTACGTCCTACATAGAATTTACCGCCACGGTGCTGCGATGGTGAAAGTGACTCTCCCACGCCATGCCATCCTAGTTTTAACCTCTCTATTCATCTATCTCTCTTCCTCTATCTTTTCCCTCATTTTTCACCGACAGTCTCAGCACGACGAGACGATGTCTGGCTCAACATGATGCTTCCTTGAGCCGCTGACAGCGGAGTAATTTGCTTCAAGAAAGGGACTCAATCTGATTATAATTTACGTAGAAGAATAGAAAGTGCTAGAGCTCGACATTCGTGCCGTTTCAAAGCTCGGCCACCGGTTAGTTTTAATTATCCTCCCGAAACTAATTTATTCCCCTCGGAATTAAGTTCAAGGATTTATAGTTAAACTACCGGTCTTTCTCTTTGTAGATTCACTTCCTACCTTAAATTTGTGCAACTGTTTTTCATTATTTCTTACCTGACTTATACTCAATTTTCTTGTTCAAGACAGGTCAGTTAAAAATGGTTTTTAAAGTTATTTAAGATTAATTATATGTCTATAAAGTATTAACCTGACATAAAAGAATCATAACTCTTCGTTTGGTTGACACTTGCAAAAGAACGATAAAATGAACAAAAATAAACGCCAATCTTCAAAAGTGGATCTGGAAGTGAGATGGCCCACCTCGACTTTCTTTATCTACTTGCGAAATCATTTTTCCAACAAAAAGTTACAGATAACAGGAAATATATCGTATGTTCGCGCATCCACGATAAAGCTCAAAATAACGAATGATAGGGAATTTTTTGTTATTTTGGTACAAAATCAATTTTTTAATAGATGAAAATGGTTCTAAAAATTATTATTCACAAGTATGATTATCCTTCGCAGACTGTGCACCAATATGAAATCCAGATACATCGCGAATTGTTATTGAAATCAAAAAAGGGGCAAAATAACGTTTTTATTTTGATTGAGTGATATTTTTTATTGCTAATGACTTTTTCTTTAATGATATGGTTTCTAAAAGTTAAAACTTCCACCTATAATTATCCTCCGAAAGCTACACAGCAATAAACAGAGTCTTATACGTTGTAAATTGTCATCAAATTGTTAAAAATTATATGAAATCATGATTTTCGACCAGTAGATGTTACTTTTATGAATGATTTATATTTTGAAAAACAGTTGAATTCTAAACCCGAAAAGTTTTTTAAACTGAAAAGTTGAATTTTCAAAAAAAGATAAATTTTTTAACAAAAGAAGGTAAATTTTCTACCATGAAAGATGGATTTTAAACCTAAAAAGATGAATTTTTTAGAAGAAAGTTGAGTTTTTAACTTTAAAAATTTGAATTTTCAACAAAAAAGTTATTTTCAACCAAGAAAGATGAACTTTTGACGAAAAAAGATGACTTTTTTCCCATAAAAAATGAATTTTCAACGAAAAACATCGTTTTTAACCAAGAAAGTTTAATTTTCAATCAATAGTTGTATTTCCAAGAAAAAAAGTAATTTTCAACCAAAGAGTTGCTTTTACAACCAAACAGTTGAACTTTCAAGCAAAAGAGACGCATTTTTTCGTAGACTGCCGAATTTTCAACCGGAAATATTAAATTTTAAACCAAGAAAAATGAATTTACAACAAAAAAGATTATTTTCAACCAAGAAAGGTGAACTGTCAACGAAATAGTCGAATTTAGTTGCATATACAACAACAAATTTTCAACAAGAAAGTTACTTTCAGTCAAGAAAGATGAATTTTCAACCAAAAAAGATTACTTTTTTACCATAACAGATCAATTTTCAACCAAGTAGTTGAATTTTCAAAAAAAAATTTCAATCAAACAGTTGCATATACAACCAAATACTGAAATTTTCAAGCCAAGAAGGCGAATTTTTTAGATGACAATTGCATTTTCAAGGTAAAAAGTTGAATGCTCAACCAAGAAAAATGAATTTTTGATCAAAAAGATTACTTTTTTACCATAAAAGATGAATTAAAATAAAATCAACAAATTAGTTGAATTTTCAAATAAAAAAGATAAAACTTCAACCGAAAAGAGTTGTATTTTTAACCAAATAGTTGCATTTTTAACTCATGAAGATAAATTTTTGTGAAGGAAGTAGAATTTTCAACCTTAAAAGGGGAATTATGAAAATATATACCTTTAACCAAGGAAGATGAATTTTTAACCAAAAAAGATGATTTTTCTACCCGAAAAGATGAATTTTCAACCAAATAGTTAAATTTTCAAGTCAAGAAAATGAATTTGGTAGAAGACAGTTGTATTTTCATCCTGATAAGTTGAATTTTCAACAAAAAATATTTTTAGCCAAGAAAAATTAATTTTTAACTGAAAAAATATATTTTTTTTGTCATAAAAGATTAGTTTTCAACCAAAAAGACAAATTTTCAACAAGAGTTCAATTTTCAAGCTAAAAAGTCGATTGTTATAAAAAACAGTTTACTTTTAAACCCGAAAAGTTGAACTTTCAACAATCATTTCTCAAGTAAAGGATTCAAAAGTCACGATTGAAAATAATTTATTTAAATTTAATACAGTTTACAATGTATAAGAATTTTAGGTGTAAGGACTAAGTTTCAGAACCCTGCAAATCCATAAAAAATCATTACCAATAAGAAGAATATAATTTAATCGAGTGAAAACCTGATTTTTCTCCTTTTTCAAGTTCAATGACAATTTCCGATGCATATGGATTTATTTAATGGTGCATAGTTTTCGAAGGATAATTATAGTTGTAAATACCAATTTTAAGAACCCTTTTTATCTATCGATGAATTTATTTCTCTCTTAAATGACAAAAAATTCGCTAGTATTCATTATTTTGAACTTTATCATAGATGCGCGAACATAAAATATATTTTTTTTCATCTGTAACTTTTTGTGGGAGATCCGCGTATCAAACTATAACTTTTTGGCCCCTTCGAATTCGAAAAAAAATGTTTATCCGCCCTATTGTCTATTTAATTAGTGCGCATAATACTATAAATTGTATACCATTACAACTGAAAAAGGTTTAAAACAATTCGAAATTCTTTCAAACATTCTTGTATCTTGAAATCTTTGCAAATTGATTTCCAATAAATAAAAATTTCTATTTCTACTCTGTTTTCTCTTTCGTTTAAAATATTTTATAACTTTATAGCAAAACTATAAATTACTAATATTCGCCATAAATACTGACTAAACTCTACTATAGAATAATAATACAATAAATTTCAGTGCGTTCTTGAGAGAATATTATTAATCTATAAATCATGGAAGTATTTCTGTTCGTGATAGGAAGTTCGAACTTTCAAAGGCATTTTATGATAACTATATTTTGTGTGTTTAGACTATCTGTCGTCATTATCGTATTTCCAGTATTATTAAGTAGAGCAGTAGTCATAAGAGCATTGCAACTGTAATAAACCAACTTTATATAACAGTAAATTGGCATTTGGCTGCCACGTAACGAGCCTATAATTTGTATAGAGGCAATTCTGGCGAGAACTTGCAGAAGAAAGATACAAGTTCTCCTTTCTATCGACTCCATAATGATGATGCAAAAACTGTCTCTTAATATCTTAGTGCAAAAGTGAATGTGTTACTTGTCCAAGTCATTCCAGTACAATCATTTAACAATTCAATTTAACAAGCTTTCTAAATTAAAGGAATTTGATTTCAAAATTGATCAATTTAATTTGAGTCGGTCGAAATTGAACAATGTGGAATTTTAAGCGTTTGCAGTTGAAGAATTTGATTTTTGAAGGATTCAAATTTATACTAATCAATGTTTGAGGTATTAGTAGTTGCGTATTTATTTCAAGAGTAGAACAAATTAAGACAAAGTTCAATATTTTGGAAATTTTCAAACTGAAACGTTGAAAGTGTTAAAATACCAAAGTAGAGTTAAAAATAGATAAGAACAACATAAGTTTTAAGAAATTAACAATTCTCACCAAAAAATGTTTGAGGTGAACAATTTTCAAATTAAAATCATGAAAATCCGGAAGATTTAAAGTTAAAACTTATCAATTACAATTTTGTCGAAATCAAGAGAGATACCAGGAATTCTGACTTAAATTTCCAGGAATTTTCCCGTCCTTTCTCAGTTTCCCGGTCCGATTGACACCTCAGTTCTCAATTTCTCTACAAAAATATTGAATACATTCGTAATTATTAGTTTGAAATTAATTTTAAGCATATTTTAAATATAATAAATGCTTTTTTGATTGAAAGCACCGCATCTGACTTTAAAAGGCTTATCTACTGCGAGTAATCTTTTTCCCTAAATTTCGCATTGAACATACCTCCAATATTGTTAAACTTCACAAAGATGAAGAGGAAATATCGAGGTTCTGAATCAAATACCCGGTATTTTCCGTTTTTCCCTACCGAATAAAATTAACCTTTTCCCCGGTTTCCCGGTTCAATCGTCACCTGAATTCGCAATTTTATTTACAAAAATATTGAATAAATTCGTAAACACTGTTTTGAAATTCATTTTAAACATTCCTACAAAATAATAAAGGATTTTGTGAATATAAGGACTGCGTCTGACTTGAAAGGGTTTATCTACTGCGAGTGATCTTTTTCCCTTTTTATTGCATTGGATATAACTCCAGTATTGCTAAATTTTACTGAAATTGAACGAAAACCCCGGGGTTCTGACTGAAATTCCCGGTTATTTACCGTTTTTCTCTACCCAATAAATTCCCCCTTTTTCCCGATTCCGTTGTTCAATGCACACCTCAATTCTCAATATTATTTTTAAAAATATTGAATAAATTCTTACTTCAAAAATAATACATGCTTTTGTGATTGTAAAGAATCAGCCTGACTTGAAAGGGTTTATCTACTGCAAGTGATCACTTTCCCTTTTCGCATTGAATATACCTTCAATATTGCAAAATTTTCTGATATTAAAAGAAAATTTCCGGGATATGACTCAAATTCCAGCTTATTTTCCATTGTTCCCTACAGAATGAAATTCCTCCATTCTCTGGATTCAATCCACACCTCATTCCTCAGTATTATTTATAAAAATATTGAATAAAGTCATGAACATTTGTTTTGAAAGCAATTAGTGCTCTTGTGATTGTGAGGATAAAGTCTGACATGAAAGGGTTTATCTACTGCGATTGAGCTTTTCTCCTAAATTTGGAAGTTTTGTCATTGGAAATACCTCTAGTGTTGTTAAATTTTACCGAAATAAAAAGAAAATTCCGCGCTTCTGACTCTAATTCCCGATTATTATCCGCTGTTCCCTACTGATTGAAATCCCCCTTTTTCCCGGTTTTCCAGTTCAATCCACACCTTAATTCTCAATATTATTTACAAAAATATTGAATGAATTCGTTAATATTGCTTTGAATTGATATTTAAGCATATTTGAAAAATAATAAAGGTTTTTGTGGTTGTAAGGGTTAAGTCTGCTTTGAAAGGGTTTATTTACTGCAAGAGATCTTCCCTGAATTTCGCACTGGAAATACTTACAGTATTCCTATACTATACTGAAATTAAGAGAAAATTCCAAAGTTACGACTCAAATTACCGGTTATTTTCCGTTTTTTTCTGCCAAATAAAACTCTCATTTTTTCCCGGATTTCCGGTTGAATCGACACATTAATTATCAATATCGTTTACGAAAATATTGAATAAAAGTAGAAATATAGATTTGAAATGAATTTTAAGTATATCTCAAAGATAATGAAGGCTTTTTTGATTGCAAGGGTTAAGTCTGGTTCGAAAGGGTTTATCTACTGCGAGTGATCCTACCTAAATTTGCAAGTATTGCTAAATTTTACTGAAATGAAGAAAAAATACCGGGGTTCCGACTGAAATTTCCGGTTATTTTCCGTTGTCCTCTCCTGACTGAAATTATTCCTTTTTCCCGGTTTCCGGTTCAATTTACACCTCAATTCTCAATATTATTTACAAAAATATTTAATAAATTCATAAATATTGTTTCAAATTTAATTTTAAGAATATCTGAAAAATAGTGAAGATTTTTGTGATTGTAAAGGTTAAGTCTAACTTGAAAGTATTCATCTACTGCGAGTGATATTCCCTAAATTTCGCATTGGAAATACCTCCAGTATTCCTAAATTATACTGAAATTATGAGAAAATTCCGAGGTTCTGTCTCAAATTCCCGGTTATTTTCCTTTTTCTTCCTTCTGAATGAAATATACATTTTTTCCCGGATTCCCGGTTGAATCGACACATCAATTTTCAATATCATTTACAAAAATATTGAAGGAAAGTAGAAATATTGATTTGAAATGAATTTTAAATATATTTGAAAGATAATAAATGCTCTTGTGATTGTAGTGGTTAAGACTGATTTGAAAGTATTCATCTACTGCGAGTGATATTCCCTAAATTTCGCATTGGAAATACCTCCAGTATTCCTAAATTATAC
>JAUMHM010000087.1:936852-952116 GCA_032362435.1 Melikaiella ostensackeni
AATATAAAACGACAATAATCTCGAAATCGATTTTTTTGCTCTTAGGTCCCTTTCTTCGGAGCGCGTCACATATAATGAATGCTTTTGTGATTGTAGTGGTTAAGTCTGATTTGAAAGGGTTTATACCATATACTGCGAGTGATCTTACCTAAGTTTGCAAATATTGCTAAATTTTACTGAAAAGAAGACAAAATACCGAGGTTTCGACTTGAATTTTCGGTTTTTTACCGTCGTCCCCTACTGAATAAAATTCCTCTTTTTTCCCAGTTTCCCTGTTCAATCCACACCCTAATTCTCAATATTATTCTCAAAATATTGAATAAATTCATAAATATTGTTTTGAATTCAATTTTAAGCATATTCGAAAAATATAGAATGGTTTTTTTTATTCCAAGGGTTAAGTCTGTCTTGAAAAGGTTCATCTATTGCGAGTGATCTTCCCTAAATTTCGCACTGGAAATTCCTCCAGTATTCCTAGATTATACTGAAATTAACAGAAAATTCCGAGGTTCTGACTCAAATTTTCGGTTATTTTCCGTTTTTTCCTACCCAATAAAATTCCCATTTTTTCCCGAATTCCCGGTTAAATCGACACATCAATTCTCAATGTCATTTACAAAAATATTGAATGAAACTAGAAATATTGATTTAAAATGAATTATAAGTATAATTCAAAGATAATGAATGCTTTTGTGATTGCATTGGTCGAGTGCAAGGCAAGTCTGGTCAGACAGGCTTTATCTACTGCGGGTAATCTTTGCCTATAAATTTCCGCGTTGGACATACTTGCAGGTCGTAATGAGTCGACTTTTCTTACGTAGCAGAATGAAGAGAGTTCAGAGGGAAAGAGACCGTGGAACGGTGAAGGTGAAAGAAAGAGAGAGACAATCAGAAAAGTAGTGAGAGTGAGAGAGACAAACAGTGAGAGTAATAAAGAGAGAGAAAGATGTCGATGTCGAGTGCTCACTCGGTGAGTGAGAGTCAGAGCTCAGTACGTTGAACTTCTGCAGTGAAAGTTTCTATTATACCACTGGCCTTACCTTACTTTTCCTATGGCAAGCTTTGCCGCATTGTTCATAAGTCCAAAAGAGCATTGTAGGAACAAGCCGATTTGTTCCGCCGTCGTGTTTACTACACGCACGCTCGACCCGTACAATGTCCCGTTTTGAGATTTGAATTTCTGATTCTTCCAAATTTCACTTGATACCAAAAAATTAGCGCCTTTTTGCAATCAACTCTGAACCTCGTATGTTTGAGAAGAAATTTACTACATCGCTCAGTAATCAGGGTGACTACCCGACGGATGAATTTAAATTCCCGGCAATTTTCCGGTTTTCTCCCGGTCAATTGTTTATTTTTCCCGGACAATTCAAAATATTTTGATAGATTTGAATGATTTCAAACGATTTTCAAATATTTGAAGAGGTTTCTTAACATGTCAAAAGATTTCTGAAGCTGATTTCTGATTTAAGTAACTTCTGATACGGAACGAGAAATTTTCAAAATTTGACGAATTCTGACTTTGAACAGAGGTCGTTTTTTAAATTTCCTTTTTATAAATCAGAATTAAAGTTCATTGCCAAAATTCCAGATTCATGTCAGAAATTCTCTCTTCCAAGTCAAGTTATAATTCTTTACGGAAACTTCTTGTCCTAAAAGTAAAAATTATAATTCTTTACTTCACGGTAATTCCCAGTTCTATCTCAGAATTATAATTCTTTTAGAAAATTCTTTACTAAAATTTCCTGTCCCAAAGTAAACATTATAATTCTTTACAGGAATTTCCTGTTCCAAGTCACAATTACATTTATTTCCAAAAATTTTCCGTCCAAATTCAGGATTATACTTCGTTTAGAAAATGCCCTATACCAAGTTACAATGAAATTCATTAAAAAAATTCCCTGTTCTAAGTCCGAATTATATCTATTTATAATTTTCTTTATTTTAATTCAGAAATATATTTAGTAACTCTCTTTTCCCAAAATTTGAAAGAGGTGAGTTTCAAATTGTGATGAATTCTGACTTGGAACAAGGATTTTTTGAAATTCCCTTCTTCTAAATCAGAATTAATATTCTTTTCCAAAATTCCCGTTCCATGTCAAAAATTCCTTGTTCCAAATTAAATTATAATTCTTTACAGAAACTCCATGTATTAAACTCAAAATTATATTTCTGCACTGAAATTCCATATCGCGATTTAGAATTATAATTCTTATCGAAAATTTCATGTTCCGAGTCAGGATAATTGTAATTCTTCACATGAATTTTTTCACATTTTTTTTATTTATTCCCTGTTCCAAATCAGAATTAGAGTAATAAATATATGAAACCACTTTTAATATGCATATTAGTACATTCGAGATAAAAATCCCGGTCGCTGAATCAAATTCCCGGTCATTTCCCGGATCTTTCCCGGTGTCGTTGAAAACGTACTTTTAATTTTTTTCTAATATATTTTAATCAATTCAAAGCCATATATTAATCATCTTCAAATTTCAGATTGGAAGTTCAACTGTTTTGTAGAAAATTGGTCTTTTTGGCTTGGAAATTCAATAATTTGATTGATATTTTTTTCTTTTCTAGACAAAAAACATTCGTGTTTTTTGGTTAAATTCAAATATTCTTTATTTAAAATTAAAAAATTTTTTGGTTGAAATATCAACTATTACATTTGTGATTGAAAATGCATCTTTTTAGTAGAAAATTCAACTATTTGGTTTAAAATTCATCCATTTGGTCTAAAATTCCACTGTTATGTTATAAATTAAAAACTTTTCTGGTTGAAGCAAGTATAACATTTTTCATTAAGAATTCGTCTTTTTTGTTTAAAAATTCAACTACTTGATCGAAAATTCAACAATATGGTCGCAATTTTTTTTGTATTTCGACTTAAAAATTTTTTTTTGCTATAAAATTCAACTCTGTTGTTAAAAATTCGTCTTTTTGGTTTGAAAATTAATCTTTACTGGTTAAGAGTGCAACTGTTTTGTGGAAAATTCTTCTTTGAGGCTTGAAAACTCAAAACTTTGGTTGAATTTTTTTTTCGTTTTATTGACTAAAAATTCTTCGCCTTTTTAGTTGAATTGAACTATTTTTTATTTAAAATTAAAAACTTTTTGTCTGAAATATCAACTATTACACTTTTCACTCAGAATTTGTCCTTTTTGAATGGAAATTCAACAATATGGTTGGAATTTTCTTTCTTTCTCCACTAAGAAATCTTTTTTCGTTAAAAATTTAACTCTTTCATTAAAAATTCGTATTTTTTGTTTCAAAATTCACCTTAATTGCTTAAAAGTGCAACTGTTTAGTTGAAAATTCTCCTTTTCATGTTACAAATTCAATTATTTTTTTGAAAAATTAATTATTTTATTAAAAATTCAACAATTTTGTTGAAAAGTCATTCTTTTTGGTTAAAAATTCAACCATTTTAGTATAAAATTCTACTATTTGATTAAAAATGAACTTTTTTGTTGAAAGCTCACATTTTTTCGGATTAAAAATTCAACTCTTTGGTTGAAAATTAATCTGTTTTGCTTGAGGATTCCACTATTTTGTTGAAAATTCAACTACTTGGCTGAAAGTTGAAGTACTTTGGTAAAAATTAATTTCTCAAACTGAAGTATCTGAAAAGGGTAAAATTTCGACAAATTGCACCAAATTTTCTAATTGAAATGCATAAAGATTTTTATTCCTGATTCTTCTGAAATTCACTTTATACCAAAAAATTAACGTCTTATTTGCAACTAACTTCTTAACTCGTATAACAAATTGAATTTTGCATTCAATAATGTACTTATTTTCCCTAGTGTACTCTCTAGGCTTCAATTTGCGATTTTTCATCGAAAAGACTTCTTGATAGGTCAGTGGCCGAAAATGTGAAATAACTAGAAAAGATAGCAAAATTAACTCACAAATTAAATCGATTTTTACTATTTTTCAAAGTTACGAGTATTTTACTATAAAAAAACCTAGTAGCGCTTACTTTTTATTTTTTTAGTGTTTAATTAACTATAGGAAATTTCAGAAATTGAAGTGTCTGAAATGTATAAAATTTGAAAGAAATTGGACCAAATCTTTCAATTTAAAAGCATTAAAATTTGGAATCATTCAAATTTAAAATGCTATTTGATTCGGGAAGTACAAAGTCAGTGCATGTTTTCCTGAAATTAATTATCAATATTATACAGAAGCCCCATTATGTTCCAGCTATCAACTTAAATAAATTAGTATTAGAATTTTCAAAAACATTAATTAACACAGACACAAACAATTTCTTAAAATATACACTCTTTAAAACTAGGTTTAAAATTATTTTATTTAAATGGATTTGAATGTCTTCAAAAAATGATTTAAAAGTCTTTCATGTGTTTTTAACCTCTTACTCGTACCTCAAGCCCTAAAAATGTCAGAATTAGAAGACTATTACAAATTGCGCCGGAACGAAGCCGGAATTAAAGATTCTGAAAGATTCTTGGGTCATTGGACGCACAGAGTAGTTATTTTTAGGAAATTTGAAAGACTTTAAGCACTCTGAAAAATATCCGGTCCACGTGTCCCATTGGTGTCATTTTAAGAGAGAAGAGAAATATCCCAACTTCATTACTTTCTAAAATTTGTTACTCAAGACAAATGTAATAAATTTCATTATCGCTGTGGCAATAAGAGCAGCCATCTTTTGATTTATCCGTCTATAGTTTTGATGATTACTATAATTATCAACATTGGAAGATAAGCAATAATTTATTGGAGTATAAAACCTACCAGTAAAATACAATCCAAAGTTTGAAGTTTTCGAAATTCTTGAAGATACTGAATGAAGAGGGCTGATACAGCCTAATTTACTTGAAAAAGTTAGAAAAGTGACCTTTTGAAATCAAAAAGTGACCAAAAGTGAGTAATTTCTGAATCAAAAAGTGACTATTTGACTAGAAATGACTAATATGTGTTAATAATATGACTAATTTTGTTTTAATTTCAGAAGAATTTTAAAGAATTCGATGAAATTTATGAGAATTCCAGATGAATTTGAACGAATTCAGAATAAATTCGATAAATGATCAATGATAAATTCAAGAGATTTTGATGAAATTCATAAGAATTTGAGTGAACTGAACAAAATTTTAAGAGTAAAAAAATGTCTATTGAATTGAGTAAAATGGGGTGAACAGAAGTCACGGCAAATTCAACAAGTTTTAAGTTAAGTAACAAAAATTAAATAAAAAGAATGAATGAAATAGATTTCTAGTGATTTGAGAGGAATTTAAGGGAAATTATGAGAATCTGATGAAATTCATAAAAATTTATGGTGAATTTTTGAAAAAGTCAAGTGAATTGAAAATAATAAAAAAATATTAAACAAAAATCATTCAATTCATTAAGTTTGGTGTGAATTTAGAAAAATTCAAGGGAATTCAACAAAATTTCATAAAATGCCTAAGAATTCAAGGTGAGTTTAAAAGACTTTAGGGTAAATTGAAAAAAAATAAAATAAAAAAATCCATTGAATCAAGTAGAATTTGAGAGAATGATACAAAACTTCAAAAATCAAACAAAAAAAACCAATAAACTAAATTAAGCTCGAGTAAATTTAGAAGAATTTAAGGGAAATGGGAATAAAAAAAAGCATAAAAGTTCAAGGTAATCAAAAAAAATTCCATTGCATTGAAAACAATTCTAAAATATTGAAAAAATCATCGAATTCATTAAATTTGAAGTAAGCTTAGAAAAATTCAACTGATTTGAAAACAGTTCAAAAATACTTATAAAATTCATTGAATCCATTGAGTTTGGAGTGAATTTATAAAAATTCAAGGGAATTCAACAAAATTTGATAAAACGCTTGAGAATTCAAAGTGAGCTTATTAGACTTTAGAGTGATTTAAATAAAATATTTTAAAAATATCCTTTGAATTAAGTAAAATTTAGCATTTTTGGAAGAATTGAAGTGAACTCAAAAGAATTCAGGGAGAATTAAACAAAATTGGAGAAAATTAACAAAACTGAGGAGAATTGCAAAGAATTCAAAAGATTTTAAGAGAATTCAGGATCAATTAATAAGAATTCAGGGTGAATTCCGAATGAATTTTAAAAAATCCAAAAGTTCCATTGATTTCATTAAAATTGGAGTGAATTTTAGAAAATTTCAAGAAGATTCAAACAAATTTGATGAAATGCCTACGAATTCACGTTGAGTTTAAAAGACTTTAGGGTGAATTAGTTGAGTGAATTTAGAAAAATTCAAGTGAATTAAAAAGAATTCAGGATAAATTAATAAAAATTCAGGTAAAATTCCAAATGAATTGCAAAAAATAAAATTTAAAAAAAATATTCCATCGATTTCAGTAAAACGAGTGAATTAAGAAGAATTCAAGGAAATGCAAGAGAGTTCGACGTAATTCATACGAAACCAAGATGAATTTAAGAGAATTCAGGGTGAATTAATAATAATTCAGTTAAATGGAAAACTGTTGAAATTCAAAAAAATTCCGATGAACTCAGATGAACGGGAGTGAATAGAAATCTGATAAAATCAAAAGAATTAAATGGAACTCAAGAAAATTCAGAAATAGGAAAAACAATATATCTAAAATTCAGAAATAGGTATAGACCTGAATTCAATAGTGGTTCTGAATTCCCTTTGGTTCTCTGTTTTGATTTATAGAAAGAAAAGTGACTAAACTGATCTTTCAATTTAAAAAAGTGACTTTATCTTAAAAGTGACTGAAAGGTGATTAAAAAAAAAGAAATGACTAAATGTGGCTGTTTGGCAACCCTATGAGTAGATCAAAAACTGCAAAAATTACAGACACTGAAAATATGAAGAGTGATAGAGTGATTGAATATTAAAATCTAAATCTCCAACTAAAAACTGTCTTACACAAACCTCATAGATTTTATTGCATAGCTTAACAAAACTTAAATTTTTGAAAAAAAAAATTGAATTTTTTGTTTTACAATATCTAAGGAAAATTATATGACTTTTGGAAGTGAGTTGCCTCTGGTAAAGTTAGGAGATGAAGAAAAGTTTTAAAACTGTCGCAATCTCGAACAGAGCACAACGTTCCTGGGATATCTGTTCGAGAGGGTTACGAGGTACCCCACGGTTCTCTATTGCTTGCGTAATTCGGTGCTATGAAATCGCAATGATACCAAATCGCTAGCTCGACCCCGAGTTGAGTAATGAGCAAGAAAGGCTCTTCCTGTAGAGAACTAACTCGGAAGAGAAAAAGACGGATGTATGCTGACTGAATGATATATTTCTTTCATTCCCAACTTGTTGGAGTCATCAATTCCAATCCAAAGTCCAGAAACTTATATTAAATCACTCTTTCAAAATTACAAGTTCCAGAAAAATCTCGCATTTTATTTTAATTTTCAGTATTTTGACACAAAAAATTCCAATTTTTTATGAAAACTAATTTACTTCTGACAGTGGATGAATTTTGGAGCCTGGAAATGCTTTACCATACTTTGCTCTGTGATAATTCCTAAGATGCCTCGTTATGCCTGTAGTGTTGCCGTCTTTTACTTTTATAATTTTTTCAGAATTATTCTTTGCAAAGCATAATTTCCACTCTGCAAATTTTTCTTTTCATCCGTGTTAATATTTTCTCAAAAATCAGCCATCACGTCACGTCTTCTGTTCTTAGCATCAACTGGAAGCATTGCCTCATTGTCGAATGCCCAGCACAGAATCATCGTTGGAGACACTGTCACTGTTATGCATTTATAGTAAATATTAAATTCGAAACAAAAGATGTGGCTGTTTTTAAATTACTAGAAATTTAGAATCGAAATTTTTGAATGCCTTGTGATTGCGAATTTGGAACATACTTTTATGCTAGTCTTTTTCGCGATAATTTTCCACGGCCAGGAACCTCTGCAGATGCGTTCTCCATTTCCGTGATGTTTCGAGAATATCGTTCGAAATCGTTCGGTATTTGACACGAGCCGATATGACATTTAAAGCAAAAAGAATACATGAGAAGCTTGCTACAAAATTTATTTTCAAACCGATCGATATGTATCAAAACATTGGAAATTCTCGTACTGTCGTGCACCACTACAAATCGCCAATAAAATATTTTTATAGAATATTTTCTAGTTTTGGGTTTTGGAATTTCTAATTTCTGAGAGTGACTGAACTGCAGAATACGGGGACAGTTAGCAATTGTGATTTGCAATTAGCGAAGCGTGCAATTGTGAAATCGCGCCGTCGGTGTTATTGACCCGAAGGCCGATGTTGGCGAACACAATCATGATCGCTAAGTTGAAATGTCATTCGCCTTAAAATTATTGCAATGCCGCGCACTACGCAAACTTAGAAAAATATTCGCGCAAAACTGAAATCTTGCGAAAAAAGCAAAAACTGGGATCGAAAGAAACTCCAAGAATGTACCTTATAGTAAAAATTCTCAAGCCAATTTTGATCAAGAAACAAAAACAAAAATAGTTTTCGGGTTTTTACATATTTAAAGTCCCCCCTCTCATGATATCAATACCCACATCCATCCTCGGCGTCGAACCTCGCGCTCGACAGTAGTTAAACGCAGTGAAAACGCAACTTAAGCCAATTTTGATCAAGAAATTTTTGTTTAAATTTTTTAGTTCTTGAAAAATAAATATAAAAGAGGAAATAGAATTCCTACCCAAATGACGACCCTGTAGTACACTCATCTTGGCGCACATCGTAAAATCACTCTCTCATCTGGAATATCTCATGTTGTCTTTCACAGAAAAGCTGCATCAAAAGCACAAAATAATCCATCCTCTTATGCTTTATTTCAAAAAGTCAAGCACAAAAGTATTCCATTCGTAAAATCCACATTCGTATTCCATCTTCCCTTGATGGATGTCTGCTTTCACTATATTTTCACTCTTAAAAATTGTATTATCCTTTAACACTCCCGAGCTTAGGTGTCATGTCTCACTTTTCTCAATGAAAAAAAGATCGGTTTTCTAGTTTTCTGACCCAATTTCAAATTCCACGACCGATTTCTACAGAAATTTGTACATTTTATGATAAAATATCCGTTACGAGTAGTTTTCATGAGAATTTTTACTATTTTTTAGGCACACTCGAGTAACGGTGAAGGCAGAACGAAATATGAAGAGATGAACGGAAGAACCACAAGAATAGGATGTGAACGCGAGGGACTACCAAAACTTTTTGGGACGGCCTGGTTGCGTACAGACACGCGAACCGTGGAAGCCGTTTATCCAGGAGGTGGTGGTACTAATGACCTCGATTCAAACTGTGGCCCCCCAATCGAAAGGCCCAATGCCAAAAACCTGGCTCACACCGGTCCTCTAGAACTTTCACTCTCTCGAAATTTGTTCAACGTCTCGATTCTTCACATACGAGTATTACTCAAAAATATTCAGGGTGGTCGTTACAATCGAGGAAAATAATCCCGGTTATTTCCCGATTTTTTCCGGTTCGCAAAAATTTTTCACGATCATTGAAATTAGAAAATTCGAACTCTCAAAGCTGAAAATTTTTTCATTTGCAGGCATCAAAACTGAACTGCAACTTAAAGCACTCGAAGTAGAAGTCTTTTGTATTTCAAACTTGATCAATTGTAGCTTAAAAAATTTTTAATTGAGAAATTTTTTATTCGAAGGCTCAGTAATGTACACCTATGAAGTGGAAGCTTTCAACACTTTTGAATCGAACAACTTTAAATTGAATGCCGCTGATCTTAGAAATTTTATAAATTGAACGCTTCAAAGATTTCTGGTTGAAAAATATAAATTAATTTTTTTTAACTGAATAGTTTTCGAATTAGAAATTAAATTAATTAAATTTCAAGACTTTTCAAATTAATAATTGTTCAGTTGTTATTTAAGCATCGAAATTAAACACTTTCACTCACAAATTAAAATTTTTTTTAAATGCAACAATTGAAATTGTAACGTTCAAGATTTAAATTTAGCACTCTGAAATTTTAACGATTCAAGGCTTTCTATTTCAAACAATTCAGTTTAAAATAGTTTAGTTTTGAATCAACTTTATTCTGTAAGCGAAATTTCTAGTTTTCTGAGCTAATATTTTTAAAGTATTAAAATGAACTTCCATATTTACTTAAACTATTAGTCTTCAGTATATAAATTATCAAAATTCTAATTTATTTATCACTGGCTTCACAATTTCCCTATACCCCTCTTTTAAAAATTGAATTGTTCTGTTGGAAATTCGTCTTTTTGGATTCAAAATTCAACTATTTGGTGGAAAATCAACTTTTTGGTTGATTTTTATATTTTTATTGAAAATTTAAGTGATTTTGTAGAAGATTCGTCCTTTTGGTTGAATTCAACTCTTTTGGCTGAAAATTCGACAACTTGGTTGAAAGTTAGACTACTTTTTAAAAAATTCATTTTTTGGTTGAAGATTCATCTCTTTGGTTGAAAATTAAACTATTTTGATGAAAGTTCGCTTTTTTTCGGTTGAAAATTATTTTTGTTAACTGAAAATTTAATTAGTCTATTTTTTAAAATTGATTTTGTTTAGTTGAAAATTGAAATATTCGGTTGAAAATTTATGTATTTTGTTAAAAATTCATTATTTTGGTTAAAGATTCATCTTTTCAGTTGAAAATTAAAAATTTTTGTTGAAAATTTTTTTTCTGGGTCAAAATTTTTTTTTAACAGAAAATTTAATTACTGGTTGAGAATTGATCTTGTTTGGTTGAAAATTGAACAATTTGGCTGGAAATTCATGTATATTGTTAAAAATTCGGACTTTTTTCGTTGAAGATTCATCTCTTCGGTTAAAAATTTAAATACTTAGTAGAAAATTCGTCTTTTTGGCTTTAAAATTCAACAATTTGATTGAAATTTTTGTTCTTTCTTGACTGAGAAATCTTTTTTAGTTAAAAATTCAAATATTAAATTTTTCTTCTTAAAATTTTCTAACTTCCCGATCAAAAAATAAATTCACTGTTATTTTCCGGTTTCTCCCAGTCTCAAAAATTCCCGGTCATCTTCCGGTTTTACGATTCAGCGGCCACCCTGATATTATACTTATATGATTTTATTTTTTTTATTTTTTGATAAAACTTGCTTACATTTTAATTCACAATTAATTAAAAATATCGACTCTTTAATTTATTTGTCTCATTCCCATGATTTTACTTTTTATCCGGATTGGAATTTAAAATATTGTTGTGTGTAATATTGAATAAACGGTAAATTGATTTGAATGTAATTGATCTTTTTTCACTTGTGATTTTATCTCCAGGGCTGATAAATTATTTATTGGTCTTTAATTATGGAAATCAATTTTCAAATCACTGTCCTATAATGAAGTAGTTTTTGAATTTTGTAGATATTTAAATGAGGATTTGGTTTGGTAACATCGGATATGTAAATATATTTTAAATTGAGATTAAGATGGAAATTTTATGATAGAAGTAAATAAAATAGCAAAAGGTTTATCACCTTGACCATTTTATAAATAATTTCTTAGTGATCTTGAAA
Source organism: Melikaiella ostensackeni (assembly GCA_032362435.1). Lineage (NCBI taxonomy): Eukaryota > Metazoa > Arthropoda > Insecta > Hymenoptera > Cynipidae > Melikaiella > Melikaiella ostensackeni. The sequence continues at coordinate 948,334 of JAUMHM010000087.1, forward strand.
ACCAGACGAAACCAGAAGTAAAGGAAATCATAATCTAAAAAAAGGTAAAGCTACAGCATCTAAAAATGATGAATATTCACATTTTGTATTATAAACTTGAAAGTTACAAGCCTCAAATCTAAAAATATCATTACTTAAGATTCAAACATAAATTTCTTTGCAGTTTAGATGCTTCAAATTCTAAAGGTTTATACCAAAATGCAAAAATTATAGCAATAATTTTGCTCCTTTAAACCACAAGAATCTTGATTCAAAATTCTTGACGATTTCTTAAATAATTTGAAATTTAAACGCTTAATATAAATAAGCATAAATTAATGTTTTTAACGAAGTTATAATTTTTATTTCTTAATTTGTTTTAAAAAATATGACCTATAAAATTCGCTAGATTTCAAAGGCTTTCATAATTTAAAGCTCTGAAATTCTGTTGCTTCTTTTTTTTCAATCTGGGATAAAATACTTGTTATTTGATTATAAATAAAAACTTTGTTTTTAGAAAATTAAATCACAATTTTCAAATTGGAGGTATTCAATTGTTCTTAATTTTCAAAACACCGATATTTTTATTTGAAAAAATAAAAACATCTTCATGTTCACAAAAACTCTTGCATAATTACAAATTTTAACTAGAATAACTAAGGCCAATCCACCTATAAAACAGTCTATCTTTTATATAAAGACTAAATTACATAAATAACATAAAGGACAATGCGCACTAAAATATCATTAGCTCAAAATACTTAGATGAATTCCAATAAAGCACTTATTCTCTACTGATTCCGTATTAAACCACTAACTAATTACAGATTTCCATTCTCCAATCATATCCACAACTATCGAACCCCTCGAAAACCAATATGCAGGCCATTATGTAACTAAAATTAGTCATCAAACTATAATTAATGAAGATCTAAATTTAGGTCCCATAGACAGTAATGTTTATCGACTTTTGAACCCGTTATCACTAATACAGAAATAAAAGAGCAGATAAAGCCCCATAACTGAGGAAGACTACAAGAAAAAGAGACATGTAGGGGGTCGGAGATGAGCTCGATTTTCAAGTAATTCACTTTTAACTGATGAAGAAAGTAACGAAAGTTAACGATGAAAGTTTTGTAGGACCGGCAGGTGAGAGCAGAGACCGGTATGTGTCCGTAAGAAGATCGTCATTTTGTGCGCGCATTTTCGTTGAAAGTAAAAGTGAGCGAATGGTCTGCGACAACCTCGTCATTCGAATAATGTGAATACCGGTTTTTTGGCCGTCTTAAAAATTCCCAAGAGAGAAGAGACGATCGCAAGTGTCACTGTCAGGTTCATTAAATTGTCGACTATGCCAAATTTGGAAATCCCTGTTCACGGTTTTTTGTTCCTTAAACTTCGTGAAGAAGTTTCTTTAATGTTATGTAACTGGGAATCTTTCCATTTAATTTATTCAATTATTTTTAAAAAAATCATCCGGAGATGATTCTTCCAATAATTAACCATCACTTCATCTTTTACCGAATTTTATACACTTCATTTATTGTCACGCTTTTAGAAAACAGTTTTTCAATTACACCACACTTTTAATCGAAGCACTCTTTTTTCGATTTCATGACACCAAGAAATCTTTTTTTGTTGTAAACATATAAAATCCGCACCGACTAGTTCGCCTTCCAGCCGACTAATGAATCGATTTGCCCAGCGATTGGCGCAAAATAATGAAATAGAAGAGAATTTATTCCGATTTGACAGAAACCAACCTTCGATATGAAACTTTCGGCGCAAAAACTCGATCTTTAAACCCGTAATTAGCCGTTTTTGAGCAAAGTTTTTTTACATAAAAGACGGAGAAGGATTTTCTGCTACTTTTCTAGGCAGAAACATCTAGCCTAGTCGCGACTACATGCGTATATTCGAGTAAAGTGTAGGCTGTAGAGTCGTTCGTACCAGCAGGCTGTGAGCGGTCGGCCATGGCATACTTACTAATGTCAATCACACCGGCATGCACTCTTGCACGTAGATGTACATGTATTGTGCGCGAATGCATGTGTATATATAACAAATACACATATATTTGTATATTTGCGCGCGATCCGCGGACGGCGTACCCGTTACGTCGAGTGTCGCAGCTTTTCGGCCCTGAACCTTCCAGTTTCGTCGAATGCTCGCCCTTAACCCTCGACTTTTTATCCAACCGAACACGTAATACTCTTTCTGCAATATCTTGCCTTTCGCAAATCCAAAGTCGCGACTAAGCCACTAGCTCGCTGCACTTGCATATTGTAGCTACTTCATTGTTATCGCTTAGGTTCTACGATAGTGGCGCTACTTTTAAACTTAGCTAGTGCTATGCTCTTTTCGAAATAATAAATAGAAAAATCTAAAAGCTGCAAAATTAAACCCTTTTTCTCTGTATAATTATTACTACGGATAGAAAGGGACATTCAAGTCCCATAGCACTGAAGTTTTTAAAACCTATTGTACTGTACCTTATTTCAAAATCCCTGGAAAAATCGAGGGCGTTCGACGTAATTCTATGCCGCAAGACTACGACGGGTAAGAGCCTGTGCGAATTTTTACTTCACTAAGGAGGGCTTAGATTTATTGTATGAATCATTTGTTTTGAGAGCTGGAAGGGGTAGGGTTATTGAAATTCAATTGGGACTCGTTTTGAGAGTTGTAAGGGGGGAAGGGAGTATTTTAATCAAATTAGAGCCAGTTTCGAAAATTTTCAAGGCGAGAGGTGGTCTTGATACTACATTTTGAGTCAGTTTTGAGAAACGCAAAGGGAGTAGGGAGTCCTCAAATCGAACTGGGGCCAGTTTTGACAGTCGAAAGGGGAGGAGAGGGTCATTAATTCCAATTGGGGTCAGTTCTGACAGTTGGAAACGGGGGAGGCGGTCTTGGAAATCTGATTGGGGTGAGTTTTGAGAGTTAGATAAGGGGAAGGGCGTCGAGAAATCTAATTGGGGTCAGTTTTAGGAGTTAGACAGGGAGGAGGGAGCTTAAAATGCAATTGGGGCCAGTTTTAGAAATTGAAAAGTGAGGAGGGGGTCTTGAAATCCAATCGGAGCCCGTTTTGAGAGTTGGAAAAGGGCGAGGGCATCAAGAAATCCAATTGTCGCCAGTTCTGAGAGTTTGAAGGGAGTAGGGGGTCTTGAAATATAGTTCAGGCCTGTTTTGAGAGTTGTAAAGGTCTTAAAATCTAATCGGGACCATTTTTGAGAGTTGTAAAGGGACAGGGGATATTTTAATCAAATTGGAGCCAGTTTCGAGAGTTAGAAAGGGGAGAGGAGGTCTTGAAATCCAATTTGGGTCAGTTTTGAGAAATGTAAAGGGAGTAGGGGGTCCTCAAATAAAACTGAAGCCAGTTTTGAGAGTTGTGAAGGGAGGAGAGGGTCGTGAACTCCAATTGGGGTCAGTTCTGAGAGTTGGAAAGGGGGCCGGCGGTCTTGAAATCTAATTGGGGACCTTTTTTCGAGTTGTAAAGGAGGGGGGGGGGGCATCAAAAAATCAAATTGTCGCCAGTTCCGAGAGTTTGAAGGGAGTAGGGGGTCTTAAAATATAATTTAGGTCTGTTTTGAGAGTTGTGAAGTTCTCGAAATCTAGTCGGGACTATTTTTGAGAGTTGTAAAGCGGCAGGGGGTATTTTAATCAAATTGAAGCCAGTTTCTAGAGTTGGAAAGGGAAGAGGAAGTCTTGAAATCAAATTTGGGTCAGTTTCGAGAAATGTAAAGGGAGTAGGGGGTCCTCAAATAAAACTGAAGCCAGTTTTGAGAGTTGTGAAGGGAGGAGAGGGTC
>JAUMHM010000087.1:952216-963333 GCA_032362435.1 Melikaiella ostensackeni
TTAAAATCCAATTGGGCTCAGTTTAAGAGTTGGAAAGTGAGAAGAAGGCCTTGAAATTCAATTTGGGCCCGTTTTTGGAGTTGGAAAAGGAATAGGGGGTCTTAAAATATAGTTTGGGTCTGTTTTGAGTGTTGTGAAGGGAGGAGGGGGTCTTGAAATCTAATCGGGACCAGTTTTGTGAGTTTTTGAGTGGGAGGGGATTTTTTAGACGTATTGTTGTCAGTTTAGAGAGCTGAAAAGAGGGGGGTTTCTTGAAATCCAATAAGGGTCAAATTTGAGGCATTTTTCTGGACGTTTGGCCCGGAGAGAGGAAAACTGCAGAAAACCTGCAGAAAACATGCTCCCGAGTATAGCCGGTCTTCTCACTGCCTTCTTTATTATTTACTTTAATTCTTGGAAATAATCTGCGATCGAAAAATGCTGACGATTTGTTGAAGCCTGTATTACATATATATGAACCAAGTTCAAATTAATATCACAACTTGTTGATAGCATACGCCCATGAAGATTCTCGAGGGACATTGACGAGATAGCTCTTATCTGTTGACCCGTTCGTAATCTGGTGCAAGGCTTGACGCACTTGGTTTAATTTTCTTGTTTAACAATGATATTAACTCTTACAAACTTCAATAATTTGAACACAAAGTTCTTTTCTAATCAGATATCAAAATCTACTTCCTGATTTAGCTCTTTATTTTTATCCTAATTATTTGAGCGATTACTGTGATTTTCCGACAACAAATATAATTGCAACTTTGTTTTACGAGGATTAGTGCAAGGTCTCTCGTCCTCGTGAAAACGGATACTACGCATCGCAAAACATCCCGCTGGGTGAAAAACAAACCATTGGTAATCCCCAAGTCATTGAACGGACTATTTTTCAACGGATGAAAATTCCAATCAACGTTCAATAACAAAATTTGCTACCCTCCCTCATTTCGCAATGTTCACTTTTGACATTTAGAGCTTCAAGGTTTTCAATAGAAATCGACTCCTTTTTTCAAAAAATTATATTCCAAATAGACTCGGAAAGATATTTTGGTTAAATCAACAAAATTTGTGTTTGTTCAATCATAGCATATGATTATATGGACAAATGTAATAAACCAAACGATTTTGTTAAGTAAACAATATGTTTCTTCTATATCAGTTTACAAAATACTGTTAGTAAACTTAAATAAATATTTGTTTGACCCTATATAAAAGATAGAGTTTGTCTGTGCCAAACAAACATTTTTCTGAGACTTATTTTTTGTAATAAGTAGAGAAGGAATTTCGAGGGAATAATAAGTAGTTATAGTAGTTTTTAGTCAGACAGTTCAGTGAAAATCCAGTGCAGCATATCTGGTCCATAAATGTCTTTAAATAAGAATAAACTAAATTTTCATGAAATGAGAACACACTCTATTTATGTAATTGTTTTGTCTGTTACTAGCAATCTTGACTATTCATGACTGTCTGCGTACGTAATGGAAGTCGTAGATCGGTGCATTTTACATTTGAATATTGAATCCTTAACAAACGGAAGTACCGTTTCCTAAAAATTGTTTATAACCTTGGATGTAACATTCATCAACAATTCGCTTTCAATTTATCGAGAACGTTTCATATTTGCCATTTAATCAAAGTCAAGATAAAAAAGGAAAAATCATAAGCTATTGAATGCCACAGATCTTCAAGACAGAAGATCAACTATTGTTGTCTGTGGCTAGAGGATAAAAACGGAAAATAAAGCGTAGATATTCCAGTATAACGATTATCATTCATAGGCGTAGAATACTGATAAAGTAAGGGGAACAGATTCTTCGAACTTGTTATTTCAGAATATCTAAATATGGATCAATGCATGATCAAAGGAATTAAAAGATAAGAACCGATAAGAAAATAGTGACAAATGAAGTACAATTAACGATTTATTTAATATTTTTTCTAAAGCTTTGATCAAACGGTTAAAGGTCGGTGATCGTGGATCTTGTCCGTGATCTTGTTGGAATTTTCTTGAGTGCCGCGATTGCGTGAGACTAATATCGAGCCGGAATTATCACCATTTGTAAAGCCTTAAGGCCGACTTGTGTCCGTGAGAATCGACCTTAAGAAGGAGTGTCGACATCTCGCTCGTCACGATCGTCCTGCTATTAAAATGATCTAGTAACAATGGAAACTGCAAGTCTAATTTTCATCAAAACCATTCAAGAAATCTCTGTTGTAAAATGTTTTCAGTTTGTCGCTCAGTGAGAGAGAGTTTGCTTTTAGAATATAGAATCATCATGTTTAGAAATTGGAAAAATATCTGGAAAATATATCAAAACGAGATGGTGCGATACCGATAACTCCGGACAGAGTCGATTAACTCGTATGTGTCAGAGTTGAGTGAGATCATAAGGACGCAAGGATACAAGGCAGTGGTATTAATTCATCCTGTCGATTGTTCAAGATCCTCGAGGATCAAGGAAGAGCCTCGGTAGAATTTCAAGACCTCTGTAGCAGATGTCTTCCTCAATTTGGAAACAGAAAAAACTGGGATTTCAATTATAACCAATTTTTGATTCCAAGGGAGCTGCAACAAAAAGGAACCCCTTTTCTTAAAAGGGGCCCAAAACGATGAATTTTTTCCAAAGGAGACTCCAGTTTGACTTTCGAAGGAGCCCAATTTTTAGACTCTATTCAAGCTCATTCAAGTGTTCTCCAAAAGAACCCTTTTGGGTCTCCTCAGGTTCCTACTGACGTTCAAGTTCTAAAAGATACTAACTTTTATTTAAGCCGCAACTTTAGCGAACCTCGAATTTTTCAGTGCTGAGAAGAGAAAAATATTTGGTTATTAGAGAAGCAACCAGGTTTGTTGATGCCAACAAATACTTTTCTGAGTAAACCAAGTCTTAATCAATGTCAATTTGCATTTCAAAGCACAAAACATATTATCGTTGAAGAATCGCGTTAGATTCTAAAGCAGCATTAGAAGTCTCGGAGTATGCGTGCAAATGTGTGATTACTGGTGGATATATTTAGTTTGAGATTGGCATAGGTCGCGAGTGCTGTTTGTTATCTGTTTCTGCGCACGTGGCCTCTACAGGCTGATCTAGCCGGTTATAGTCAGCGAAGAGTTATTGCGAAGTAGGTGTTCAAATATGCTCAAGAGACTTAAGTCATGTTTCCCCCTCTATTTTACATACATTTCATCAAAAACAAACTGAAAACAACTGCAGAAACTTTTTTAAGATATATAAGTTTCTAGAGGATTTTTCCCTCTAAGAAACAGTTTTAAGAATAATGGGAGTTTGACTTCTTGACATGGGAAATTGACGTCAGCAGCGTTATAGGAATAGAGGCCAATAAATTCTTAACTATCTATTGACTCTAGGCCGATAGCTGTAACGCCCTGCGAATTAAAGTCAATAAAAAATGTTCAGAACAAGCACCCGGATCACTTACTCATAGATATCAAACATGTCCTCCGAGCCACTCTCAACCAATGTCAAGATGTTGTCATTGGTAGTCAGTAGTGACTCAGGTCGTGGAATATTCCCTCGACCAATCAGATTCTCATTTTTTATTCAACAAGTGCCACTGGCTAACTTCTAGCCAATCCTAAATGGGCCCCTATTATTTACGATCTATAGTCCAAGTTAGTAGGTGTTGATTGGACCATCATTTCAGTTTGCAACAATCTCAATAGATCACGAAATCAACAGAAGTTACCATAGGTTACTAGATTCGAAAACCACTGTTGAAGCAAAGACTACAAGGGAATTGTTTTAGCAAAAATCAGTGTGTGTTACAACCATGATTAGAATCGTTAAGATTCCTTCTGAGACACATTCCCATCTAGTATCCAGTTGAGACCGGTTTTTGAATCTAGTGATTTTGTGGTTAATTTGCATGTTAGTAAGTAACTTTCTATTTTTTTGAATAGGATTATAATTATGAAAATGAAATTTCATATTCTGAGGTTTTTTTCGGATTATATGATTTGGAAAACGGTATAGTCAAAATGCAGTTAAGAGTGTAAATTTCCAATGATTAATTCATAAATGTAATTGAAATCATTCAAGGTTTTTCTCCTCATGAAATTCATTGATCGAGTTAATATCATTTTCATGACTTTCAAATTCTTAATCATTTCCTTGTCTTTTATGGGCATATAGGTGTTGAATAAGCAATGGTTTTAGCAATGCAATCGCTCAATGTCTTCAGATTCCTAGTTGTCACCCTTTCAGCTAGAAAAACATGCATACTTTTCTTCACATACTCAGGTCTGAATTCGATGAAATTTGTAAGAATTCCAGGTAATATGGGAGTTTTTGGTTGACTATGGTACAAATTTCTTTATTTTGTTCTAGTACTTCGCTTGAAATTGATTTATATCCCGAAATACAGTTTTGCCAAATGAGTAAATCTAAAATAAAACTTAATTTGTTGAGAAATAAAACTATTTTTTTGACTAAAATTAAAGAATATTTAAATATGCTCTAAATAAACAATTGAGTTGGTTCATTTTGACTTTAACAGCTTTTGGCAATAGCAGGAAGTTCACCTAAATAACTCAGTGAACGCTCAGGACTTAATTGCTATACGACCTGTCTGTTAATTGTATAGCTGTCACGTTTAAGCTTCAAGCGTAATTAAATTTTTTCTAATTTTCATTTTTGAAAAACAGTTCTTTTTTATCGACAATCTTAGTAGTATTTTAGCTGCACTCTTCAGTTGCCGAAATTGAACTTCCAGATTTAAGTTAATTTCAAGCGACGCACTGAAATAAAATAAAAAATGACTAGGTATGTTGACAAACTTGATATTTGAAAGAAATTTTTTAATGTTGCTCCTTTTCATACCACTAGAACAGGCCTTGACATTGCCAGGGAAATTTTTTCATATCCCAGATGTTGGCCTTCCCACTACCAATGCTTTTGCGTAGTTCACGAGACGGAAAATCTCGTGAGCAACGCAAGAGCATCGGTAGTGGGGACGCCAACATCTGCGAAATAAGCGAATTTCTCCGAGTCTGCCCGGGCCTGCTTGAGAATGTACAAAATTATAAAATAATATGGAAAAAAAACTTTAATCAACTTTCGCCATTACCTTGTATGCAAATTCTACATATCATAATTTTTCAAACAAAAAAGTGCTCTTTTTTCAAAAAACGGCTCAGGCGATGATTTTGAATTTGATGTGAAAAGTTTCCTGACATGCCAGGAAACTATAATCAACAAAAAAATCTAATGTGTGAGAACCTTTCAGTTGATGAGGAGATAGTACAGGTAGATTGAAGATAATGGTAAGAAATAAAAGTGCAGATTACTGGTCACAGCTTCTTTCAGTGAATAAAGCTGCAAGATCTCACAGCATTATTAACGTTTTTATTTCTCACCATCATTTTCAATTTATATTACCCTGGTCAATACCTGTACATCTTCCTGGATAGCGCAGGTAATTGATAGGGTTAACGAATATAAATAAAATATAGCAGTAGCAAGCGGTGGAATCATTTAGCAATTGTAGTTTGTAAAAGGGGTTCTTTTCCACGAAAGAACTTGTGTAAGAGGATATATTTATGGAGAAGTGTTGCTCTAAGCATTTCTAGAAAGAATACAGTTTTTGGAAGAATTAGAAAGCATATATTGATAAAAAGATAGGCAACTGATGGAGTTAACGGATAGGAATCAAATACAGCAGCAAGCGATGCAATCATGTAGCACGTACAGTTTAAAAAAGGGGTTATTTCCCATTGAAAAAATAATTATGTAAGAGAATATATTACTAGAGAAGAGTTGCTTTAAAAATTTATGTAAAGAATACAGTTTATGGTAGAATTAGGAAGCAGATATTAATGAAAAGATAGGAAACTGATGGAGTTAACGGATAGGAATAAAATACAGCAACAAGCGGCGTAATCATTTAGCAAGTACAGTTTAAAAAAGGGGTTATTTCCCATTAAAAAAATAATTATGTAAGAGAATATATTACTAGAGAAGAGTTGCTTTAAAAATTTCTGTAAAGAATGCAGTTAATGGTAGAATTAGGAAGCAGATATTAATGAAAAGATAGCATAGGCAATTGATTGAGTTAACGAATAGGAATGAAATAGAGAGGCAGCAGCAGCAACCGTCGTAATCATTTAGAAATTATAGTGTAAAAAAGAGGGTTCTTTCCCATGAAAGGACACTTGTGTAATAGAACATATTAATATAGAAGTATTGTTCTAACAATTTCTGGAAAGAATACAGTTTTTGTAAAGCTGGGAAGCAGATATAGATGAAAAAGGTAGGCAATTGATGGAGTTAACGGATAGGAATGAAATACAGAGGCACCAGCAGCAAGCGGCGTAATCATGTAGAAGTTATAGTTTGTAAAAGGAGTACTTTCCTATAAAAAATACTTGTGTAAGAAAATATGTTAATGAAGAAGTGTTGTTCTAAGAATTTCTGGAAGGAAAATAGCAGCCTTAGATAAAATCAATAAGCAGATATTAATGGAAAAGATAGGCAATTGATGGAATTAAACGGATAGCAATGAAATACAGCAGCAAGCGACGCAATCATTTAGCAATTACAGTTTGTAAAAGGGGTTCTTTCCCATAAAAAGACACTTATGTAAGAGAACATATTAATATAGAAGTTTTGTTCTAACAATTTCCGGAAGAAGTACAGTTTTTGTAAAGGTGGAAAGCAGATATTAATGAATAAGATAGGTATATGGTGGAGTTAACGGATAGGAATGAAATACAAAGGCAGCAGCAGCAACCGTTGTAATCATTTAGAAATTACAGTTTATAAAAGGGATTCTTTCCCACAAAAGGACAATTGTGTCATAGAACATATTAATACAGAAGTGTTGTTCTAACAATTGCTGGAAAGAATACAGTTTTCGTAAAGTTAGGAAGCAGATATTGATGAAAAAGATAGGAAATTTATGTGGTTATCGAATAGGAATGAAATTCAGAGGCAGCAGCAGCAAGTGGCATAATCATTTAGAAATTATAGTTTGTAAAAGGGGTACTCTCCTTTAAAAAAATACTTGTGTAAGAAAATATGTTAATGAAGAAGTGTTGTTCTAAAAATTTCTGGAAGGAAAACAGCCGCCTTTGGTAGAATAAGGAAGCAGATATTAATGGGAGAGATAGGCAATTGATGGAATTAACGGATAGGAATGAAGTACAGCAGCAAACGACGCAATCGTTTAGCAAATACAGCTTCTAAAAGGGGTTCTTTCCCACAAAAACATACTCCTGTAAGAGAATACATTACTAAAGAAGAGTTGCTTTAAAAATGTTTGTAAAGAATAAAGCTTATAGTAGACTTATGAAGCAGATATTAATGAAAAGATAGCATAGGCAATTGATTAAGTTAACGGATATGAATAAAATATAGCAGCAAGCGGCAGAGTCATTTAGCAATTATAGTTTGTAAAAGGGGTTCTTTCCCATGAAAAGACACTTGTGTAAGATAACATATTAATGCAGAAATGTTATTCTCACAATTTCTGGAAAGAATACAGTTTTTTTAAAGTTAGAAAGCAGATATTGATGAGTAAGATAGTCACTTGATGGAGTTGGCAGATAGGAATGAAATACAGAGGCAGCAACAGCAAGCGTCGTCATCTAGAAATTACAGTTTGCGAAAGGGGCTCTTTCCCATAAAAAAACTACTTGTGTAAGAGAATACATTAACAAAGAAATATTGTCCTATCAATTTCTGGAAAGAATACAGTTTTTGGCGGTATGAGGAAGCAGATATTGATGAAGAAGATAGGCAACTAATGGAGTTAACGAATAGGAATAAAATACAACAACAAACGGCGTAATCATTTAGCGATATAGTTTGTAAAAGAGGTTCTTTCCCATGAAAATATACTTATGTGAGGGAATATATTACTGGAGAAGAGTCTTTCAAAAATTTCTGTACAGAATACAGTTTATCGTAGAGTTAGGAAGCAGATATTAATGAAAAGATAGCGTAGGCAATTGATTGAGTTAACGGATAGGAATTAAGTACAGCAGCAAGAGGCGTAATCATTTGTCAATTATAGTTTGTAAAAGGAGTACTTTCTCATTAAAAAAACACTTCTTCAAGAGCATGTATTAATGGAGAAGTGTTGTTCTAAACATTCCTCGAGAGAATAGTTTTTTGTAGAATTAGGAAGCAGATATTGATTAAAAAGATAAGTAATCGATGGAGTTAACGGATACAAATGAAATACAGCAGCAAACGGCGCAATCATTTAGCAATTATACTTTGTAAAGAGGAATCTTTCCCATGAAAAAAATACTTTTGCAAGATAACGTATTAATGGAGGAGCGTTGTTCTAACAATTTCTGGAAAGAATACAGTTTTCGTAGAATTAGGAAGCAGATTTTGATAAAAAAGATAGTCAATTGGTGGAGTTGACGGATAGAAATAAAATACAGAGGCAGTAGCAGCAAGCGGCGTAATCAAGCACATATCTGCAAGAGTGTTGTATGTAGCAGTGTACCAAGCTGTACGTGAACGTATATAGGTACGTAGAGTTTACAACCGACCTATCTCAACCTCGTCTTTCGAGGGCGTGCGCACACGGCCGTATCGTCGGGAGCGACGGAGGGGTTGGTTGTATTAAGCTAGGTTAGGGACGTCACCGACGACTGCGCTCATCCGCCAGAATAACTTCAGGCGGACTTGCTTGCACAATAATTATACTCTAGTTTCCGTGACGTTTACAACGGCCGTGACGCGGCCGCGATTTTCAAAAGCACTCTAATCAACCGATTTTCTTCTAGCAAGTATGTAGAAGACATTTTCACTAATTGAGATCCCTCATCTTGTTCCTAATGAATCTCTTATCATTTCCCTACCAATGTTCACGAAATATTCTCAAACTTCCGAAAAGTAGATAACGTCTGTAATAAATTTGCAATATAGTCCAAGCGGTGCACTTAAATTTTGCTCTAATTGTTACAAAAGGATTAAGTTTGGTGTGTGGGGTCTTTTTTGCTTCAGAAAACTTTTTGGACCGGGTGTCATTGTTTTCGAAAAAATGGTGGAATTTTTGTTTTGATATGCTGCATTTTTTCAACTCATTAAGATATTTAATCTTTATTTCTTCATTTTGATAAGGTATTTCACATTCTTTCGAAATCCACAGGAAAATTTGAAAAACGTTTAAAATTAACAAAATAGAGGCGATTTTTCTAGAAATAAAAAATTCTCATTTTTTTAAGAAAATATACGAGTTACTTCCTCTTTAAATGTTCTAAGGAAAGTTCCTTTACCACTTTTCAATATATCACATAGAAATTTGTTCGTTATTCAAAAATAGAATAATTCGCGACCATCATTTAAAAAAAAATTAAACAAGTTTTTGGCACCCAGTCTAAAAAGTTCTATTAAGCCAAAAGGAACCTCGTAGCCAACTTTCATGCTTTTGTAACAATTAGAGAAAAATTTCCAATATCTTTAGTGTGCCGCATGGAAAAATAGCTTGTAGTCCGATACTTTTAAATTATGATTTTAAAAAGCTGCAATTGTCACGTTGCCCTTAGTTAAAACTCAAATAAAATACGTGAATGTCACACCTTAAAATTGGTTTTGATTAAATTCAGAATTCAGAATTGACTCTGAAAGTCAGACGAATATTACTCAAAAATCATTTCAGATCCAGAGAGTTTACTGCTCGGTTTTTCAAATTTAATACTAACGATCTGAAGGTAAAATTTGTAGATGTCCGATACTCCTGATTAGAATTTCCTTTACTTTTAATGGTGAAATATTATGCAAAAACGCAAATACTTCTTAATTATTTTTGTTTCGTTGTCCCGTAATGCTCAAATTGCTAAAGATACCAATTTGTGAATGAATTTGATTAGGAAGGGAATTCTAGGAAACCCGAAAATTGAAGGTATTGACCTTATCTGTTTTTTAGTAGTGTTATGTTAATTTTTCTGTAAGCACCTGTTGCAATTCAAAAGAGCGATATTACGGAGAAAAATGAGTCTGCTAAAATCAGTAAAAATATGAATATCATAGCTTATCTATATAACTTAGAGAATTATAGCTAGAGATTACTAAATTCTTTTACAGAAAATATAAAAAATTCCGTAGAAATATTATATTTGAATGATATTTTTACGAATTTATAAATATTTTTACATTGTTGGCAGATTTTTTGTTTGTAACGGAGAAGCTTCTGGGCTTTACGTAACGAGGAAAAGTCAATGCAATGGCAATCCGTAGTGATTAACAGTCTAGTTTATATATATATTTTATTACTGTTCTGAGGCCGAACTGCCGACGAGCGACATAGTTGTGGCTGAGCCTGAGTCTACAGAAACTATTCATAAACAAGATTGATAGGAACCTCGTATCTGTCTAGTATTCACATCGATCAGTTAACAACTATATTGTTCTCTACACACGATTTAATTTTAATTGTTATTGCTTCTCATACTTGGTTACCCTGAATAAAATTCATTGACATATCATACGTTATTAAATCAGATTTAAATTGCAACATTATCCTTGCAATAAATTTTTAATGATAGCTCAACATTTATTGCAAAGCCTACAAGAGAGAAGAGCCTAAAATAAATACTATGGATCCCACCTATCTTCTTTTCAGTGCAATAGTAAATTTTGATGCTGGAGATAGTGACTTTTGAAGATGAAAACAAGAAGCCTGATTCGAAAGAATTACGATAAGTAATATATTTCAGGCGTTTTTATGTCATTTTTGTATGAGCATCGCCTATCCTTTCATTGAAGTTTCCTCATTTTTCAAGGCGAAGACAAACGCATATGTCGACCTTCGGAATGGTTTGTTCAATAAATTGTCACGATTTTTGAGACCCGGAAGACCGCCTGTCATAATCATTAAGGAGGATCGTGTGTGACCTAGACCTTTCGCTGTCAGCACGCTGGCTATTCTCGATTTGCATCCCATTAACTGTCCACACACTTTTTTTCCACTTCCCGAGATTCCTTTCAATGACACATTCCACTCACTATTATTCAAGAGAGAGTTGTTTTTTAATAAAATATCTTCCAAATTTGCGTAACATTATAAAATCAATGAAAAAGATGTTCCTTCATCATTGAAAAGAGATCAAATAACTAATCCTTGATTCTAGACGAATCGATTGACTTACAATA
>JAUMHM010000087.1:963433-974158 GCA_032362435.1 Melikaiella ostensackeni
ATTCTAGACGAATCGATTGACTTACAATAATAATACACATTATTAAAGAGTAAGGAAATTCTGGTCACTTATAATAGTTGAAAATTTTGTTTTTTTACAGAAAAAATGTTCTCATCAACATAATTCCGAGTTAATGCAAGAATAGAAAATACTTTTTGATTCGAGACCAAGTGATTGACCTGTATTTTATATAATATAATTCTTCCTCTATGAGGAAGCAAATGCATTTGCTACTAGGTAGCAAAGTGCCCATGAAATGAGCAACATACAATTATAAATAAAAAGAAAGTGTACACACTCGAAATCGAATTCACAGCTAGTTTATACTATTGGCAACCAACATGTTTCGAAGCCAGTTTAGACTTCCTCAGCAGGGATAATTTATAGGAAAACTACAATTATAAATGATGAATCCTATATTAATGAAACTCGAATATTAACTAAAAAAAAAAAGAATTTGATATCAAATTTGGTCAATTCTTCTATTTTCTTATTAACATGAAAAATGTTCAAGGTCGAAATGAAATCTACTTTCTTATGAAATTTTTTTTACTAAAATAGAAAACACCAGGAAGTTCTGTGCATCTGTGCATGGCAAACTTTTTGAACCAAATTCAAAATAGATTTCTCAAATCTATTGGTAGTCTCATTAAAAGTTTCTTTGTTTTTTTCATTATTAAAGTTGAAACCTACTTTCTTGTTCACATCAAATATTCTTTGGAAAAAACCCGTGAATCTTGCACTCTATCAATAAATCTTTTTGTAATGCATCCAATCTCGCTCCTTTCCTAATTGAAAAATTTTTTAATATTTTTCATCGGTCCTACAAATCACATTCATCACATTCCCTCAATTTATATCAATTTTACAGAAATCCATAATACTAATAACAGATAAAAACAGAACAGATAAAAAATGAACTTGCTGCATAGAAAATCAAAAATTGTAATCCAATGTTTGATAAAAATTCACTACAAACACTAATTGAATAAACATTTCAATTATGTCAAGAACTAAAAATAGATAGTCAAAATATTTTATCACCAATGAGCCTTAATTATTGAAATTTATACTTTTTGTTAATTTTTTAAAACATAGAGACAGTAATTCGCTTTTTAATACAAATGACTTTTTATGTTTCTCCTCTTTTTTTCTTTTTCTTGAACATTTATTGTACACTTGTCTCTAATGAGCAGTGAAAGTGCGTAGTTTCGAAGTCTATTATTAATTTGTGAACTTTTTGAGTGTTTCTTTTTCAGTACACAACAAATTTTTTTATTTTCTACGCAAGAAGTTAATTTTTTTATCTATTCTGATTTTTCTGTTTTTAGTATTATAGATTTCAGTGAAATTGATAAAAATTGAGGGAATGTAATGGATGCGATTGGAGGACCGATGAAAAATATATAAAAAATAAATTTGAAAAAATATAAAAATAAAAAATATATAAAGAATTTTTCATTCAGTAAAAAGCTGATATTGGATGCACTACAGAAAGATTTATTAATAAAGTGCAAGATTCATGGATTTTTCGAAAAAAGATATTTACTATTAATAAGAAAGTAGGTTTTGACTTTGACAATAAAAGAAACAAAGAAACTTTTAATGAGACTACCAATAAATTGAAGAAATCTATCTTGAATTTGGTTAACAAAGTTTGCCATGCACAGATACACAGAACTTTCAGGTAATATTTGAATTTAATTAATATAGGTTTCATCATTTATAACTATAGTTTTCCAAAAAATTACCCCTGATGAGAAAGTCTAAATTAGCTTCGAAGCATGTTGGTCCCCAGTAGTATAAAAAAGACGGAGAAAAGTGGCCGTAAAAGTGGATAGTTATTTTTATCTATAGTTAGATAGTCTATCTAAATATTCTATAGTCTATTTAGATAGTCTATAGTTAGATAGTCTATTTTTGATTTGTGAACTTTTTGGGTATTTCTTTTTTGGTACACAAAAAATTTTCATGAGGAAGTAGATTTCATTTCGACCTTTAAGAAATTATTCTTTAAACTTGTTTAGTAAGTAAGAAGTTAGTTTGTCAAAATTTGAAGAATGCGAAAGAAATATTACAGTGCTGTGAACAATTTATGTAGAAGGATAATTATACAAATTTGAGCAATGCGGTCGGTAAATTATTGTACGAAAAAAGTTTTCTCCTAGCGGATTTAGGTAGAATTTTTTGAATAATATTTTCAAAGATCTTTGGGAGACAGTTTAGAGGTCGGCATTCCGAAATCGAAGCAGAAAAAATCATTTTTTCAAATAAGGTATCAATTTTTTATAGATCGAATTTAATTTTGAAATTTATGAAATGTAAACACGTATGCATTTTTTATTATATTGTATGGAAAAAATAAAACTAATATGAATATTTTGTATGAAAAAACGTATAATTCGAAATTTTGATAAAACTTTTCTCTTAAATATTATATTTTTTCTTGAGAATTCTGTGAAAAATTTACATTGGGACGAGACATAAAATCTTATATTGCTATTTCAGATTTCTAGAGTCTCTTCAAGTAAATAAATTATACCATGTGGAATTTCAGATAAAAAACGACTTTCCGCAATTTTTTTTTACATTTCCAATGGAATCATTCCCATCGTATACATTTTAGAAGCAGATTCATATTCTTCGATATTATTAAGATTATAACTTTGAATTGAAATAATCAAAAAGTATTTTCTCTTTCGACATTGAAAAATATTTGAAAAATCTCAATTTGTAGCAGATATAAAATACGTCATTGCAATTCTACATGTTTGGTAATGAAAAATCTCTTGGAAATATCTATACACTCAGAAAAATGTATCTCAAAACAAAAACCAAATTAATATTTCACTCGATTTAAGCTCAAAGAAATGATTTTTTTTAACACGAAAGTTTATTTTTCAAAAATAATTGATATTCTGCATTTTTATTCCATTAATGGCATTGAAGCCAATTGTGTGTTTGATTTAAAGATATTGTTGCATCCACTTTATCTAATTCAAAGAATTCTTCGAATCAAAGGAATTATAGACCCTATATCAATGCAATATTTCTTTGATTCATATTTATTTTCTCATTTATTTTTATTGATTATATATTTATTCTTATAAACATTCTTCTGTGTATATAAGTTCAGTAAATCTCCATGTAAGATTTTGGATAAAATTTTTTCTCAGAATAGGGTAAAAGCACTAATTACAGAGCACAGTGCTCCTCAAGCATCGACAGGTTCGATTAAAATGGAACAAAAAACGTTTTTAGATGACTATTCATAGTTTCCAAGACTACTTACTATAAAATCGTAGCTGACTTTTTTCTCGAGATATCTCAAAATTTTGAGATATCTCGAGATTTGAGATATCTCGACAAAAAAATCCGCTACGATTCCACGGTAAGAAGTTTCTGAAACTATAAATAGTCACCTAAAAACCTATCTAAACAGTTTTTGGATCCATTGAAAAAATAAAAAAAAATTTTTTCTTCAAATGAATAAAAAAAAAAGAAAAAATCAACTACGATTTCACGGTGAGAAATTTCAAAAACTATCGATAGTCACCTGAAAACCTATCCAAACAGTTTTTGGATCTATTAAGAAAAATAAAAAATAAAAAATAAAAGTTTTTTTACAAGATATCTTGAGAAAAAATCAGCTACGACTTCATGGTAAGTAGTGTTGAGAACTATGAATAATACCCTAAGAACCTAACTAAACAATTTATGGATCAATTGAAAAAATTTTTAAAATAATTTGTTTTGTTTAAATAGATACAAAAAAAATGAAAGAAAAAAATCAGCTACGATTTCAGCTACGATTAGTTTTGGAAACTATAAATAGTCACCTGAAAACTTATCCAAACAGTTTTTGGACGCATTAAAAAGAATAATAATAAAAAAAGATAATCTTTTTTTTTTTGTTTAAATGGATCCAAAAGTTGTTTGGATAGGTTTTTAGGTGACTATTCATAATTTCCAAAACTACTTACCGTGAAACATTACGAGATATCTCGAGAAAAAAATCAGCTACGGTTTCACGGCAAGTAGTTTTGGAAACTATGAATAATCATCTAAAAACTTATCCAAACATTTTTTGGATCCATTAAAAAATTTTTAAAATAATTTTTGTTTCTTTTAAATGGAGAAAGAAAGAAAAAAAAGTCAACTACGATTTCACGGTAAGTAATTTTGAAAACTATGAATAGTCACCTGAAAACCTATCGAAACAGTTTTTGAATCCATTACGAAAATAAAAAATAAATGTTTTTAATGGATCCAAAAAATTGTTCGCAGAAGTTTTTTGGTGAATATCCATAGTTTCCGAAATAACTTACCGTGCAACCGTAGCTGATTTTCTTTTCGAGATATATCAAAATTACGAGATATCTTGGAAAAAAATCAGCTGCGGTTTTATGATGAGTAGTTTTAGAAAACATGAATAATCACCTAAGAACCTATTGAAACAGTTTTTGGATCCATTCAAAAAATAAAAAGTAAAAAATAAATATTTTTGTTTTGTTTTAATGGATAAAGGAAAAAAGAAAGAAAAAATCAGCTGCGGTTTCACGGTAAGTAGTTTCGAAAACTATGAATGATCACCTAAAAACCTATCTAAACAGTTTTTTGATCCATTAAAGAAATAAATAATAAAAAATAAATATTTCTTTTGTTTGAATAGATTCAAAAATTGTTTGGATAGGTTTCTAGGTGACTATTCATAGTTTGCAAAACTATTTACCGTGAAACCGTAGCTTACTTTTTTCTCGAGATATATCGTAATTTTGAGATATCTCGAGAAAAACATCAGCTACAGTTACACGATAAGTAGTTTCGGAAGCTATGAATAGTCACCTGAAAGGCTATCCAAACAATTTTTGCATCCATTAAAAAGATAAAAAAATTAATATTTTTGTTTTGTTTTAATGGATCCGAAAATTGTTTTCACGGTAAATAGTTTTGGAAACTATGAATAGTCACCTCAAAACCTATCCAAACAGTTTTTGGATCCATTTTAATCGAAACTCATTCAATGATTTTTGATAAAAAATAACACATTGAAGTTTTAGGCTGGAAGAAATCCATTGTTTTTACAACGAATGGTTTTCCGTCGGTGATTGGTGCCTTTACCCTAGGAATGAAAATTCTATTTTACTAATATAATGGACAGTATTACTAAAATATCTTTAGCTATCCTAAAATAAATATTGTATCAAATACTTCGGTTATATTCATTATTCATATAAAAAAGTTAGAGTCACAAAGAAAAATGTGATCAATAATAAAGTTACGTAACCAACCGGCTGCATCAGTATCCATGATACAACAAAACGTCATTTAATGAGTTCAGTGTGCCCTCACGTGACACACGCCTTTTTTTCCACCAGTTCCTCCATCCTCTCTGATCATTTCAAGTTTATCTCTAAATTCACTAGAGAGTGCAGACACAACTTACATTTTTCCGCTAAAGGCATCCAAGAGACGAAAATGGCTGCTGCGTTCTGAATCGAATATCCTGAAGAAAAAAGGACACCGCCAACGTCATTCACTGACGATGACGACGATTCCGGGTCACACGATGGCGTCGCGAAAAACTGACCTATAAACTCGCGCACGTATTGTCCCATCCACCTCACTTCCTGTATGAAAAGTTCACTTCTAATTTCTCACTTTGCAAAATGGTCTCAATTATTTTTTCTCTAACTCTATTTTATACTTCACTTCATTTAAGAATAATATTTATTCTTAATTTATTTTTTCATGCAGGGAAACTTTCACGTTTTAGGAGAGAGAAAAAGGGTCTAAGGAAAGAGCACCACGGTCGCACGACCCACATACACGTTTTTTCAAAAGTGGGTTATCCTTTGTCCTAACAGAAGGCTGGTTCGTTCGTCCTCGTCCTGCCTTTTAGGTTCTTCGGCATCACGACCAATAACGGTTTTCCTCGCCGCATCCTTTTCATTCATCCGCGGTCTGCATTCATAAGAGCCCTTTTCGGTTGAATTTCATGAGAAATTGTTTCATGAAGGACAGATTTGTTTTTAATCGAGGAACCACCTCCTACTTATTTCTGCGACATGTGTTTCCAATAATCTTCAATTCGACAGGTGGTTCCGAATTTGCAAGTTGGAGATAATTTCCGGATTCGAGGATTAAGAAGTAAATTTTCTGGTGGCAAAAGTCAGGTCTTTGTGTTTCCGTCTGATATGGTTACCTATTTTTGATTTTCTTGAAGCCTTAAATATCTATTTATCAGTCGTACCCTCGAAAATGGGGTTTGCTGTTAGTTCCGGAATCAGAGTTGCACCTATCTTTTTCAAGTGAGGGTTTTACAACATCCACTGGGCTTCTCACGTGCAAGAACTATTATCGCGAGCTTATTTATTGCCCTCACTATATCTCACCATTCATGCAGCTTCGTCAGTAATCACGCGTTTATGCGCACAACACACACAACAGAAATGGCACCTATTGCGCAACGAATTTGGCTTATGAGAGGGTTTTTGATATCCACATTCCAAGTCCGTGTTTTTCAGTGGTTTTCAGTCTAGATAATCTGTGACAATGACCGCTCTCATTTTGCGAGGTTGGTGTTTAACCTGATGACTGAGGAGGCAGTGAAGCACTTTTGGTTCCAAGTCGATAAGCGAGCTTGCACCGATCGATGCGCTTTCTCGTGATGGCAGTGTCGCAGAGTATTTCTAGTTCCGCGGATGAACTTGTTTTTCAAGTAGTATCCCTTTTACTCATCGTTTATCTTGAGCTTTGGTGAAGAAGGAAAAAAGGGTCAGTCGGGAAGATCACAGAGGTGGCATATTTTGAGATCAGAAATATATGTTTCGAGTTCCAGGATCACTTCCTTGGCTGGTCATCTTCTAGCTGATCAGTTCCTCCTCATCAGCGTTTTCACTTATTGATTAATTTATGCACTATTTTTCTCAGGGAAGTGATGGAGAGTTGAAGAAAGTTTTGGGGGTGAAAGGTCGGGGTCGTCGGAGTGGTTTCCGGTTTGGCGGTCGCTGGTGTTCTTGCGCGCGCCACATCCGCGAATCGGGATGAAACGAGAGTGCGAGGAAAATGAAAATGGGAAACCCGAAGAGCCGCTGCAGAACGTGGCGCGATAATCCAAGCGTCGGGGCAGAGTTGGCTTCGACAAAGTAGGGCGACGACTGGGACAGCGGCGGCCACGGGCAAAGCAAAGCGCACAGTCGTCGCCGTGCGGTACCGCGCCACGCTCGGAGGAGCTGTGGAAGTGGAAAAGAACGAACCCTCCTCGTTAAACGCGAAGCGCTTGTTGCAAACTCCGTTCTCCAGTAGGGGAACTAGTTGAGAGGTTGCTTAGAACTAAGAATCTAAACGCATACACTTGCACTTGCTTTCAGTGCAGCCGATGCACATGGAGAAAATTGCATGCGACTTAAGAGGGGATTTGATGTTGAGAAGAATTTTTCTACCCCTTCATGAGATGCACAGGAATTTGATATAGAGCATTTTTTTTAAGAAGAAAAGAAAACTGAATTGCTATTTTGAAATAACTCTTAATCTGAATCAGTGCGAAATTGATGATGAAATAGCGAAAATAGGATAGTCGCTGAATCATTAAAGAAAAATAATATAAGCTGTCCGTTTTCTAAATTTTTTGAAAATTTGTCTTCTGTGAATTGAGGAATCATTGGTGTCAAACTTCAGACAAACGCGATAAAATTACTTTTCAAAACTATTTTAATAGTGCTCCATTTCAGATTTCTCACACAAAGAAACGGTTTTTATAAAACATCAATTTCGCATATCTTCAGACTTTTCCACATTCGCAGGGATCACAGCGGTTTGGTAGTTCAATTTTGAGTAAAAAAAGGGGGTTTTCCGATAAAAGGAGGCTAAAAGGGGATTTAATTTATTATTAAAAACTTTTTATATTATATGGGTCATTTTTGTGTTTAAAAAATTTTTCTAGCTAGCTTTGAAAAATCTGTTGAACATTTCAGCTCTTTCCACTGATTAAAATACATAAGAAAGAAATTCGAAAAGATCAAAGATTGAAGAATAGATAAACAACAGAATTGGAAAATCCTCATCTTTGAATATCTTTGATGTGTTTTTCTAAGTATGTGAGCTACAATGAAATAATTTCAAATCACAAGAATGACTATTTGAAAAACCTACTTTTCCTCTTTTTGTTTCCCTTAACTTTGATTTTTTTATCTAATGTATTTCCATCAGTTCAAAGCTCTCAGATGTTCAAAAAATTTGTTAATCTTAGCTAAAAAAAGATTACAGCGTAAAAAACAAAAGTTAGAGAAAATTATTATTCACGAAAGTAACAGTATTATGAAGATAACAATTTTTCCAAAAACACGGTTTGCTTGCAATTTTTGGTTGAAAAGTCTACTATTATATTTTTGGTCGAGAATTCATTTTTTTATTTAAAATTTCATTATTTGGTTGAAAATTAACTTTTTGGTTGAAAATTCATATCTTCAGATAAAAAAAATCAATAATTTGGTTGACCTTTTTTTCCCCTTCTTGACTAAGAAATCTTTCTTGTTTGAAAACTTGTCTTTTTGGTTTAAAAATCCATCTCTTTTGGTAGAAATGTCATCATTTTTGGTTGAAAATTCATTTTTTTTTGTTGAATTCAACTATTTTTTATTTAAAATCAAAATCTTTTTCGTTTTGAATATCAACTATTAAATTTTTTATTGAGAATTCGTCTTTTTGATTGAAAATTCAACTATTTTTTATTTCAAATTAAAATGTTTTTTTGGTTGAAATATCAACTATTTCATTTTTATTGAGAAACTCCGAAAATCGATTTTGCAGTTTCGAACACTTTAAAGTTTCTATCCTTGAAAATCTAAAAGCAAACTTAAATTTACAACTTAAAAGATACACCCTACAGAACTTTCAAAGTTTAAAGAGCTTTTTAATGTAACAGTGCTTGAATTTTAAAACTTGGTACTCAGGACCAGCAACATTGTAATTTTTTGTTAAAGTTTTTAAAACTTCTCTACGATGAAAAATTGTCCTACACCAAAATTTCGAAAATTCGAACAACTTTCAGGAAGATTTCCAATATTTTGAAGGTGCCATTAATGAACTTGGAAATAATTAGTAACAGGGATCACAGCGTTTCAGCAGTCCAATTTTAGGTAAAAGAGGGGATTTTTGCCGAGAAAAGGGAATTAAAAGAGGATTTCATTTATTATTAAGAACTTTTTATATCTTATGGGTATCAAATTGCACGAAACTGGTCTTTAACTAATCTTTGTAAACCTTTTGAAGTGTTTGAAATTTTTGTGATATCTTTTTAAATCTTTGTGAAATTTTTTAAATATTTATGAATTTTCTTGAAAAATTCTGAAATCTTCTAAAATCCTTGTAGTTCTCTTGAAATCTTTGAAATATTTATGAAATCTTAGACATTTTAGTGAAATCTTTAAATCTTTGCGCTGTCTTTCAATCTTTGCGACATCTTCAAATCTTCCGATATTGTTAAATCTTTGCGAAATGTTTGAAATTTTTTGAGAACTTTTAAATTTTTGAAATATTTGTGAAATCTTTGAAATCTTTGTGAAATATTTTCGAAATCTTAGACAATTTTGTGGAATCTTTAAATCTTTGCCAAATATTCGAAATATTTTGAGATTTTCTAAATCTTTGTGAAATGTTTTGAAATGTTAAAAAATTTTTTGTTATCATTGAAATTGTTGTAAAAACTTTGAAATATTTGTGAATTCTCTTGAAACCTTTGAAACCTTTTTGAATATTTTGAGATCTTTGAAATTTTTTTAAATATCTTTGTGAAATATTCTGAAATCTTTGAAATCTTTGTGAATTCTCTTGAAATTTTTGTGAACAATTTTCGAAATCTCAGACGATTTTGTGAAATCTTTAAATCTTTGCCAAATGTTCGAAATATTTTGAAATATTTGTGAATTCTCTTGAAATCTTTGAAACCTTTTGGAATATTTTGAGATTTTTGAAATCTTTTAAATATCTTTGTGAAATCTTTGAAATCTTTGTGATTTTTTTTTAAATTTCTGTGACATCTTAGAAATTTTGGTGAAATCCTTAAATTTTTGTGAAATTTCTTGAAATCTTTGAAATTTTTGGGAAATCCCTTGAAATGTTTGAAATTTTTGTGATATCTTTTCAAATTTTTGAAATATTCGTAAAATCTTTAAAGACTTTGTGAAAACTTTAAACCTTAGCGATGTCTTTAAACCTCTCCGAAATCTTTTAAATATTTGTGAATTCTCTTGAAAACTTTGAAACCTTTTGCAATATTTTGAAGTCTTTGAAATCTTTGAAATATTTATGAAATCTGAGAAATTTGATGAAATCTTTAAATCTTTGTGAAAGGATTTGAAATCTTTGAAATCTGTATAAAATCTTTTGAAATGTTTGGAATTTTTGTGATATCTTTTTAAATCTTTGAAATCTTTGTGAAAAATTTTTTAAATCTCTGAAATATTTGTGAAATCAATAACATTTTTGTGAAATCTTCAAAATAATTGTAAATTCTCTTGAAATCTTTGAAACTTTTTGGAATATTTTGAGATCTTTGAAATCTTTTTAAAATCTTTGGAATATTTATGAATTCTTTTTAAATATTCTGAAATCTTTGTGAAATCTTTGAAATCTTTGTGACATATTTTGAAATCCTTCGAAATCTTTTGAATTCTGTGTATATTACATTCTCATCAGAGAATGTATTAGATTGGTGTACAAAGT
>JAUMHM010000087.1:974258-1003892 GCA_032362435.1 Melikaiella ostensackeni
CATGTCAAAAAGTATGAATGTGTATCACCTAGATTACTATGGGTTAGAATGAAAGTGGGAATCAGAAGACTATTTATTATAGCGTGCTACGCTCTAGTTGATAGTGACAAGAGGGATGTAAAAGATACCTTCTGGGACTCCTTAAATGAGATTATAGGTTCTTGCGCTCCTGGCAAAAGAATAGTTTTACTCGGAGATATGAATGGCTGGGTTGGTGTGCAACGCGAAGGTGCCGACAGGGTACTAGGTCATTTCAGAGACCCAAAAAACGAACGGTAACTGCAGGATAAATTGATTAGCTTATGGTTAGAAAAAGGCCTGTTCATTATAAATACTTGGTTCAGACATAAAATGATCCACATGTATACTTGGTGCAGACGCGAGTTAGAATACAGAACTTGCAGAAACCAGAAGTACTTTTGGTATACCGTGAAGAGCTGCATAAATATTTAGGGCATCATAAAGAAGGCTGGAAGACGGAATTAGGCAAAGAATTGTAGAGGGTGCATGGATAATACTACAGGATAGCATCTTCAAGAGTGCATCTGAAGTTTGCGGTACTGCGGCTGTAGGAAGAAAGTCTGGAGATGCTTGGTGGAATGATGAAATCCACGTGGCTGTCAACGAAAAAAAGCTAGCATACACGAGAATTTTGAATATTAAAGGTCTTAGCGACTATGGAGGTAAAAATAGAAAAGCCAAGATACTAGTCAAAGAAAGCAAGGATAAAATCAAACCAGAAGAAAATAAGAAAATGCAAAATTATTTTGAAGGAAATGAGAAATTACTTTGGAAATGGCTTAAGAAGATTAGGAAAGGTAGTACTAGCACTGAGGTAGTCGGATTTAAGAATGCTGATGGCTAAATGGTGTGGGATTCGGGCAAAGTGAAAGACTGTATGAGTGATTTTTTCAAGAAATTGTATGGAGGTCAAGCTATGGAGCATAACAACCGTGACGCTGAAGAGGATAGGTTAGACAATCCCGCTGTAGATAGCGGAAGGAGCTTCGATATCAACGACATTATATCCATTATTAAGAAACTAAAGAATGGTAAGGCTGCTGGTGTGGATGGTATCACCGCTGAAATGCTTAAGCGATGAATATGTTGCTGTGGACGGTGAAGTTCCAAATGATTGGAGAAAGGAGATTACCGTCCCACTCTACAAGGGAAAGGGTGATAAAGGTGACTGTACTAATTATAGAGCGATTAGTCTACTAAGTACTGTGGGCAAAATATTTACCAAAATACTTATTGGGAAGGTCATAGGAATAACTAAGGAAAGAATCTGGAAAGTCCAATGTGGATTTATGCCAGGAAGATCATGTGCGGATCAGATATTTAGCTTGAAACAGATCATAGAAAAAAGTTCGAGAGTAAACAGAAGAGTTTTTTTGTGCATTTGTTGATCTGGAAAAAGCTTTCCATAAGGTAAATTGATCTAAACTTTGGGAAGTCCTGAAAGAGTATGGAGTAAATGGTTGGCTTCTAGAAGCAATAAAAACAATATATAATGGTAGTAAAGCGAGTGTAAGAATAAATGGACAACTGAGCGATTGGTTTGATATCAAGCAGAAAGTTACGCAAGACTGCGTTATGTCCTACTGAATGTTCAATATATACATGGACAAAAATGTCTAAGACTGGCTCTCTTAGATGATGAAGGTGTTGATCTCGGAACAGTGAAAGTACGTGGACTGACATTTACAGACGATGAGATGGTTACGGCAGAATCAGTCACGGTCTCTAAAGCGGGGTTTGAGAGTACCATAGCATGAGGAGTATGGGTCTTAAGATTAACGCAAATAAAACAAAGATTATCGTATTTGAAAGAAAGAGTTAGAAAACAGTATGCAATATTGCCTTAAACGAAGAGCGGATAGGACAAGTTGATGACTTCGTGTATCTTGAAAGTTTATTTACTGCTGACGGAAAGATAGATGCAGAGATATCTTGACGTATAAACGAGGGTAGAAAGATTATCGGCAGTGTAAGACCTATTACGAGAAGTAAAAATGTAACGAATAAAGCTAAAATTTCAATATATAATTCTGTGCTTGCCCCCACTGTGCTGTATGATAGCGAGACCTGGACGTATCAAAAAAAAAGTAGGAGTAAAGCTCGGAGTAAAGAGAACGCGGTTGGCATGCAGTTCCTGTGGAATATGTGCGGTAAAACGCTAATGGACAAAGTCAGTAATGAATGGGTTCTCCAAAAATGTGGTGTAGAAGAAACATTGTTTGACAAGAGTGAAAGAAATTTGCTGAGATAGTTTGGTCATGTCGAGAGAATGAATGAAAAACGTTTAGCGAATCAAATGTATTCAGGTTAAGTGAAAGGTAGCGTAACCAGAGGTAGACCGAAGAAAGAATAGTTGGAATGTGTGAATGAGACCCTGAAGAGAAGGGATATTCGAAGGCGTAGGAATACAAGAACGTGCATGAAACGATGCGTGGATGTAACGGAAGCAAAAGAGGTATGCAAGGATAGGGATGTATGAAGGACAATTGTTTATAAGAAGAAGAGTGATGCCTGAAACGAAAGATTTTGGATACTAATGGGCCCGCGTGAAGAAATTTCCTTAGTGGATATGTATAATGGCTTTGGGAAGCTCTTCACCTGGAGTGATTGCTAGAGAGATTGATCAGCGACCCGTGTCGGAGTAGTGTTGTGGGACAAGTATGTCGTTTGAATGAACAACACGAGACTTCTAGATTGATGTAAAACCTATCCCCTCTCCTACACATCCCTTACTTACCTTTCCCATATAAATTCTTTGATCCCCTGTAGTACAACGAGGCTAGAACCGAACGAGTTACGCTTACCCCGGAAGGGATTTGAGTTAATGGTATAATAATATTAAAAAAATAATAAAGCAGGATTAGTTACGTTTCTAGATCATGTTCAAATAAACTGATTCGTTTTCAAGTTCTTTATTATATTAAATAAATGAGAGTGTAAAAATTGGACATTTTTTTATTCGTTTTATCTCAGGATGTACTCAAGTGTGATAAATAGCCAGAGAACAGTAACTACCTCTGGTTTCATTACCATTCGCAATGAGGCCGTTTCCTATGATAATCCGTAGCTTAAGCAGAAGCCAATTATTTATTAAACCGGTAACTACATATTTATTCTGATAGTCTGAACAAAGATCGCCGCGGATAAAGAAAGATAATTTAAAAATTTTAATAAAATAACTTAAAATAACTTATTAAGCTTAAAAGAAATATTGAAAGTATTTCATTTAATTGTTGATAATTCAAATTCGAACAAATTTATAATTCACTTTATCAAATTTAATTGACCCACTTTTTATTATCAAAATATTTTGAAAGTTTCTAGTACTCCAAATTCCTCGTTCTGAATTTTATAACCCGATTCTCAGCCGATTTCTGGGCAGTTCCAAAAGAACCGAAAAGTGAAGACTGATGAATTCTAAATACATAATCACTTTGTACGAACGAAATATTTATAATTTGCGATACACTCTCGTGGAGTGAATACAGCCTACTTTGTTGAAAGCGACATCGCCACATTAATATAAACAAGAAAACGAGACACAACTCACGGAAGTCACGGAATTTGAAACATCAGAAGAAGGAGAGTCATAGCAGTAAACTTCAATAAACTTTTTTTAATATGCAAAGGATGCAAACAAAATTTAATATTAGCCAGAGTACAAGTCTAAAAAGTTTGTTATGAAATTACAAATCAACTAATGTTAATTTGTAATTTTCTGTAAAAACTTATGCGATGCGATTTTAGTGTACCTAAAATTATGTAATATTTCTTACCTCCGTGTCAAAATCAATGCACAGTGGTGACGATCCTAACCTTAATTTTCAGTTCTCCAAAAGTTGATCGAACTCGGACCAAAAAATAATCAAAATTTTGTTTTGTAGTAACACTAATGTTCTGCAACGCCCGGGATTGCTTATTATGTATGTAAATTTGATTTAAAAAGTACTTTAAACCTTTATTCGATACTTATTTAAAATCATTGATTCATATTGTGATCGCGACGACGTTCTTCCACTTACAAAACACCCAAAACACGAAAAAAACATCTCAAATTTCGTTTTTAAATAACACTAATATTCTAAAGTGTGAACGATTGCATACTATTTTTTTCACAATTTTAAATCCATTTTCGAAGTGGCAATGTTACTTCGTTTTGACGGACTATAAGTCAGGGAATAAACGTGTTTAAACTTGTTAAGATTTCTCGCACAAGCGTTGATACGCCTGGAAAAACTGACCATTGCGGCGTTGATAGTAGATCGGAGATCGCGGATATCCCGAGTGTGCGTAATAGACTTTCCTGTGTATTTTTAGGTTATGTTCACCAAAAAATACACAGGGAGACCTATTGCGCAGACTCGATATATCCGCGATTAGGTACACTCAAACCGCCGTTTCAGTCCCCCCAGTTTGGGCCTTCCTAGAACGGCTGGTCCACGCAGTTCCTCCGGCGCGCAGGGCGAGAGACGGTGTTCAACCAAGCGTGAAATGCCAGCAGCATATAGATAAAGGCGCAGTGCGCATGTACTCAGGTTCGAACTCACATTCGGAGATTACGTAATATTAGGAAATGGTTCTCACGGCCCTGACTGTTTACGTTAGGATCCCACCGATTTGGGACCAAAACAATTTGAAGACAACCCCCGACACTGGACTGAACCCGCGGTTTGAAAGTACATATTTCACGTTGTGACATCACGAGGCAAGATTCGGCAAGACGGCCATACGCTGATGCATAAACATTAGCACCAAATGCATGCGACTAAACTTCATTTTTTAAATATCTTCGTAGAAAATAATTTCTCACCATAAGTAGATTTGAAAATTAGTTTTTATTTTTGAAGGACCATTTTATGAAATTATGAAATCGATAATTGTTTCTTTTATCGATTTTATTATTTGACAATCATATAGATCGCCATATTGGAACATCAAGTGCCTAATCTATCATCAAATCAGTATTTGAGATTTCAAAAATGGCATTTTGCCAAATTTACAGGGTACCAGTTATACCATATAATGTTCTTTTTATAAATGTTAATTAAAACGAAATGCGTCTACACATACCAAAAAAATTCGGCAATTTGTACCGAAATTTTTTTACACGTCTAATTAAAAAATAATCGAAAGGTGTCTTAAAAATTTATTTAAAATAAATAAATAATATTAGTAGTAAATTGGAACAAGTATTTATAATTGAAATACTATAAATCTAATACTTATAAACTGGAAACTGCTCTAACTTGTCTTCTTACTCTTCAAATAAAATGTAGTTATTATTAAAAATTATTTCAGATAAAAGTGTAAGACTATTTCGTGGCAAAATTAATGCAAATTTCAAGTTTTTTATTATTCGATATTAATAAAGATAGCTTGTAAGAAGCATATTATTATTTAAAGTTAGTTAATTATACTTTTCCATTCAATTCAATACTTTAAAGTTGAATTATTTTTCTTTGAATCTTTTAAAATTAAGAATTGATAAGTTGTGATTTATACTTTTCAAAACTCGAAAAATTCAGTTGAAAAATTTACAAGTGGGCCAATTCTGCCGTGCAAACAAGAAACGACGTATCTGCATTTTTATCGTATTTGCATGACAAGTACCAAAATGTTCCTTATTCCATCAGTTGTCATATTTTGATGGTTTGAGACGAAAGTGAATTGCAAAAAATCGAGTACATAATTTAAAAAAGTAGTTGAGCAGCATAACCTAACAAAATTTGTTCAAATTGCTTTAACTTGCCGGAAACGAAATTTAAATACTATTTTTTGCATTAAGTCGCATTTCTACACTATTATCCTACCTTATTTACTCAATTTGTACAAAAGTGAGGTTAAATGTTCACGAAAAAAGCAAAATCGTATCTACATACATATACCATTTTTCGCTCGAGCTGGAAATCACCCAAAGTGCAGATACGTCGTTTCTTGTTTGCATGGCAGAATTGAAATTGTAACGTTCAAAATTTGTAATTTAGCACTAGAAAATTTTAAGGATTCACAATTCTTTAACAAATTATTGACCTATTGGGGCTTTCAATTTGAAATAGTTTAGTTTCGAACGCTCAAATTATCAATTGCTTCATTTTAAACACTTCATTTAAAATCGTCCATTCTAAAAGAACAGTCACATACCATATTGCTCAATTTTTAAAATATGAATTCTTTGAAGTTTTAAATTAAAATTGTTCAATTTCTAATTTTCGTTTCCAATTTGTCAGTGTCGTCTAATTATAAATCAACGAATTTGAGATTCTTTGAAAATTGAAATTAATATATAATGCTTAATTCTTGAATTTTCAATTGAATCGCTCTCGATCAAAAGGGGATACGCGTGGATTCAGCCTGAGAAGTATTGTCCTGAAAGTCAATTATAAAAATCGTTCGAATTTTAATTTTAAGAACTGATACTCGTAGAGAATTTCAAGGCGAATCTTTTTTTACTCTTGCAAAAATTTGTAGGTTCTGTAGTTTTTGACGTAATTGGTAAAAAGGAGATTTTTCGAATACAAAAAATTTCAATCTTTTTACATTCTCATCACAGAATGTATTAGATTTATGTAAAATTTAACCCCCCCCCCCGTTTTTGTCAAATGTTCACGTTTTGAGACCCCCTGAACCCAAAAAACATGTTTTTACGAACGTGTCTGTCTGGGTGTCTGTAGATTTTTAGTTTGTGAGCACGATAACTTTCGAATGAATTGACCGATTGGATTGGCCTTTGGTATACTCTTTTAGTGGCCTTAAATGAAGGCCAAGTTCGTTAGCTAGCCATTTTGGACACAAATACAAAAAGTTAGAGCATTTAAAAAATTTTTGTGATCACTTTTTTTTTTAATTTACAAATTCTATGTACGGATATTTATAGTACTCAGAAAGTCGAATAATTTATCCTTATGACTTTTTTCGATAAAACAAAAATTGTGAGAGTTATAGCATTTACAAAATTCGAAAAAAAAAACGAAAATGAAAATTTTAAACCAAGCAATGCACGATATGAAA
The DNA here is from genome assembly GCA_032362435.1 of Melikaiella ostensackeni. NCBI lineage: Eukaryota > Metazoa > Arthropoda > Insecta > Hymenoptera > Cynipidae > Melikaiella > Melikaiella ostensackeni. Next base: position 981,288 of record JAUMHM010000087.1, read on the forward strand.
AAAAGTCAAAAGAAACAAAATGTTTCTTTTTGAAAGCCCTACAATATCACCATTACAATTTTAAAATCGAAAATTCAAATTTTGAGCCAAATAACGCGGAATACGAAAGAAACTTAAGACATCAAAATTGTTGCTTTTACGAAGACCTGTAAACTTGCTTCTGAACATTTTTTTGTAGGAGGCAAAGTTTGTTTTTTAAGCATAGAAAATAGTATTGGAATATTTTTATTTTAATTTTTGAGCCAAACAACGCGAGATAAGAAAAAAATAGTCAAAAAAACATTATGATGAGATTGTATTCCTTAAGGCCGATAGAGCCTTGAGTAAATAAATTTCCTTTCTCATTTGAAATCAAAAACAAATTTAGTAATTTGTACGTGAAGAACGTATAACACCAAGCGCGAATCGCGACGACCGAATCGCGCGCCCTAGGCGCGCTCAAACTTGCGAGCGATGAGAATGTGCCCGCCAAGCGGGCAGATTTTTTTAAAAATATCATTGTGATATCTTTGAAATCTTCGTAAATTCTCTTGAAACCTTTGAAACCTTTTAAAATCTTTGAAATATTTAGCAAATCTTAGAAAATGGAAAAGGGTCAGAATTGTCGATTTTAGGTATTTTACGGAATTTTTTTAATTTAAGGGGAAAAATGGGGGATTAGGTAAAAAAAGGGACGAACTGTAATCTCTGTAGCAAAACTCTAAAAAGATATTGGGATAGAATTAACGGAAATACTGAACTGAAGAAACAGAAATAGACAGACTACGGGTATTGACTCTTTCATCAATGACTTTTAAGTTTAATTGCGATTTCTCATTCCACTTTATTCAAGCCTAAAACAACGGAAACAAACCGGTCAAAATGTTTTCAGTCACTTGAAAAGAGAAAGTCTCATTCACACGTGTTCCTCTTGTCTATTCGTGCACGGTCTAGGCCACGGTGTTCGATAATCAAAATAAAAAAAAAACTTTCACCTTCCAAAATGCGTCACTAGCGATATACCTGGGGAGTTAAGTCCACGGTCAACAAAACTGGACGTGTTTTGATCTTCGATAAAATAACTCGACTCTCTCATGGTCTCTCAAATGAGGATCGATCAATTTTTTTTGCATTTTGACATCAGAGAGAAACTACAAAGTCTACGAAAGAAAAAAACCAATTAAAAATTATTATCGAATTGGGATAATAGTCCTGGCATGACGTAGGAAAAATGCTCAAAATTCCAGACAAAATATGAACATAAAAAATTCAAATGAGAAAGCTTCGTTAGGGGGTCCTTTTTGACATATCAAAATGTCTAGAACAGATCAATTGATCCTCCGCATCGTAGAAGGGGGTATACAATTTCTTGGTCCCAGCACAAGCGGATCCTGACAATGCAAAAAATAAAATTTCAAAAAGATTGTTTGATATTATCCAAGCAAATAAAGTACTCTATGTAAATTTCCAAAAATAAAAGTGCAAAAAAAAATACAAAAGCGATGAGAGGCTACTCCGCTCGGACCAAGCAATTTTATACTCCCTTCTACGAGGCGGCGATTCAATTGCCAAAATCGGTTTTTTTAAAGCAGTTCTAAAATTCACTTTAGCGTGGACGGATTGTAGAGCAAAATGTTTGACATGAAAAAGAAAGTGCACAAAATTATGAGAAAAACTAAAAAAACTTTTTATCTTCAATAGGCTCCGAGTTCTAGTAATTTGAAAAATCCGCATTTTTTTGGATTTTCGGTGGAAAATAGCTAGGTTTCAAAAAAGGTTCTGTACCTTTGAATCTAAAAACTGTATAGAAAAGTGTGGAAAAAGATGAGTGGAAGTAGACTCAATTTGCAGTAATTACAAAAAAAGAACATTGTCCTACCTGTTTACAGATCGTGATATGATTAAAAATACGTTTTCAGCGAAATGTATAATTTTTTATTTTTTTAAATCTCTGATCATACAGTTAATCATCATTAACTGATCAGTTAATAAAAGTATGACTAGAAATTTCTGAAACCAGAAATAATTATACATTTCGCTAAAAACATTTTTTCAATCATAGACAGAAATAAACAATATGATTTTTCAAGGGACTATACTCATTGCTCAGGTTTTTTGGAGCAAACTTGATCTGTTCTAATTTTTTCACGTATAAAATTTTGAAAAACCAATTTTTACCTCCAAAAATCGATTTTACAATTTCGTAAAAAGCAACCTTAAATTTACAACTTAAAAGATACACCCTACAGAACTTATAACATTGAAAGAGCTCTTTAATGTAAGATTGCTTAAGTTTTAGAACTTGGTTCGCAGGACCGAAGATACTGTAATTTTTTGTTAAAGTTTCTAAAACTTCCCTACTATGAAAAATTGTCCTACATAAAAACTGCGAAAATTCTAACAACTTTCAGTAAGATTTCCAATATTTTGAAGGTATTATTAATGAGCTTGAAAAATATTAGTAACAGGAATCACAGCGTTTCAGTAGTTTAATTTTAGGTCAAAAAGGGGATTTTATTTATTATCAAAAAATTCTTACATCTTATAGGTATCCAATTGTACGAAACTGCCCTCAAACTAATATTTGCAAAATCTTTTGAAAGACTTGAAATATTTGTGCTACCTTTTTAAATCTTTGTACAAATTTTTAAATACGTAGGGATTTCCTCGAAATATTTTTAAATCATTTAAAATTCTTGTAATTCTCTTGAAATCTATGTGAAATGTTTTGAAATCTTTGAAAACTTTTTAAATCTTAGATTTTAAATTAAATAAACAGAGAGAAACTCCAAAGTCTACGGAAGAGAAAACCCATTGAAAATTATTCTCGAATTAGAATAACAGTCCAGGTAACACTTAGGAAAATGCTCAAAATTCCAGAAAAAATATGAACATAAAAATTTTAAATGAGATTTGTTTGGGTTTGTCTATTGATCTTTTTCAGAGATTTTGATATGTCAAATAGGACCCCCTAACAAAGCTTTCTGATTAAAATTTTTTTATTCATATTTTGTCTAGTGCCAAGCCACCAGATGCCTAGAATACAATCCCCAAATTAAATTTGGAAAATATTTCATATCTTTATTAGCCCAATTACTAATAATAATCTTCAAATTCATTCATTCACTTTGTCCACATTGAAGCTCCTATGTTTCCGCTCGCTTTTCGCGTGTTTTTTGTCTCGCGACTTTTTCTATCATGTCAATGTGACAGTCTATTGATTGAATTTCAATGTTACATCTTCAAAATTGAATAAACTTGAATCTTAAATATTCAAAATCATACTATTCCAAGAAATTTAGTTACATCATTTTAAACTGTAACCATTCCAAACTAATGAATCTTTAATTGTCTATCGTAAAAATTAAGGAATTTTCAATTGCAAATCTATTAAATTGACTAAAATTACATTTTGAATCTTCAAACTTGAACTATTCCGAGAAACATTGAAAATTACATCATTTTAAATTGTGAACGTTTCAAATTAATGAATCTTTAATTGTAAATCTCAAAAATTGGAGAATCTTCAATTGCAAATCTTCAAGATAGATCTATTTCAAAAAGGTGTTCAAAATTTTATGATTTTAAACTACAAACATTAAAAATTACACAAGTTGCCAGTTAAAATTAAAATTAAAATTGTATGAAAGCCGCTGTAGCTATTTTAATATTTATGATTATTATTAATTTCATTTTATAGTTACTTTGAATTTTAGTACATATTTTGATTTGATAATCAGGCAATTAAAACAAAAAACAAGTGTCTTGTGAACTTTAAATAAAATCGGTGTCAAATAGAAGCCCTTTGTCAACCTTTGTGTGATATTGTATTGCAATTTTCGGCATAGAAGTGCTGTATTCTGTCAAAGGGTTTAATTCCAAAAGCCCATGTATTTAATTCAAACGAGCAAAGGAGCAAGCTTGCATAGAGATGAGGGGTTATTTTCAGTAAGGGACTGATTTTTAGGTACTTAGGATAAAGTAATCAATCTTCGTAATTTCACAGAACATTAGTATTTCTAAATGGATCCTTCACAAAACATGAATGTTTTTTGAAATTCCTTTCATTCGAATTTTCTTTACAATATTCAATATTTGAATTGTAATATTTCATAAATTTATGTACCCTTGTAGCAGAATCATTCCAATATAAATTCTTTCAGCCTCAAAAACAAGTTGTGAAGCCTCTATTTTTCAGAAAAACACATATAAAAACCCACAAAATTATAAGAAATACTTCGAAAATTACAAAATTTGGTACAGAGACCTTTAGAGAAAGAAACAGATTTCATTAAAGGATAATAATCCGGACACTTGAATGAAGCTCTCTTAATCATTTGAAGTCATTAAAAATCATTATTTGCTTTAATAATCATGATTAAAATCAATTTATTTAACTCAAATTTTTTCTTCCTCACGTCCCTCTCGCTCGAAAGATACAAAACTTATTGAAAAATCATTCCTACGATTACAAGGGTAATCCGCTCGCTTATCTGTAGCAACCCTTTAATTTTGGTACCAACTTTTTTTGGTATACGATTAAATTCTGAAAACAACCTTCACAGCAATGGATATCAGCGGGATATCTCGTTTATCTCCCACGATATCCCAGGCATATCCCAACGATATCGCGAATGATATCCTACGGGGCGAAAATCTCGATATCCGTGGAATGTCCCAAAGATATCTCAGGATATGCTGAGGATATTTCATTAAAATCCAAATTTTTATAGTACGGTGTATCTCAATTTCCATAATTCGGGACATCTTAGGTCATTCTCACGATGTCCCATATTTAAAATACAGGATATGCCAAGGATATCCTCAAGATATTCTAATTATATAATTTTTTATAATCTTGGAAATTTATATATACCTTCTGCAAATAATGTAGACTCACTGCGCTTTAAATGAACAAACGTATTATGTCACACAACAAAAATATTTTCCCGGAGCTACAAAGAATCGAAGATAGTAGCATCACCTTCATAACTTTTCAGTCTTGTCTTTTTTAAGACTTGTGACTTGTTGACGATACGGTTCTTTTACTATATTCGCAAAGTTGTTTTACCTGTAAGTGTCACAATTTTGAGATGATTATTTGTTTATTCCGTGTTTGATTGAGGAGAAAAGAGAAGAGTTGTATATTCATATGCAACCCTGCAGATTGGAACAAATCATTGCTTAATGTCTCTTTTAAAATTTCTTAAAGATCGAAATGAAATCTTCTTTCTTATGGAAAATTTGTTTGTGTCAGGGGTAATTTAAAGTAAAACAACAGGTATAAAATTGAAAAATTGTTAGACTAGAAAAGCATCCCAAATTCTGTTGTATCTAGCAAGATCTCTTTTTAAATTAATAGCCTTGTTACCTTCTCCCTTTATAAACAACATTTCCATGAACTCTCTCTTTTTTATTTTTCTCATGATACAAAATATTAAACGCAGGCCAATTAAATTCATGCCCACGTATAAGTCTATGTTTTATAAGGACCGAGTAATATCTTGCACTTCCATGAAAATTATTTTTATGTTCATCTTTTCGTGTTCTAAGTGATCTCCTTGTTTGCCCTATGTAAACAGCATCACATTGTCCACATTTAAATTTGTAAATTACATATTGTTTTTTCAGTTTCTCGTACATGTCTTTACCCAATGTAACAATCAAGTTTGCTTTTGAATGGAACTCTATATATCGTATGTAACCCTAATTTTCCGAACATTGATTTCATGATCCTAGAGATTTTTCCAAAATAAGGTAGGACAACCGTATTAAATCTATTGTTATCTTGTTCCTTGTTTTTGTTCTGATTATTACCTTTACTTTTAATTTGAACCATTCTGCTATACATATGCTTCTCAATAAAAGTAATAGGATAATGGTTGAAAAAAAGAATCTGTTTGCATGATTCAATATTTTTTTCATGGAATGTAGAACGATTCTGTTATACATATGCTTCTCAATAAAAGTAATAGGATAATGGTTGAAAAAAAAAATCTGTTTGCATGATTCAGTATTTTTTCATGGAATGTAGGATGAGATCATTTAAGAGCTCTATCAGTTGAATCCTTTACAACTGCCATTTTGTTTTGAATGGAATGATTCGAATTAAAATTCAGTGTCCTTCCTGAAGATACAGTTTTCCTGTGCCAATCAGTAATAACATAATTTTCATCAGTTTTTATTGAGGTCAAAACAAGAACAAAACAGGAGTTTTGAAGAATTTAATTGATAGAGCTCTTGAATTATCTCATCCTACATTCCATAAAGAGAATATTGAATTATGCAAACAGATTCTTTTTCTCAACTACTACCCTATTATTTTTATTGACAAGCATATGCATAACAGAATTGTTCAAATTAAAAGTAAATGTAATAATCAAAACAAAAACAAGGTAAAAGATTACAATAGATTTAATGCGGTTGTCCTACCTTATTTTGAAAAAATCACAAGTATCTTGAAATCAATGTTAGGAAAATTGGGGTTACATACGATATGTAGAGTTCCATGCAAAAGGAACTTGATTGTTACATTGGGTAAAGACAAATATGAGAGACTGGAAAAACAATGTATAATTTATAAATTGAACTGTAGAAAATGTGATGCTGTTTACATGGAGCAAACAAGGAGATCACTTAGAACACGAAAGGATGGACATGAAAATAATTTTCATAGAAGCGCAAGATATTACTTAGTCCTTACAAAACATAGAGTTACATATGGGCGTGACTTCAATTGGGACGATGTTAGAATTTTGTATTACGAGAGAAATAAAAAAAGAGAGAGTTCATGGAAATTCTATTTATAAAGAGGCAAGGTAACAAAGCTATTAATTCAAAAAGAGATCTTGCTAGATACAGCAGAATTTGGAATGGAATCATTAATTGGATACAATGACTTTAGTTTTGTGTCATAATTTGGAATTTGTGTGGATTGATTTCCGATTAAAGAATGAAATAATCTGAATTTGAAATTTATTCAGAATTTTTCGCCCACGTCAAAATTTCAATTTTCAATTAATCAATGAAATATGTACCAAAACTGAAATTACTATCAATTATATCCGTTCTTACTTTCAGGCAATGATGTTGTTCTATTCTAACGTTTTTTGAATTTACACCTGTTGTTTTCCTATAAATTGCCTCTGATGAGGAAGTCTAAATTGGCTTCGAAACATGTTGTTCCCCAGTAGTATAAAAAAGTCGGAGAAAAGAAAGAATGTGAGGTTGGTTTTGGTTGACTCTTTCTTTTCACTTTTTCTCCCTCTTTTTTTCTGTTGTGTACACTTATTGTGCATCTGTCTCTGATGAACCAAAAAAGCAGGTAGGCTCAAAGTATATCTTTGAATTGTCAACTTTCTGGGTGTCTTTTTTCAGTAAACAACCAATTTTCATAAAAGAATGGATTTTATTTCGATCTTTAAGAAAAGATACTTATTATGCTTCCCTATATATGTGTAAAACATATTTCGTCATAGTATATCAATTTCAATGAATTCACGTATGCAAGCTGATCTGTATGATGAAGAAAGGTTCAAAAAGATCAGATGGATTAGCTTTTTCTACATTGCTGTCAATTTAACCTCAAACGTGCTCAAAATGTAAATATAGTTTAACGAGCTTAATCGGTTCTATAATGGAATTCAAATCATTAGTAACAAAGGTAAGTAACAAAAACTTTAATTCGATAAAATAAAAAATAAAAGCACTAGTAATTTATTGGGATTTCAGAAGGATATTTTATAATAATATCGGGATATTCGTGAGACATTTTACTATAGTACTGGGATATCCTGTGAATATTACCTACGGGATGTCGTACGGATATCCCAGGAGATTTTAGGGACAGCCGGAGATATATTTTTGTTGTGAAGGAAGTTTCAAGACGGGAAGTGTACGTATATCTGGAATTTGAATTTCAAAATAAAAGCCTTGTTCAGGACTTCCGGTATCGTTTGAAATGCGGCAGTCCTGGTTGAAGGATCATCGAGTGATAAAGACAGAAGGATGAAGGTTATCAGAATGACTCTTTGGTAGAAGGTGTCACAAGAATCTCCTACGGCTTGTTTCCCTGACCTCAAAAGTAACCAGCTATCGCTCTGTTAATTCTAATTACGATTCTCGCTCTCCTGCGGGGATAACCCTCGAGTCCTGAGAAAATTAATGGCTTCGACAATCGCCTGCACTTCCACGATTAGGATCGTAAATCGATGCAGTAATCACGTCGAGCAAAACAGACACATAAGAACTATTTTCCTTCCATTCCGACCTTCCTGATATCCATGGTAACATGTTCATACTCGCACCTGGGAAATGCAGTTTCCGAAGAGCTTTATTTAATCATTTTTAGTTTTTTATTCTTTGAACATTCTTCTCAAACAAATGATTGATGAAGAGAAGAATCTTGGTACTATTTTCTCTTTAAAAGCAAAATTTGCAGAAGTTTCTGAGAATTAATTTATGTTTAACAATTCCGAATGTAAGTAAACAACGATCCTTGAACGTATTCTTGAATCTATTGAGAATGATTTATTCGATTGAAGGAGAACTTTGAAAAATTGATGTAATTGTTTATGCAAAGATTACTGAGCTTATTGGGCCTTGCCCAGATTTACGGAATTTAATTTTTATTCTGAGCAATTTTATTCAAAGTTGAACACAATTTTATATATGATTGGATAGGAGTATTCCTTCGCACTTTAATAATAGTTTATACAATAAATGTGTACTTGGATTGAAGTTTTATAATTGGAGATGTAGAAACAATAATTTATATTTTATGTATGATTATCAGCCAACAATACAAAAGATAAGTTATTTTACTCACTTATTTTTTAATTAAATAGTATATTGCATAACTAAGGGGAGGTCTTCCCATTTCTACAGTGAGGAGAATCAAGAGCTGTAGAAATTCGAAAAGATACACGATTCATACACGATACTTTTTCAAACACTTTTTATAATTTGGGCACTTTGCATGACTGCCGATAGGTTCCACAATCTCTCTTTTTGAGTCGAGGTAAAAGGGCCGCAAAATGCAGAAGACCAGTAATCCAAGCAGCACGTTTGACCGACAACCGGCTTTAGCAGTTCCAACAACCTAAGATAACCCATATTCTTTAGGCGGCATTTTTCTACTCCCTAGGGAGTAGAAAGTACTTTCTGCTCACACTGCTCGAGAAGCGAGTTTGTGGTCCCACTCCACAGGCGTGAGAATGGGCCGAAATCATGGGAGTGTTATAAATATAATTTTAAATGCTCTTGTAGACCAACAAAGGCGATAATTTTAATGCCTCGCAAAGTAGAGGTTTTTCACAGTCAAAGAGCGGGAATTAGGGAATTTAATGCTCGGTGCTTCATCGTTTGATCGCGTATTCGGGTCAACTGTCCTTTTTCATGGAATTAAACTGCTCTAGCAGCGTGTAGTCTATTTCTGGCACGAATATTTGCATTCATCTGCATTTTGATCTTCTTCACAATGAAATAATTTTAAGCATTTAGAATATTACTATTATAATGCTCTCAAATTTCTCTTCACACAATCAGAATATAAATCCATAGAATATTGCATTTTTTGAATAACCAGGTTTCGGATCGACTAAAAGACTTTAAAAGAGTCGCATTAGTCACATAAAATTACAAAAAAGTACCAAAAAAGTTGCACGAAATTTTTAAAGATAAATGCAACAAAAATCAGCATCAAACATTGAATGACAGAAATAATTTTATTCGTTTAAGAACACAGAATTTATAATTCTTATTGATTTTTAAATATTCTTTGCAATCGAAATTAACATTAATGTTGAAACAATCTTTTAACAATAGTTATTCAATTCGAAGGATTCCAAATCTGGGTTTAAGGGCATGTACCAGAGTGTCACGTGGACAATTACTTGGTTTTTATTTGGCAGCTTTATAATTTCAAAAATGTGAAGATTGTATTGAAATTTTGGAAAATGGTTCAAAATATTTAAGGACACGCCTGTCTGGGCCACTTGAGTTTTTATTTTGTTTAAACAGTGCAGTTTTATTAATTTTTAATTTGAAATGTATCTGAGAATAAGGCTTTAGAGCCCTGGCTAGAATAGAAATAATAAAATTGGATTATTTAAACATAATAAAAAGTCAAATAGGCTAGACAGACGTGCTTTTATATATTTTGAACCATTTCCCAAAATTTCAGCCCAACATATTCATTTTTCTAATTATAAAGTCGCCAAATATAATAACATGTAATAATTGGTCACGTGAGAGACTGTCACATGCCCTTAAAATATTTCTTCCTGAACTGTTAAAGTGTCAAGTTGAATTATTTTGATTTTTTTCAGATGAGAGAAGTTTATAATTTATATTAATTTTGAACTTGTGTTGCCTTCATTTTTTAATTTTTAAAATTATTAGGGACCCTCATGGAAACGACATGCCAATTTATCAGGATCAAACATAGGCTCCCCTCGTGGTTGCCCTTATGGTTGCTCCAGAGGGGCCTACGTGGGCCCCTCGCAGTCGCTCTGGCGGTAAATTTTTATTTTTTGAAAAGACCTTTAATTATTGTCTTATCATCATTCTTGAGTATATTTCAAATGAATATATATGCATTGTTAATATGTTTTGTTAATATGTATAAAAAAATTGAAAATAAAAAAAACTAGCGCCTAGACCGGGACATGAACTTATGACCAGCATCTTATCAGACTTCCGTTTTTCCTTTTGATCAACTTACCACAATTTTTGTAACTTTTTTCAGAAAGACACTTCACATGCGCATCAAAATTTGTTGGAATTATCTTTAGATTCAATAACTGCACATTTAAATGAGATATCGTTACCATCTGACACAAAAGACAATAAATCACAACAAAAAAATCGTTCGATTTTTATAAACTGAAGCATGAGAGCGTCAAGCAGGGCCCCCTGCGGGGGCTCTCGTCAAATGTATGAGATTTTGAAGTTCAACGTCCAAAAAAATATCATCAAATTCTTAACAAAAATGCATTTTTTGTAAGTCTGAAAGATTCAAACGTTAAAATTTGTGGTGTCAAAAAAGTAATAACCCTTCGGACCTAGAAATTGTAACCGATCGACCGTGAGGGAAAACGAGCCGGGCCCCCTCCGGAGGCCCTCGTGGGTTTTCCTCTATAAGTAACTGAATAACTAGAATTCATCTTTTCTAATCAGATTCCACTCAAAATCGTCATATTTTTTCTTCCCTCGATTTCTTCATCTTAAATATATATCTACAGAAATACATTTTGTCGCGTTAAAATATCATCAGATAATGGAATCAATACGAATACCACAGAGAAGAAATTGATTCGCATTTCTATGAATGAAACGTTAAAGAGCTTTTCAACGAATTATTAATTAGTTATTACTGCATAACTGCTATTGATACACCTGCCGAGAAATTCTATTTACCTCTCTTTACTTGACTCATGTAAATTTACCAATTGATTCTGGACGATTGGAAATTGACAATAAAATTAGTCACTGGTGTTATGCTCTATCGGGTTGGAAGTTACAAATTGTACCGTATATACTGTATAAGGCGTAAAGACGTTTTACGTTAGGTACCGCAAGCCCCACTGACTTACAAAACTAGTTTCCCTTCCTCATGGTGTCTACCCAACTCGACGCTAACGGGGTTCCGTTAGCCACGAGGCTCGCTTCTATTGAAAGTGAAACTCGACGATGGATTGTATATTATAACGGGAGAACTCAAGAGAAGACTTTCGTTGGGTTAGAGTTTTTTTTACAGATTTCAATCGAAAAAAAAGATTGATCGAGAAAAAAGTATTATTTTAATTTATAAATATTATATTTATTAAACATAATTCACGATGAGTATTTTATCAGTAGTATTTCATCTTCTATAAAACAGAAATTTCCCAATATTTTTCAGTGTTTTTAAATGATTTTACGTGTAGTGAGCACTTTTCCTATTGACAACACAATTCATGATAAGTATTTTATTGGTAGTCTTTTATCTGCCGTAAATATTTCCCAAAGTCCTTAGTTTTTAAAGAGAACAGGTTTTCCAAATTTACACAGCAAATTTTAGAAAGTTTCGTCGATTAGACAGAGACGAGCCCTGTAAGAGTCTCAAATTTCATCTCAAGAGTTTTCTCGTAAGGACATTTTCAGAAATTTATGGAAACTTTCGTAAATTTATAGAAACTTACAGGAATATATGTAAACTTACGGAAATATATGAAAACTTACGGAAATTTATAGAAAATCGTGGAAACGTATGGAATGTTGTGGAAGCGTGCGGAACCTTTCTGAAATTATGGGACGTTTTCAAATGTATGGAATAAATTGAATTTTCTAAAATGACAATTTGAGGAAGTTTCTAGGCTTGTTAAGTTTTTATTCGCGATTGAGAATTCTTATCACATTTCTGGAGCAATGAATGGTTTTTTCCACCTTAGACCCCAAACTGCAGGAGATATGTGACCTCCTCAGTGTACAACACAAACCGATCGTAACTCCTTTGGTTCTGGCTTCGATTTTATACTTTTTCTTTGAATGACCGAAGTTTGGTGGGACTGACGTTATGCATGGACACTTCACTTTATGACGATTTAGCTGCTTTGTTTGGACATGATTTTATACTCATAGAATGAATTTCTCGCATCAAGTTGTAGTTGAGAATATACTTTTAACAATAAATAATACAAATAATAATGTAGCCTCGGATAGAATTGACACTTCTGTTGACAAAAGGCATGCCTTCGGAAAAGTTTCAGGCGATGAATGGAGATTGGGTGTTTGGAATGCTAGAGGTGTAAATGGTCACAAAGAAAAGGAATTGCGGGATACAGTGCGCGTAAGGAAGCTAGATATTCTATGTGTACCGGAAACACAGAAAAAGGGATGTGAGATAAGAAAGATAGAGAACGGACTCGAACATTGGTCAGGAGTAGATAATGAATCATATAGTAGCCAGAAGTCGGTCTGATTGTGAATGAGAGAGCAAAACAACATATCAGAAAGTATGAATGTGTATCTCCCACATTACTATGTGTTAAAATGAAAGTGAGAATCAGAAGGCTATTTATTATAGCGTGCTACGCTCCAGTTGATGGTAACAGTAGGGATGTAAGAATACCTTCTGGGACTCGTTAAATGATATTATAGGTACTTGCGATCCTGGCGAAAGAATAATTTTACTCGGAGATGTGGATGGCTAGATTGATGTGTAACGAGAGAGTACCGACAGGGTACAAGGTCATTTTGGAAACCCAAAAACGAACGGTAATAGGGAGAAATTGATTAGTTTATGCTTGGAAAAAGGCTTGTTTATCATAAATACTTGGTTCAGACAAAAAAAGATCCACATCTATACTTGATGCAGAGGCGAGAGTCACAGTATTATTGACTCTGTTGTAGCGGATAAGAGACTGAGAGGCAGACGCGAGTTAGAATAGAGAATTTGCAGATACCAAAAGTACAATTGGTATATCGTGAAAAGCGGAATAAATATTGAGGGCATTATAAAGGAGACTGAAAGACGGAATTAGGCAATCCAAATGAAGAGGGTGCATGGATAATACTGTGGGATAGCATCAAGAGTGCATCTGAAGTATGCGGTACTGCGGCTCTAGGAAGAGAGGCTGGAGATGCTTGGTAGAATGATGAAATCCGCGTAGCTGTCAACGAGAAAAAGCAAGCGTACTCGAGAATGTTGAATATTAAAGGTCTTAGCGATGTGGAAAGAACACGATTCGAAAATGATTATAGGGATAAAAACAGAAAAACCAAACTACTAGTCAAAGAAGGCAAGGATGAAGTCAAACCGAAAGAAGATGAAAAAATGCCAAATGATTCTAAAGGAAATAAGAAATTTTTTTGGTAATGGGTTAAGAAGATAAGGAAAGGAAATACTAGCACTGAGTTAGTCGTAATTAAGAATACTGATGGTGAAATGGTGTAGGACTCGGACAAAGTGAGAAACTGAATGAAAAAATGAAACGAATAAAGCTAAAATTGCAATATATTATTCTGCGCTTGCACCCACTGTGCAGTATGGTAGCGAGACCTGGACGTAACAAGAAAAGGATAGGAGTAAAGTGAACCATGTGAATTCCTTGATCTCCGGTAGTATAAGGAGACTAGAACCGAACGAGTTACGCTTAGGTACCCCAAAAGAGATTTGGCTTAATGGTATAATAATAATAATAATATAAATATAAATAAATATAATAAATTTGATAATAATATGAATAATAATATAATAAATATAATATAAATATAATAAATAATTATAAAAAAATAAAAATAAATGAACCTCGGTGGCTCAGGCGGTTGAGCGCTCGGACTTCCTACTAGAGGTCCGCGGTTCGATCCCTGAGCTGGTAACTCTTGAAATTTTTCCAAGTACTTTTACCGAGGTTCTGGTGGTTCGGATTCCACCTTAAGCTGTAGGTCACCCCATCATGCACTTGGCTACAACCCAGCCAGTGGATGGTGGGGTAAAAATTATACCAGACTACCCAATATGTGAAATGACGCATATTATTCTCATCAGATCACTTGATTGCATTACCAAAATGTCTCCGTGATTGATAATATAAACCGGGATAGCCCTGTGCAATATATTCAGTTTGGTACAAATATCCGACTCAAAAAGTGCTTTCGACATATTGGGCTTGTAACCATCCTAAGTCTGAGATATAATATTTTTTTATAATAAGAATAATAATCTGTATAAGTAGTCTATTAGAACCCTAAAAGAGTATCATTAATTTGGTGTTGATTGACGAATGCCTTCAACTTGCACTTAGCAAAATGTGCTTTAAAAAATTCTTATTTTCATAGTTGAAGCAGGGGAAGCTGAACGGTGCTAAGTCCACTTTTTGACGAAATGAGTTTTCTTCAAAAATCATACTTTCTCGCATTTTTACACCTATTTCATGAAAAAAATTAACGTTTCGCAATTTTTTACACAAAAATGTAGTATTTAAATGTGTTCAAATATTTTATAATTTCAAAGAGTTTGGACTAAATGATTGAAAAATACTAAAAAAATTCATTTTTTTAACAATTCGACTATTATTATAGGATTTTAACAAGTATTTAACAATTGGAGATATTATTATCAAAATTAAAAAATGTTGCACTGATACTATAAGTTCCTTTATGCTGTTAAATAGTATTATTTGTTTATAAAATAAATAAAAATATGTGTTCCATACGATTTTCATAACGATTCGTTCACTATTTTCATTCATAATACAGGAAAAGTTAAACGGTGCTAGTTTCATGACCATTTCCATTAGATTATTACATGCTCATGTAGCGCCATCTATTGTTTCGTACAATGGTTGTTGAACTGATCCATCCACCTACAAAAAAAATTTACTCAATCGGTTGTAAGTTGTTCCTTTAGAAACGTTTTTTGTCTCCCCTATAAAATTTGGTTGCTTGGACACAGCACCGTTTAGCATTCCCCGCTTCAGTTTTGATATTTTCGTGTATGCCAATTTTTTAAAAATAATTTTTGAGGTCCTGTCTCTTCAAATTTTTACAGTTTTTCACTTGACATTCTCGAGGCCATAATTTTTTTCGATTCTTTAGACTTGCTAATTTTTTTTCTAGTAAATTTTTATCATCGAAAAGCCCTCAGATGTTATAAATATCTTTGACGTCAGTTGAAAAAAGATAATTTAAAGAATCACAAACTTTAATATTGCAAAAATTTACTGTGTTTACATTCATGATTTTCCAGACTCATCAAATTCTTTACTAATGTATTTTCACCAGTAGAAAAGTCATAAACACCTAAAAAATTGTCTTCGTGATTTCTGTAGATTAAAATTTTTTTTTAAACAGAGGACCATTAAACAGAAATTATTGCCTCGAGAACATTAATTAAAAAGATGTGAAAATTTGGAGAGACACTTAGGACCTCCAAAAACATTTTAAAAATTGTCATAGGCAAAAATATCAAAATTATGAAAAAAATAATTTTTTAAAGCACATTTTGCTAAATGCACAATTTGAAGGCGTTCATCAATCAACACCAAATTAATTATGGTTCTTCGGGGTCCTACTACATACACCACTTTTTCACGTAGTTCTAATTTCAATTCCCATAATATTATTTTTTGATCCCTTGAAATCCCATAACATTCTTCGTAATCTAGTAAATTGGTCTAAAATCCCTTGAAATTCCTCGAAATTTTTTACAATCTGTTGTGATCCCTGGAAATATTTCGAAATACTTTGGAAACATTGCAATTTTTCTAAACTTTTCAAAACCCAAAGATATCTCCTGAAACTTCAGAAATATTTGATATCTTAATATCTAGTGCACACTGAAAATTCGAATGATCAACCCCTCGGTATTAAAGAATTAACGGAAATGAATAATTTTTATTTGAAGAAACTAAGTTTTATTCTCTCATCAAAGTAGATGATTCAAGATCTGTATTTGCAAAATTGTGTGTGTCTATATTAAAACAGCCCACTTTGTCGTGAGTCAATAAGGCTCAACTTCAAACTGAATTCTGTCTAAAGTTGACCTTTATTGACAAGCAGCAAAGTGGACTGCTTTAATACAGATTAAATTAACAATTGTAAACACATTGAAAGTAGCAGAGGATTTCATTTTTAAATTTCGAACGTAATACTATAAATGGAGCAATTTCAAGTCATTCATAAGCCAATCAGGTTTTCAACAATGAGTGCGAGATTTTCGAGACATTTTGTTACACCACTTTTTTTTAGATAGATTGAGTTAACCGAGGAGGGGGCTTTGTGTAGTGGGTAGATTTGTGGATGGATCTGCTTACTGATTAATGTATCTATATAGAGTAATATGAGATGACTCGGAAGGCTTTTCCGCCTGTGATGATTGCTAGATTGATTACTCGAACCAATCTCAAATTAATCTCTTCTGCATATCCTTTTCCTCATTCTGCAAAGTCCTTCCGATTCTTTAGAATTCAACACAGTCAGACAGACCATAATTTTATAGTCTGTTTGAATATCACAGGTGATCAGATTCACTATCAGGATGATCAAATCGACACTCTGAAATTGTCAATTTTTTATCATCCGCAGAGTTTCAATCTATAGGGACTTGCAAGCCAATCAGGAGTGGTAGCGACACAACTTCTAACGAACACCGAGTGAACACACTCGACACCCGAAATGCATTTTCAGAGCGAGTGACGTTCAGCGTCATGTTTGGTGTGTTACACATATTTTTAATTAGTTTAAACTACTTGTTGATATTTCGAACATGTGTGAAGAGTGGAGTAAGTTGAGAAAACATGATGGAGAGTAGATTAAGTGTTTCTTTGTTTGTTTTTCAACGTCAAATTTGATGCTTTCAGGGGGCTTAAGACAAACACCGTACTCGGCAATCAGTGCGGATTTTCAAGATCCTCGATCAAAACATGCTCAAAATTTCGTCATTTGTTGATACAGAAACAAAAGTTACGTTTTAAAATGTTGCGATAACGCATAGTACTATAGTGCAGTAACGCCGTTTTCTTAGCCTCTCGTACTCAAAGTAATACGTTGTCAAAGTTTTTGAGCATGTGCAATCATGTTTCATGCATCTAACACTTCTAAAATAATAAACAATGCTTTCATATTTGATGGACGTTACACCAATTTCATGTTTTGCAGGTTTTATTTAATTATTTAAATTCCAGCCTCTGTCTGTCTGACTCTCGCGAACATATATGTAGGTCGGAGAAGGACAACATATACTAAAGTTAACCCTCTAGTATGGATTGAGTTAACAATCTGAGATAATCAAGCTAATACTCCTGGGTATTCTGGTTTACACTCCAAGATCGTCAAGCTGACACTCTGGGATGGTCAAACAGAACACCCATTTTTGGCATTCCGCGGATATTAAGTTACACTATCTAGAAGACTGTCCTATAGTTAAACCTCCAGTATAGTCAGTTTCACACTCCAGATTGTCAAGCTAGACCAGATAGTCCAGGTAGCAAACACCAATTTTCACCTCACGAAGCCGGTCAAGCTGAATGCATCAGAGTATGATCACGGATCACCCATGCAAGTAATGCGACAGATTTCCCTCTGGTATAAAAAGCGGTATGACTAACGCATGGCCGCGGTGCTGTCGTAGCGTTAGTGAACATGACCGCGAAATAAAAAGTGGCCCTCGATTGGCTGCCGGCCGTGCGGCAGGCACGCTTTTTAGGTCAAGATTCAAGTTCTCTGGTAGCTGTTCTGACCCCTGCTGGACCGTGCCCGGTACAGTTTCTCAATTTTCTCAATTCTCATCAATTCACCATTGATGACGACCTGCTTTATCCAGAACCTCATCTCTTTTCGATCATCACTGGGTTTCCTGAGAGAAAGTTATCTTGGTTTTTTCCATGGGAAACAATTTTAGAATGATACAAAGAGTTTTCAGTCATCAGTTCATGAAAGGCATCTTTCGAAGAGATGTAACTTATTTGAACCAGAAATTAAATTAGAAATTTTAATTAAAATAGAAACTTTCAGGTTTGATTATTCTGATTGAAAATGTCGAGGTTTATACACTTTCAAAGCGGAATAATCAATGATTGAAATAACTATAAATCAGTCAGTTTTTAAGTCAACAGTGAGCCTCGATTTTTTTGAATCCAATCGCAGTTGAAAAATATCGTTCCCGTTCTAAACGCAAATGCTTGTTTCTTGGCGAGGAACGATGTCGTAGATCGATGATCTCGTCCGATCAGATCAATGAGCGGATTTGATCGTGGGAAAGGGACGTGCTTTATATAAAAATAGTCTATCGTTGAGGAATCGACCATCGCAGAAAAGCGAGAAAAGCAAAATGCAGTAAAATTTTTCGAACCGATTTCAAGTATTCAAAGCCAAACGAGGATGACTACTCAAATCCTGACAAAAAATTCCCTGACAATTCCAGTTTTTTTCTAGGTATTTCTAGATTTGTTTGTTTGTTTGTATCTCAAAACCAAAAGCATATCGATTAAATTTCTTTTAACATTCAATTAAAAACACTGAGTAGACTGCTTGCGAAACTTCATAACTGAAAACCTTTCCAACCAGAAGTTGCTTTACTTTTTAAACAAATTTAGTCAAAAATATTTCCAACTCAATCGTTTCTAATTTTAAAGGAGCATTTCTAAGTGTCTAATTATCAGGTATAAAAACATGTCTGCTAGTTTCGAGTCTAGAAACATACTTGGAATATTAAATGACTTCCGTGCAGATTTGAAAAGACTTATTTATGAAGCTTTTGCCAGGAAGGTACATAAGCAGATAATAAGCGCGTACCATGGTTAGTTTCACTGTCAATCGGTATTGTGATTGTGACGTGTCCATCTTACAATTGTAGGTTAGATTTCTAATAATGCACCGTGGATGAAATCCATACATTACTTACATTACGTTAGGTAAGGTTAGTTTTTGTCGGATAAGTAGATAAGTCAGGAGAATCCTTATTCTAAATTCCTATCTTACCGACATCGAGAACATTCTACAGCTGTAGTGGTTCGTATCCGTGCTAAGCTGCCTTGATGACGTCATCAAATTATATTGCACAATTTTGTGAAACGAATTTTACGTAATATAATTTGATGACATCAAGAACATTCTAGAAGCTTAGCACGGACACGAACCACTACAGCTGTGGAACGTTCTCGATGTCGGTATGGTAGGAATTAAGAATGAGAACCCTCCTGAATAGGCAAATGAGTTTAAAAACTATAGAAAGCAGAGGAGGCAGATCAAGATGATTCTTTCAGATAAAATAGAGACGAAGACAAAGAGCCGGCTGTCCCAGATACGAAGTCACGGCTTCGAGGAAGAATTGAAGTTTACTAGAAAGTTGGACATTATGTAATCAAATCTAAACTTCCAAAAAAGTTTTCTTGAATTTTATCATCAGACTGCTTATAAATTTAAATCATTTTCGAAAACAGAAGGCTTTCACATTTTTAAGGCTTCCTGAATTTGGATGTGTTGGTACACTTGCAAATTTTGTATGAATATGCAAATATAACATTTTTCTACCAGAAAACCCCAAAACACGAGGTTTCAACAAAATAGTGAAACTTTCAACCAAAAAGATGAATTTTCAACTAAAAATGATGGCTATTTAACAAAATTGTTAAACCAAAATAGATGCATTCTCAAACCAAGAAGACAAAATTTAACAAAAGAGTTGAATTTTCAACCAAGAAAGATTCTTCAGTCAAGGAAGAAAAACAGTTTCAACCAAATTGTTGAGGTTTAAGCCAAAAGGCGAATTCCCTGCAAAGCAGTTAAATTTTCAGCAAAAAAGTTAATTTCCAACCAAATAGTTCAATTTTCTTCCAAAATATTTGAATGTTGAACCCCAAAAAGACAAATTTTCAACAAAAGAGTTTTAATAAAAAATACAATAAGAAAAAATTTCTACTAAACAAGATAAAGTTTCACACCAAAAAGACGGAATTTAATAAAAGAGTTGAATTTTCAACCAAGAAAAATTTTTCAATCTAGAAAGGGAAAGAATTTCAACCAAGTTGTTGAAGTTTCAAGCCAAAAAGACGAATTTTCAAGAAAACCGTCGAACTTTAAACCAAAAAGACGAATGTTCAACCATAAATAAAGAATTTTCAACTAAAAAGGATGACTTTTTAGCAAAATTGTAAAATTTTCAACAAAATAATAAAATTCTCAAATGGATAATAAGATTTTTTACCAAAAAAGATGTTTTTTGAAACCAAAAAGACGAAATTGAACAAAGGACTTGAATTTTCAACCAAGAAAGATCTTTCAGTACAAGATACATTATTTATGAAATGTATTTCTGCAGTTTTTGGCCTTAGACATACGATGACTCTAATTTTTCAACTCCATATAGAGGAGGTCTGATCAACAGATATCTGTTGCATCGACACTCATGATGAAGAAAATTTTTCAAAACAAATTTCGTGTGAAACGAAAAATAAGTTCCAAAAATTTCACTGCGAGCCGGATTTGAACCGACACCTCCTCTATTCATGATAGGTGCTTTAACCAATTCAACTATCACAGCACACTACTGAAAATGTTGGAACTTGCATTTGGTCAACCAGGTGGAAGGTTAACCTACCTTTAATGTTTCTGAAGGTGTTTTTGGCGAGTATATTTTGATAATTATTCTATTTTATGCCGTGATATTCATCGTACGTCTAAGTCCAAAAACCGCAGAAATGCATGCAATGAATATCACGGCATAAAATAGAATAATCATTTAAATATACTGGACGAAAACACCTTCAGAAACATCGAAGGTAGGTAAACCTTCCATCCGGTTGAACAAATGCAAGTTTCAAAATTTTCAATAGCGTGCTGCGATAGCTGAATTGGTTAAAGCACATTTCATGAATAGAGGAGGTGTCGGTTGAAATCCGGCTCGCAGTGAAATTTTGGGAACTTATTTTTCGTTTCATACGAAATTTGTTCTAAGTCCAAAAACCGCAGAAATGCATGTAAAGAATATCACGGCATAAAATAGAATAATTATTATCCATGAAATATGAACTGAACCGAGGATCTGTTTCCGAGAGTTTAACTGGTGTACTTCAGTTTAAACTAGATGCTTAGCTTAGCACATCTGCTAGTTTATTCACATTAACTACGTGCACTGTACAAAAAGGGTCTCGAGATAGTGTAGAAAGTGTTCATTATTTATTATTGCACGCTGGTAATTCCTCCTCAGGCTGACCTTTCTCCAGCCATCTTAGGCCTTATATCTTCCACGGTTAGAGTCAACTGGCACGATCTACTTTCGAAAATGCTGATGACATAGCTACCTCCACCAAAGTCCTAAAACCTCTCAAACTTCCCCAAATACACGATATGTCTCGAAAATCTCGCAATCATTGTTGTTGAAAGCCTGATTGGCTTTTTATTACTTGATGTTGTTTCATATCCTAAATTTCAAATTTTCAAAACTTAGTCTAAAAATAACTGCGAATTGAGAAACATTTGTGCTTTTTAAATATTCGGGTGTAGTTCCGAAAACGTCCGACCTCCGATTTTTTTGAAACTACGTATACTTACGTATCTTGATGCTCTGATTACGAATATAATAGTGAAAATAGGCGCAAATTTGATTTTCATATTAAAAACCATTTTGAAAAATAATAAAATCATTGTTTTCAAATTTTATTTCTGTAAATAATGGAAATTTCGAAAAATATTTCAGACAAAAGTTCTAGATCTCATGAAAATGCACATTTTATATTGCATTATTTTTTACTGTAAGGATGATAGTTTTACAGAAAAATATAGACAAAGCTTAGAAGTTGTAATAAGATGGGATACGATAGGGGTTGGGTCTCTCTTCAGCGTTCGCGCTTCCGGGTGCTTTTCATTATTCTCGAGCAAATGCATACTTTCAGTGCAAATCGAACAAAAATGTATTTTTTATTGAATTTTGCTTACATTTTTCCACTGCACTGTTTTGAATTTGAGGATTAACCCTTGATTCTTGACAAGCAGCGGCCATGAAATAATTCTTTGTCATGTTTGACTCAGTACCGTCCCTTTCGAGGTTGGATTGTTCGGTTTGGGTGAAAGCTGTTCACCAGCCCTTGACCTTCCCTCGGCCGAATTCCGGCGACTCACCGAACTCGACAAACGCTCATTTCGTAA
>JAUMHM010000087.1:1014516-1037680 GCA_032362435.1 Melikaiella ostensackeni
TATTGTATCTACTGCCATGAGAATAGTTTTAATACAGAACCTGTGTACCATCTTTTAGTAGAATGTCAATTTTTTAAGACAGTAAGAATTTCATGTATAAGCGAAAGTAGGGATCTGTGTGAGACAAGGAATGCCTGACTGAATATTCTAGATAACCCTGATAAAAATTCTATCAAAAAAATTATTATGTTTGTTACTAACTTTCACGAATGCACATTACAGTTAATTATATAATTAAGGTTTCTTGATTCGCTTTCGTTGTAAGTACGGTTTATCTCATTTGGGGTAATGTTTAACATCAACCTTTTATTTTATTTTTTTTTTGTTTTTATTTATTAGAATAACAGCTAGTTTTAGAATTTAACTGTAATCTATTTGTATGAATCAAATGATTCTCAAACAAATAAAGCACTACACTACCTATTTTGTAAAAAATCATCTTTTTTGGTAGAAAATTAATCGGTGTAGTTGAAACGGCAACTGTTTTGTTGAAAATTCGTCCTTTTTTGGTTGGAAATTCAACTACTTGGTTGAAAGTGGAACTATTTTACTGAAAATTCGTATTTTTTGTAGAAAATTATTCATTATGGTCAGATTGGCCACTGTTTGGCTGATAATTCATCTGTTTTACTTGAGTATTTATCTATTCGGTTAAAAATCCATCTTTTTTGGTTAAATTCAACTGTTTTTCATTTAAAATTGAAATCTTTCGTTGGAATATCAACTATTACATTTTTCGCTGATGATTCATCATTATTGGTTGAAAATTTAATTCATTGGTTGAAAGTGGGACTACATCGTTAATAATTCATTTTTTGGTTGAAGATTCATCATTTAATTTGGAAATTCATATTTCCGGGTTAAAAATTCAACAATTCTGTTGTCAATTCATTTTTTCGGTAGAAAACTAATTTTGCATTTAATTTAGGAAGTTTTGAAAAATGAATAGAAAATATTCTTAAATATATTAATGATCACCATCGAATGAGTAACTAAATTAATAATACTAAAAACATAGTTTGTTATTCATTCCTTAAATTTGTTCCTAAATTACATTAATTTGAATAATAATTGAAACGAATTTTTACTTTATCTTCATACTCAAAATTCAGTACATATTTAACATATTAATTCCTTAAATAAAAAAATATTTTCCTGAGAACAGCAGAAATGATACAAAGAAGTTTGATTCAAAGCAGTATAAATTCAGTACTATAAAAGTTACATTTATAAATAAAAAATTATTGTTATTCAATTTGATATTACAACTCAGAAACTTTGTTTAATTTTGTGATATTCAAGCATTACTCTTTTCCCAGTGGGCACAAATGTCAAGAAACGTCATGAGAACGTCAAAAACGTCGTAGGACGTTTTCAGGACATTCTAATGACGTTTCTTTTTACCCAAACGTCCAAAAAACGTTGTTGGAGCGTTCTAAAAACTTTTTAAAATTTGTTGCCCACTGGGTTATAACAAAATGTTGAAGAAAACAAGAAACGGAGCTTTGTGATTTTATAATAAATTAGGGAACATTAAGAACAACCTTCTGAACAGCCACGACCACGATGTTTGGAAATTCAAAAATTTCGGTACCTCCACCTTGGCACAATTAAAAGTCTTAACTCGAAACTATTGGAAAGTTTCCAAAGAATGGTGAAGAGGTCGGTAAGATTCTGGTTTCTAGTCTAGAGAGCGAATGTCTTTTGCGATCACTTTTGCGATTACTCTTGAGCGTAATCGTAAAAAAATAGTAGCGTGTATTAGTGCATACGTAACTTGAGCACATAACTGTAGAATTTCTAGTGCGAGTTTTCACTTCGCGCATGTAAGAGGAAAAAGTAGAGAGTGACCGATTATTACGGCCAATTGGCTATTATCGAACAGAAGTCGGTCGCCGATTTTCTGAGGCTTATTTTCGCTATCCTTTTTCATTATATGCAACAGGAAGGCGTTTTTTTTGCTTTTTAGGAAAGAGAGAAATATGCTGAGAATTTCGAGATTTATGTGTTATTAATACAAGTATCAATTATTTCGCGAGAAAAATATTTAATATACTTGAGAAACATTTGCCGGAATTTTTTAATTTTTTAATCCGTTTCCAGGGGTTTATGTAAAAAACAATTATACACGTCAAATAGAACGATTAGAATTAGAAGGAATTATTATTTGAAACTTTGAAAATACAAGATTTTGGGAATTATAACATGTGTTTGTCAAAACAGATGCTACAATATTTAATATTAGGTCCTCGCATATATAGAATTTTCTGACTGATAATAGTAGTCTATAACCCCACGGATATTTTAAGACCAGAGACAAAAAAAATTAGACGTGTGTATTCTGTCGGATCAAATGTGATAGTTTTGATTTCATGGTCTTCAGAATCGCATCGGAAAATCCCATATGCAAAAAAATATCCCGAAAAAATCGTACTACCTGTTTTTGGGGAAAACGGCTTTTTTATTTTGAATGATTAAAAATCCCATTTTTTTCGAAAACGACGCAAAATATGAATAGCAGTTCATTGTTCAAAATTGTTTCCCTTCCAGGAATCTATAAAATTAAACTCTTACCAGATGTTTATTGCGTGTATTTTAACAAATTTTTCCTCAAAAATAGAAAAACGATAACATTTGACTAAAATAGCATGTAAAAGGAACTTCATTATTTTAATTTAGAACAATTGAGCGAACATTTTTACATTCTCATTCATCAGAGTGTAATGGCGTCGTCCAAATTTTCGATCACTGATTTTTTTGAAAATTGAATAATTTTTCATTTACACTTGTGATTGAAAAGTTATTTGATTTTAATGATTGTGTATTGACAGCGAACTGTCAAAAAATTTAACAAACTTGGACAGCAATAATAATTAGAATTACCGTGAACCGGCGTGATTATGGATAATTTCGGGGTAAACATGAATCGACGTGAATGCTCTATAACTTCATGATGTTTCTTTTTTTAATGAGACTTTTCAAACATTTTATAAAAAATATTTTTAGGATATACAGTAAAACCTCATAGGAAAAAAAATTTTTCTACGCAGTTGGCTCCAATAATCCACATACCATGATCCTCAATAAGTAGCAGTTCGAGAGTGAAGACAGTTATTAAAAACTGGAATATAAACCCCACCTAGTACCGCGGCTCCCATCCAAACAGAACCGAGACAAGCGCTGCTTAACTTCGGTGATCGAACGAGAAGCCTTAAACAAATCCATGTGTCCAAGCGGACATATACTAGAGGCGGAAGTTATGTATACGCCTATTTTTTTGAGATTTGCTAAAGTGCCTTAATTCTTATGATGTCAACATAAAATTTTTTTCTAGATACTACGAAACGTAATAGAATTTTGCGTCTAACAAGCTCAAATTGAAAACAGAATCTCAATTTAATAAAAAGATATTGCAAAAAAACGTTAAATTTGGATGTTTTCGAAAAATTTTAATAATACTGGAAATAATTAATGTTTTTCAAAGTTCTTGGGCTTATTTTGAAGGTAAGTCTCCAAAGTATTTTTCTAAATTATTCAGATATTTTGAAAATTTTTTTCCTAGATTCTACCCTAGGTTCAAACTTGGTGCAAAAAAGTCCCAAAATCTCAAATAATGAGTGTACTCACCACATGATTTAAAAACATTCAAAATAATATTGTTATAAGTATTACTCAAATTTATTAAAATATGATAAATAATGATTTTTGAAAAAATGTGTATGTATTTACATATTATTGAGACTGGGTGACTTTTTCGTACTAAGTTCGATCCTAGGTCAGGATCTAGGGAAACAATTACAATAATATCATAACAATTTATAAAAATACTATGGAGACTCACTTTTGAAATGAGCCCAAGGACGTTAAAAGATGTAAATTATTTTCAGAGTTATTCTGATTATTCGAAAACATCGAAATTTGAAATTTTTTTTGTAATATCTTTATGCAAAATTGACATTTTACCTTTAAATTGGGTTTACTAGAGACAGAATTTTATTGACTTTCGTGGTATTATGAGGGAAATTTTTCCTGTTGATATTATTAAAATTAAGGCACTTTCAGACCTCAGACTCATTTGAGAAATATAAAATAGTTTTGATAGCAGCATGAATTTTGAAAAATAGTTTCATGCAATTTGTTAAATATTACATCGAAGGATTAACTATTTTTGTAATCCGATATACAGTATACATCTCCCATAAAAAAGCGTGAAATCCTTCCGAACCTTTTGAAATACCTTGAAAGCGTTGAAATCCGTTGAAAACCTTCGAGAATCACTGAAATCTGTTGAGGTCCTCTAAGATTTCTGGAAAACTCTTCAACCTTTTCAAATCCTCTAAAATCTCTTAGAATCCGTTGAAATCCATCGAAAATTTAAAATTTCTTTTAAAATCATAAGAATCTCATAAATCTGATGAAATCCCCGAAAATCTTTTAAATATCATTGATATCCTCGATACCTTTTTAAAATTTTCAAATTTTTTTTTGGAAACCCTTGAAAATTTTAAAATCTTGTTAAATTCCTTGCAATTTTCTAAAATACTCTGCACACTTTGAAATCCCTTGAAACATACTGAAATCTATAATACCTTCAAAGATTCCTTAAAAATGATTAAATCTTTGATATTCTCTGAAATCCCGTAAAATTCCGCAAAATTAGATAAAGTCCTTTAAAATTCTTTGAAATCTTTGAAATCCGTAGAAATTCACTGAAACCTATTGGAAATCTCTGAATTCTGTTGCAATCCTCTGAAACCCCTGGAAAAATCTCAATTTTTGTTTAAACCCTTAAAATCTATATAAATTTCTTGAAATCTTCAAAATTTTTCAAATCTTCTGAAATCTTACGAAATCATTTTAAATGCCTTATAAGTTTTTGAATCTCTTGAAATTTTCTATAATCCTACGGTATTCTTTAAAGTCTCATAACACAAATTTCTGGAATCTTTTAAAATACATTCTTTTCTTTAGAATCCTTAGAAAATGTTTAAATCCCTCAAATCTTGCACAATCCCTAGAAATCTTTTGAAATCCTGCACATCTTGAAATCTTTAATATCGTTCAAAACTGTTTTAAAAATGTTTAAATCTTGAAAGTCCTTTAAGATCCTATAATAAGTCTGGTAAAATCCCTTGAAATTGTTTAAATCTTTAAAATCCTTTGAAATCCTATAATAGTAGAAAAAATAGTAGAATTAACAAGCAATTCAAGAAAATGGTAGCATTAGTCTCATTATTTTCGAAATAGTAGCAAAATAGTTGCATCGTTAAAAAAAAGTGTCAATAATGTCGTGAGTCCGAAACCTATACTTTAGTAATAGTTCAAAAAACAGACGTGTAGATAATTTCTGCCGGTAGTGTATTACTTAATCTTATTTCTAACTTTGCATTCTCATAAAAAAGAAAAACACATAATCACAAGAAACAATTGAAAAAACAACTAACCGCAAGTTACATACATAAAAAACGCATGAAACTGTCTAGAAACTTGGAGGAGGTAATGCCAGGGGTAATACATCAAAAATACTTTACGCAACCAGAAATATCTAGCTCGGCCTATGTTTTCATCCCCATAGTAGGGGTAGAGGTATGAGGGAGAATAGCTTCCTGTGAGGAAGGTATGTTCAGTGACGTCATCTGGTTCGTTGAGTGGGGAGTGCATGAAGGAAAGAGGGGTAGCAGCTGTCATGAGGGTGGGGCTAGTGGAAACGGTGAATCCAGGCGGAGAGGGTAACCGAAGGGTGTAGGGGGTTGAAAAAGGTGAATGACCGACCTAGACTCGAAGTCAGGGGTGTGCAATGTATGAAACCGCCAGTAATAGCGACCCTCCATCAAAGAAATCTACAAGGGTAGGCTTTACACCCTCTCGTTGGACTCTATGCAACATACATGTTAGTCACTTCTGTTGCACTATGTTCATACATTTTTGTCTTCACCAATGGCTTAGTGTTTGCTATAGCTATAGAGGAGACGCATAAGTGTGGGGTGTGTAAGAGTGTACAGAAAGATGAGTAATAGATGTGTCAAAAGCAAGTTATGGAAAAGGGAGAAGTGGGGATGATGGAAAAATATTCTATTGATTAAAAAGATTGGTAGGGAAGTAGGGGTAAGCTAGAGAAACTAAGTAATTACAACTTTCGATATCCTAGTGTTTTCACTCAATGCATATTCTATGAGAAGAGTGTTTAGTTTATGAGGGGAAAAAATTAAGAAATGAAACCCACAACTAAGAATGCAGTTGGATTATAAGTATTTTCTCCAACTAACAAGGAGAGGTCACGAGATGCAGGACGTTGATTCAACTAGGGCTTCACAGGTTAAAAGTACTTTAAAATCCATTAGATACGTATTTTTTCTTTCGATCCAATGGGTTTAGCTTCCGAGATATCGAGATTTGAATATTTGACCTTGATCGCTCGGCTCAAGTCCGGGCTCCGGGCTGAGCAGTGGCTTGTCGCGGGCCCAAGCGCAAATATTCAAACCTCGATATCTCGGAAACTAAGGCCCATTAAATCGACAGAAAAAATACGGATCTAATGGATTTCGATTTGCTTCTACCCCGTAAAGTCCCAGTCGAATTAGTTTCAGTTCGAGAGTGGGTCTTAAAGAAACTAAAATCCTATACATTTACAGAATATACTGTTATAGAACTAAGAAATATCAGATCTTTTAGATTTTTAGCTAATTGATAAAATTATTATCTTTGCTGCTCTTTTTTAACTGATTTTCCTTCTTACTTCTCCTGGAAATTTCGTCCACTATGCTTCCAGCTATAAAGTAAAAAAAAAAGGCAAAACTAGTAAAGTAAGAGGTAAAATTAATCAAAACAGAACAGCAAAAATCGTAATTTTTAAATGAAACATGTTTTAATTTAAAATTTAAGTGATATGATATTTCTAAATTATGTAACTGTATATTCTGTAAACGGTATATGATTTTAGCTTCTTTGAAACGTAAGACTATGAATGTTTAAAAAGAATTGATATTTTGAAAGAATCACTTTATGTTATAAAAAAAAGTTTTTCTGTATGACGGAAAAGTTGAGGGCAGACGAAACTCACAGGGTATCTTCCTCATATTACAGTAAATCTGAAGAAAAATCATTAAAAAATCAAAGGTTTTGTCAAAGTTTGAAGAAATTGACTTTTTAGTTTTTTAGAAAAATGTACGCCATTTTGGTAATTTTTGAAGTTTTATAAGTTGCTCTGAGCGATAAAACATTTTAAAGAAAATTTTCGTTGGTTTTTTCATAATTCACCTAAATTTTCAAGTAGCTCTAAGATCGTACAAAAATTTTCTTGGTGAGAAACAAAAAATACGTGTCTCATATTTTGCCTTGAAAAATAATATATTTCAGCCCCAAACAATTCCGTGACGTCACCAGGGTCAGACCGCCCAATATAATATGAAATCGGTCAAATTAATAATTTTCGAAACAAGAAATTTTTTTCCATGATAACAAAACAGCGGCATGTTTCTTCGATTACCGCTCAAGAAATTTAAAGCACATGTTTGAATTTTGAAAAATGTGCACTATAACACAATTCAAAAAACTTGTTTTTTTACCATTCAAGAAAAGTTCTGACTCGAACACAATTTATTATTCAAAAAATCATGCCATTTTTTTACTTTACAATTGAAAATGCCAGAAATTTGTAAATATAAGGTAGGCACAGTTCAAAATAGGAAACTTGTGTGTAATTTAAAAAGTTCTTCTTGAAAATTTCGATCTCGATCCTTTCAAAAATAAAATAAATAAAATTCTTCAATTGCGAAAATTTTCTTGTTTAAAAACTGTTCTATCTACCTCTTTTGAAATCATCATACATTAATTTTTCAAATAACACATTTCTTTTTATATATTTTTTGAAAGGTTTTCTAACTTAGTAGATGACAGAAATAAATAATTTCATTAAGAAATGAAAGTTGAGTTTCTTCTGAAAAAATGTTCTGATTTTTTTTTAGGTTATAATATAAAATGGGGATGACCAACGCAGAAACAAAGTATCAAAATTAATAAATTATTCGAGCAGTTAACCATACTGATTTAGGCCTTCATAAAATTTTTCAAGCTTCTTCATTTTCCGTCAAAAATCGTTTCTATTTGTAAACATGAAATTATGAAGCAGAAAAGATAGTCTCTAATATAGGAAAGTATGAACAATTAAAAATCATTTTTCAAATTAAAATTAAAATTTTAAAAGTTATAGAAAGAGAAATAAATAATGCAGTAGTGTGATGATCAGAAATCGAATGAGCCCAGTCTAAAGTTACGCACCGAGCCTAGGCTCGGCTCCCTCGTTGCGGAGAACCGCCGCATGGGGTATAGTGGTGGGAGAGCGCGCACTGGGCACATGCGATGCCTTGTGTCACTGGCATTCAAATGTTCGCGAGCGCTCTCCCACCACTTACCCCCATGCGGCGGTTCTCCGCAACGAAGGAGCCGAGCCTAGACTCGGTGCGCAACTTCAGACTGGGCTCGTCCGCTCCCTGGTGATAATGGTCGGCTAACGTATATAAATGGATCATTATAATATCAGGGTACGAACGCTTATTACTGATTCAACTAAATAGTAACCCGTATCAGAACTAACCTGTGGAATCAATAATTATCAGTGTCCTAACTAGAGACGATTATAACATTCGAAATGCAATTCGCCTCAATAAATATTGGCTATTCGATAACAAGTCTGGTCCAAGTTTAATATAATAATCTCCTAATTATTCAATCAACTAATATGAATTTTAATGAAAAGAAATCTAAAAACTTTTTTAAAAAAGGGAGGGAGAGGAGAGATGGAAAAAATCGTGGAATCGAGGTATAACAGATGGTATAGAGTAAAGAAGACGGAAGGAGACCCAGAATACTTGAGAAAGGTAAAAGAGGAGAGTAAGTGAGCGACGTTATACGATTTAGGATGGGAGAAGTAATCAGAGAGAGTAGGTGTTGGATGGATGAAGAGGAAAGAAGATGTATAGTCTGCGATTACGAGCTGAAAGTTGGGAGAAAGAAGTTGGGAGAAGGGTAAACAACAGAAAAGGAGAGAATGTGGTATAAAGGCGGATGTCACAGTGTGGCAAGAAGTAAAGAATGAATGGATAGTTAAGGAGAAAGAGGAGAGATAAAGGAAAATCGTGGAATCGAGGTATAACAGGTGGTATAGAGTAAAGAAGACTGAAGGAGAGCCAGAATACTTGAGAAAGGTAAAAAAGGAGAGTAAGTGAGCGATGTTATACGATTTAGGATGGGAGAAGAAATGAGAGAGTTTAGGTATTGGATGGATGAAGAGGGAAGAAGATGTAGAGTCTGCGATTATGAGCTGTACGAGCCTCGTAAGCCTCAGGGCATGTTCTAGAAAGATGTACTGGGGAGGAAACAGGTAGTGAGAGTGTGTATGATAGAATAAGGTGAATCTTGGATGAGAATGGTCAAGGGCAAGATGGATGACAAGGCTAGAATAGAGGAGAGGAAGCAAGGGGCATGTAGTAGGGAAGGGCCAAAAGGGTAATCCTATGCAAGGATCTTAAAGAAAGAGTAAACTCACTCACATCGGAAATGATAAGAGGAAAAAAAAAGATCCGGAAGCTCACTCGTGCGTATACATAGTATTCAGAGTACAATCAACTCTCGATATACCGCGCCTCGTCTTAGAGCGTCCCTAGAATTCTGCCAGCTCGCACTCGTGGATGAGGGAGCCCGAGGGACAGGAGAAGACGCGCGGCGTCCTTGAGGCAATCACGTAATACCGTAGCGACAAAGCGGGCAGCTCGCACACTCGCGTACATATTTCGCATTTATTTCAAATACACGTCGTAGAAATTCTGGGAAAAGTCTCACGGTCAAAGTAAGCAATGCCCGAGACCCGCGCTAACTCGAGAGTTGAGTGTAGTTTTTGAGCTCAAGCGTTAGATTTTAAGTTTAAATTAACGTAGTTTGAGGTAGTATAAGTGGTTGTCAAAGAAAGCAAAAGGAGCGGTGGCCCTAAAACCCTCAAAAAGGGAGCGAGTTCGAACAAAATAAAGAAGATTAGAGAAGATGAGGATGCTTATGAAATGAATCATGTCAGAAAAGGGTAAGGAAATTTGTACATATGCACTATGTGTATAGTCACGAAATTCTTCGAGACTGACCGCATCGAACGCTTCGCGGTCAGGGATCATCAGCACTGATCAGAGCCGCTCGCGATGACTTCGTGCTCCAGAAAGATAAAAAGATCAATGCTTTAAACTCAACCCCACGCTTTGGAAAGTAAAGGTTTTCTGCAGTTCTATCAATATCCTTTTTACGCGATCGAAGTCGATTGAATATTCCGATCTCGTCTTCAATACCACAATAGGCCACAATATTTAGTAGCTTCATTTATCATTTTCAACTTGACTACATTATTCCGCATATTAAGGAGAAAAATGCATTTTTTCATGCAGAAATCAACAAATTTCTATAGAAAGAAAAAAATCAATCTCATTCATGTGGAATATTGTGAGATATTGTTACTATTTGACGTAGAAAAAAAATTTTTACTACAAAAAAATCATTTGATTTTTGTAAACTGAGGCAAAAGGGGAAAAAGCAGGACCCCCTTCGGGCGCCCTCGTGGAATGACTGAAATTTTAAAGTTCAACTCAAAAAAAGTCATGAAATTTTTAACAAAAATGCACTTTTTGTAAGTTTGAACTAGTTAAACATCAAAATTTGTGGTGACAAAAAAATATTAACCCTCTGGTCTTTAATATTTTAGGCCATCGACCGTAAGAGCGGACGAGCAGGGCCCCCTGCGGGGGCCCTCGTGGATTTTCCCCTATGGGTTGTTTACATAGGCCCCTGACGGGGCCAACATTCAAAAAGGGCTGAACGGGGCTTTTTCCACACGGGCAAGTTTATTATGATGAAAAAAATAAATTCTATGATTTAAGTTCCAGATGAGTTTCTGAGAAATCGTGTTCCTAAATGTGCGCATACATTTATTTGAGTATTTTAATTCGCGACTTCTTTCCAGATTTAAATCTCAAAAATTTTTATTTTTTAGGTTTTAAAGATATTAAATTGTAATTGAGGCCATTGATGGAAAAAGGGTCCATAGGCTTATGGGCCTTTTTTCCAGTAATGGTTTAAATCGACTCATACACGCCATTTATAAATAATATATCAAGTCCATGTTGATACTCTAATATTTATAATAGTTAACACATTTTCCAAAGTTTTAAATTTGAAAGTGATACAAATTGAATAATAGTAACTAACTTGAAAAAGGCGGAAATAATTTTTTAAAAACTTAACTTAAAAAATTACAGTTTTGTATTTTGTTTTCCTTATGTATCACTTCAGCTGTATTGTGTACAAACAATATTTAAATACAATAACTAACATTGTTTGTACAAGAAAGTCAATCAAAAAATGTATTTTTTAATAATGTACCGTAAGATTCGCTCTGACCTCTCACCCTAAAATGAAAAAATCTCACTAAGACTTTATAAACTTAGGGAATGAACGTACATATAAATACTGTTAATTGAATAAACGTGCAACCTTAATCAAATTAGATTTAAAAAATAAAATGTGCTAATAACAAGTAAGTCTTACAAACGTATAATTTTATAATTTTGTTGGCTGAGAATTAATCTTATGAGTAAAAATTTTATTATTTGGTTGAGAATTTTATTATTTTGTTAAAATTTCAACAATTTCGTCAAAAAGTCATTTTTCATTGAAAATTCAACTGTTTCGTAAAAATTCGTCTTTTGGGTGGAAAATTCAACTATTTTGGTGAGAAATTCGACTATTTGGTTGAAAATTCATATTTTTGGTTCGAAAATTCAACCTCAAAATTGAACTATTCCAGTTTTGTTGAAAATTTCCTTCTTTAATTGACAATTTATCTATTTGGTTCAAAATTCACGTATTTTGTTGAAAATGAGTCGTTTGTGATTGATTGATTGAAAATTTAAATATTATTTGGTGGAAATATCAACTATTACACTTTTCGTTGAGAATTCATTTTTTTGGTTCAAGATTTATCTATTTGCTTGAAAATTCAACTATATTTTGTTGGAAATTCCTCTTTTTTGGTTGAAAATTAATTGTTTCAACTTCAAATTCAATTATTCCATTTTTGGTTCAAACTTTATGTTTTTGGTTTGAGTACTCAGCTATTTGGTTGAAAATTCATTTTCAATGAAAAAAATTTCTTACCTAAGATTTTCAAATCCCCCTCCACCTCTCATAAGAAACTCAAAAATTTTACCAACCCCATCCCCCCCAAACCGTTTTACGTAATTTTTGGATGACTCCTCACCACAACTTTATGATAAAGAAATAAATTTTCATTAAATCATATTCAAATAAAAACTTTCAAGTTGATTTTCTCAAAACAGCAATTTGGCATGTAGGCCCCTTTTCCATCCACGGCCTCAATTCATCACAAACTTTCGCAATAATTTTTATTTAAACAGGACTAAATATTAGTTAAAAAAAGTGCAGAAGGAAGAAAAAAATGGTTGAATCTATACACGAGAAGTTAGATAGTTTGAAAATTTTTGGTATAATTTTAATTAATTTTCAGATTTTCGCACACCTTCCCGTGTGGAAAAAGCCCCTTTTAGCCCCCTTCGGAAGTTTGGCCCCTGTCAAGGGCCCATGTGGACGATCCATAGGGGAAAATCCACGAGGGCCTACGAGGGCCCCCGAAGGGGATCCTGCTCGTTTGCCTTGACGGTTGCTCTGTTAAAATTTCCATGTCCAAAGGGTTAATATTTTTATTGAACTATAAATATTGATGTTTGAATATTTCAGACTTACAAAAAATGCTGGTGTATTGAGTTCGAGTTTCGGTCCAGCAGGGGGCGCACGAGAGCAATCGTGAGGGAAGCTCATGCTGCATCCTAATGGATTAGCATGCCGTTTCCATGAGGGTCCCTAATAGGCCCCATAAAGCCTGAGGCCAATTCATTATATGTACTTATTTATAACAGTTACTTACATTTATACTTTTTTTCTGATAAATTCCGTGAAAAAAATCTGAGAAATATTTTTCGTAAAAATGGCAAGTGATTCATTTTTATCTTCACATACGAAGTTCAGGAACCAGGTTGTTCTCATGAGGCCGTAACTTTTTCTTCTCTAAAAAAAACTCGGTTTTTCTCCTGAATCGTGACTCTGTGCTCCTTAATCTTGGATCTTGTCCCTGTGGTCTCTGCACTTGTTCCCTCATCTTCGCGGATATTCGTGGGGTCAAGTACAGTCCCTAGATTGGCCGTTTCCTACGTGTATGCCGGAGAGAAGAGAATCGGAATCGAGTGCCCGTTATGTACGAAGGGTGAACGACCGAAAGGCAGGGGCACTAGGCTGCTACCCTCTGCAGTAAGAGAGACCGAGAGAATAGGGGTCGCTCTTCTAGAAGAGAGAAGGAGAAGCTAGAGAAAGAGAGAGAGCCGCCGATAAAGAGACCAATACTACCATCTCTACAACCCCCACCCCCTCCACCCCACACTTCCTCCTCTCGTCGGTTCTTCGTCGTGTCACCGAACAGGATCAATACGAACCACGTGGTGTGGCAGTACAAAACAGAAACCAGTAGA
This sequence comes from Melikaiella ostensackeni, assembly GCA_032362435.1. Taxonomy (NCBI): domain Eukaryota; kingdom Metazoa; phylum Arthropoda; class Insecta; order Hymenoptera; family Cynipidae; genus Melikaiella; species Melikaiella ostensackeni. The sequence continues at coordinate 1,028,091 of JAUMHM010000087.1, forward strand.
AGTCACTGAAATTCCAGTGGTTATTAATTTTGACTCTCAATTAATGAAAAGTACTAACGGAATTAGTTATATGTACTTAATAATTAGTACAATACACGACTGAAGCGAATTAGTACTTTTTTCACTAATTCAGATTTTAGAGACAGGGTAACTAAACATCACAGTCGTATTTTTACTGAGGAATCAGTTAAAATCGACTATTTCAGTGAATTTTCACTGATTCCCAGTGGATTTTTACTATTAATTGAAATCATAGAAATAAGTTACTGATTCATGTAACTGAAGTTCGCAACGTTCATAAACGAAAATATAAATTCTAATGTATATTATTTTTTATTCAAATTTTCCCTATATGTTCGGTTCTCGGTTTATACTTCACAAATAACTGTGTTTGATGTCGAAAAACAGCGAAAAAATTTGTGTTCCAATATCCCTATTGGAGGATTGCTAGTTAGACAAATTTATGAAATTAAAAAAAAATTAATTTGAAATCTTTGGATTGAGATACACGCAACTCTTGATATACTGCTCCTCGGTTTACTGGTCCATAGAATTCTGCCAGCTCGCACTCGACGACGAGGGACTCCGGGGACAGAGGAAGACGCGCGGCGACTTTGACGCAATCACGCAGTACCGTATCGACAAAGCGGGCAGCTCGCACACTCGCGTACATATTTCGCACTTATTCTCAAATAAACGTGGGAAATCCTTTTTTTATTAATTAGTCTTTACTATAGAAAAAGGTTTGAAAAAGGTTCATCCTTTATGATAACAAGAATCGAGACCCGCACTAACTCAAGAGTTGAGTGTATTGGATTTAAACTTTTTTTGTTATTAACTGACATAAAATGCAAGTAATGTGTGAAATAAAATCAAAAAACCGAGTGTTTAATGGGAAAGTGGAATTTTTTAATTTTAGAAAACTTTTTTGTTTTATACATTTTTAAGAATGGCAGTCTTCCGGTTGGGATATTGGGATAAAACTTAATTCGCTGTTGTCCGATATCAAATACAAGCATTTGTAAAATAAAATCCGTAAACCGACCGTTTAGAGGAAAATTCGATTTTTTTTTAATTTCAACAACTTTTTTTATTTAATAGATTTATAAAAAAGTCAGTCTTCCAGTTGTGGTACTCAGATAAAACTTGTTTTCCTTTTGACCGAAATCAGATTCAAGTCATTTGCAGGGCTGCCACGGCCTAACTTAATTGAACGAAATGAAAAAGGTGACCTATTTGAATCCAAAAAGTGACCAAAAGTGACTAATTTCTAACCCAAAAAATGACTAATGTGCATTGATAACGTGATTTAATGTTCTTTTGGATTCAAAATAATTTGAAAGAATTCGATGAAATTTATAACGAGTCCAGGTGAGTTTTAAGGAATTCAAGATAAATTCATAAGAATTCAGGGTGAATTCAAAACAATTTGAGTTAAATTTGAGAGAGTTCTGGGCAAAATCAGATGAATTGACAACAAAAAAAAATCAATATTAGTTTCAGTAAAATTGGAGTGGATGTAGAAGAATTCAAAGGAATTCAAGAGACTTTAATAAAATTCTTAAGAATTTGAGTGAATTGAACAAAATCTAAAAAATGAAAATATTTCCATTCAATTGAATAAATTGGGCGTGAACAGAATTCAGGGCGAATCCAACAGAATTTAAGTGAATTGAAAAAAGTCCAAAAATAAAAAGAAAACAATGAATAGTATAAAATCTGAGTAAATTTAGAGGAATTTAAGGGAAATTAGAAAAATTCGGTGAAATTGATAAAAATTCAAGTGAACTGAAAACAATTAAAAAATATTCTAAAAATTCATTGAATTTATTAAATTCGGAGTGAATTGAAACAAATTCAAGGGAATTCAAGCAAAATTTGATGAAATTCCTAAGAAAGCAAGGTGACTTTGAAAGACTTGACGGTGATTTAAAAAAATATATTTAAAAAACCCTTAAATTGAGTAGAATTGAGCGAATTTAAAAGAATTTATGTGAATTCAGAAGAATTTTAAAAAATCGAAAAAATTCTAAAGAATTAGATAAAATTCAGGATAAATCAATAAGAATGCAGGTTGAGTTCCGAATGAAGTCAAATGAATTAAAAGAAATTTTTAATCCAAAATATTTCATTGATTTCAGTAAAATTGGAGTGAATTTAGAAGAATTCAAGAGAGTTCAAGAGAACTCGATTAAATTCATACGAACTCAAGATGATTTAAAAATAATTCAGGGTGAATTTAAAATAATTCATGTAAATGAAACAAAATTTTTAACAGCCAAAAAAATTCCATTGAAATCAGTAAGTTTAAAAGAAATTCCAAAGGATTCAAGAGAATTCAAAATAAATTAATAAAATTCAGAAAGAGGAGTTTCCCGAGCGTTTAGAGAAAAATTCGATTTTTTTAATTTAAAAAAATTTCTTAATTTAGATAAATTTGTCTAAATGGCAGTCTTCCGATTGGGATAATAGAATACAAACTCTTTCTGCTGCTCTCCTACATCAAATACAATTAATTCGTGCAATAAAAACCGAAAACGAGCGTTCAGAGGAAATTTTGAATAAAAAAAATTTTTTTTAATGCACATTAGAGTCCGTGGATGGATAAAACGTAGTTTTAATAGCGTGATTGTCATCTAAAATATTGTATTACTTTCTTTAATTGCAAAATAATTCATTTCGGTGATTAAAAAAAAATCATTTTTATTTTCGTTTGTAAACGTTGCGAACTTCTGTTACATAATGATTCTCATGAAATTTCACTGATTCAAGCTGAGATGAAACTTCCCAAATCTGAATTAGTAAAAAAAAGTACTGATACAGTATTTATTATTTACAATTTGAATTTTTGACTAAATTATTTGATAACCAAATGAGATAGTAAGAAACTACTGTGAGTTACTTATTCCTTGCTAATTTACAGCCAATTATATGCTAAATGACTGAGAAAAAGATTTTCGATTATTAGATTTTTACGAATTTAGATTTAGAGTTCAATTTTTAAAACTTCAATTTGAGAATGTTAAAATTTCAAACTATTAAATTTGAAGCAAGTTCATATTTAAGTCTTTGAATCCAGAATTGTATAATTTTGAACGTTTTTAGTTAGTAATAAAAAAAAATTAGATTCTTCAATTAAAAATTATTCAATTATTTTCAATTTTTTCAAGTATTTTCCATTTCATATTATTAAAATTATTGGAGGTTGTTTTTTATATTGATTGAATGATAATTTATAAATAACATATCATTAAATTAATGACTGCAATGAGAAGAGATCATTAAAAATGAAATAAAAATTTAAAAAAACGGAGATTGCTTTACGTGACCGGGCCGTCTGACCAAATTGATTTTTACTACTGCTCTGAGGAAGTCACACCTTTTTTAACGTACAATATTACGCAATACGCCTAGAGGTCAATGCTTTCTTTTAGTTTTTAAATTAAGGACATAGTAATTGTTACCTAATAGTAATTTCCAATTTTTTCAGGCGTAATTTTTTATTCTATGAAAAAAATTTAATCCATCTAATATTTACAAATGAAAAATACATCTATCAGTCAAAAATGACCATTCAATACAAAATATCTTTCACTAAGGATGATTATCCAATTGTTCAATTTCTTTAACGATTGACAACAATTTGGGTAAAAATAAAGAAGTGTGACTTTTGCCTCATTGTTTTTGCTCAGAAATTGTCTCAAAAATCCAAATTTTGTTAATTTGTAAAAGATAATGCGAATACAAAATTTGTATTCTTTAGCTATTCAATGAAAGTTTTATTAACAAAAAAGTGCTTTTTAAAAATGATTAATTTACTCACATAAAGCCTTTTGAAATAGGGAATAATGAATGTACAAAAAATTAATCTAAGTTTCCTTTCACGTCCGAGACACCAATAAAGGAAGGTAGAAAAACAAGAAGAAATGTTGTGAAACCAACTCAATTGGACAATTTATTATAAACAAATTCTAAACGTTTCGAGAATCCACTATTCCCCTCATCAGGGGTTTCTGCTATGAAAAACAATGTTATTAAAAATTAATTTTTTAATAAAAATGATTGAAAATGCATTCTTTTTCAATCCCTTTAGAAAATATCTATGATTTAATATCGAATTTGAGCAGGTAAAAAGAATGTCGGTGAAAAATTTTGAAAATTCCGAAATCACTCTTGTGTAGTTCCACCACAATTTTTTTGTTCTCACAATGAAGTAATTGAATTCCTGATCAAATTACTTTTTGCTGATTTTCAATTGCTACTTTTAATAAAATAAGAGGTTAAAAAATCTACGTGTGCTGAGTAAAAATAAATTTAAAAAAATGTATTTCTCCAAGTATCTTCAGAAGGACAAGTTGTAAGAATGAAAAATTTATCACCTCTGAATTATATAAGTTTCGGTAGATAGTCGGAGAAGTCACGGAAATATTTTGAAGCCCGAAAATCACTAACACCTACGTATTTATGTGTAACTTACTTAAGATGACGAGATTGATTGTTTCTTATATCCAAGTACATACTATTCTCATCTACGCCCTCGTGACAGCTTACCTACAACAACAAAAAAAACAGCATACTTAATTAAAAATTCCCACTCAGTCATTCTTTCAATATAGCTTAGCTTAGATTTTTGCGCCATATATAACCTTTTTCGAGTTTTTACGTAATATTTGGTGAGGGGAGTGGAAAACTACAAATAACCATACTTTCCGAGCGCAGCCGGTTTCCGACTGACGAGTTTGTATGTAGACATTCGATAGCATTGAGTGCTCGACAGTAGTTAAACGCAGGTAAAACACGACTGAGCGTGAATCCCGAACGGTCACCCATCCGAGCGCTAACCCCGCGCCCGTCCGTGCTTAACATTCAATATCCCCATGAGTCGAGACTCACCACCCAGCTACTGCCGTCGGTCATTTTTTCGATATAAAAATACTTGAATAATTCAAAATGAGAAAAGAACTAGAAAATTGAGTAAAATTATCAGGAGATAAAAATCTAGAACACACAGATGTTTAGAATGAACCGTGAATTGTCTTTTTATTTATGTAAAGCGCTTTGACTTTTGATCGAGTTGCTTATACGTATTTATTATTCAAGGAAAGTTTTCTCGATCGTAATATCGACAAGATGATTCTGGTCACGTATAGCGTTATACGCGAATACGGCGAATTGGAAAGCGGCTTTTTATTTTCTCCTCTGCCTTCTCCTCGTGAAAAGAAAGGTTAAGGTCGTCAAAGTATCATAGCAGTGTTACGAAAGAAAGTAAACGACCGTTATTGCTCATACCTGGATATTTTAAAAATCGTCCAAAAAAAATTCATCATCCTCAATTATATTAAAATCCTATATTGGTAAGCAAAGATATGTTTACCAAAAAAAAAAGGTTTTTTATCCTTTCTGAATTTGAATGTGATATAAATATTGGGATGCATTTCAAGATTGTATCCCGTATAAAATTAGGAAGAAACTATAAAGGAAAGTTTCCTTATACGATTCAATGGTCAATGCTCAAGATATTAAGAAATTCAAATTCTTCAATTTCGAAAAGAGTTCGAGGGAAAATGAAGAGCCAAAATCTGTTGGATGACGATTAGAATACGTCGTTTTTGTGCTTTAAACTGAAGAACATTTTTATCTTTATAAAATTTCACTTTTAAAAACATTCTTTCCATGTAAATATCCTTTTATATGAAAATTTTTCTTTTAAATTTTAAAAAAATTCTTCATCATTTCCATATTTTTAACGAATGTTAACTAAAAACAACACTATATCATAGAAAATTTTATTTTTCAATGAAAATTTAAATGTCAAGATCTTCAATTTGAGCCATGTTCGAAGACAATCGAACTAAAAGTAAAGATTCCAGCACAATGGTACAAAAAACAAAATGTATTCATAGAACTTTCACCCGCTGATAACAAAAAAGTAATACAACAACATGGCAAATTTATTCCCTTAAGCAAATCTATATGACAGGAACTTCAGTTTAAGCCACTCTAAAAATAATTGGACTGATAGAAAAGTTTCCAGCATAGTAGTCTAAAAAACGAAATTTTCTCATTTTTTTTATTTTATTCTTTGTTATTTTGTTTTTAAACCTCTAATAACAAAAATACATCACTATATAAGGGTTTCCCTCGTGCTTCTCACGTTACAATTCCCAAATCTAAACAATTTAAAATCTCATATTTTTATATAAAACTTTGTTTGTAAATAATTTGTCGTCATAATCATAGAACAAAAAAAAAGGAATTATTGAAGGGAAAGGGCGCATGTATAAAAGATATTTTGATCAATAGATCTAAAACGAAAGATTACAACATACTGATCTAAAAAAATGAAGTTTCCTCATTTTCATCATTTTTCAATCTTTGATAACGAATAAATATCAGAACGACATAACAAATTTCATTTTTCAATTGACATATAAATGTCAAGATCTTCAATTTGAGTTATTCCGAAAAAAAAATTAGACTCATAGAAAAGTTTCCAACATATACTGGTCTAAATAACATAATTTCATTTTTCTTATTTTTCAACCTCTGATAACAGAAAAATATCACTATGACTTAGCAAATACAATTTTTGATGAACATCTAAATGCCATGACCTTCAATTTCAACCATCTTCGAAGGCAATCGAACCACCTGAAAAGATTCCAGCATAGTGGTCCAAAAACTGAAATCTCTTCATTTTCCTAATTTTTCACCTACTAATAATAAAAAAGCTGCATGGTGACATAGCAAATTTTATTTTTTAATGCACATCTACATGCTAAGACCTTCAATTCCAACTATCTTCGGAACGAATCGAATTTGACAGAAAATATTGCAGCATAGTGATCTAAAAAAACAATTCCTCATTCTTCTAACGTTTTACCCACTTATAACAAAAAAGCGATAGAACATAGAAAAGTTTATTTTTCAATACTCACTACAGCATAGCTAATTTTATATTTTAATACAAATCTGCATGTCAAGATCCTAAGTTTGATCCATTCTCGATAAAAAACGGACTAATAGAAAATAATCCTGCATAGTCGTCTAAAATACGATAATTCCACTTTTTTTCATTTTTCAATAGTAAATAACAAAAAAACATCGGAGACAAATTTCATTTCTTCAGGCACATTACTGGGAAAGGCAAGGAGAATTTGTAAAAATTGAACCATCCCTGAAAAATTTTAGACTATAAGTAAAATTTCCAGCATATTCGTCTGGAAACGAAATTTTCCCATTTTTCTAATTGGAAAAGGAAAGAAAAATTTGTTCAATTTGAGGCATTCCCGGAAGAAGTCGGACTAATAGAAGAACTTCCATCATGATCGTCAAAAAAAACGAAATTTCCTAATTTTTCTTATTTTTCAATCATTGCTAACGGAAAAAACATCGGAGTGACATCGAAAATTTTATTTTTTTATCCACGTATGCATGCCAAGACCTTCAATTTGACCCATCTTCGAAGAAAATCGGATAATTTTTAAGGCGTGATAAACCCCGTACAATAAGGTGGGCCAAAAAATTGTTTTTTCTTTAGATTTTTATTATGGTTAGAAAAAATCATTTTATACACATTAAAATGAGTCACTATAATTCTTTCAGATTTTGAAAGCGATATCTTCAGTTATCAGAAACTTTTTGGAGTTTGGAACTTTGAAAATAGTGATTTTTTCGATATATTTCAATTTTGTGTCACAATTTCTTTATCAAATCAGTTTCCCCTGTACAATTTTATTTATTTCAATGTAACAAACGATTTTAAAAAACTCTAATTACAAAAAAATTTCTGTTGATGAATAAAGTTACGTAGAATATAATTTTTATTTGCAAATCGACGTTTTGAAGATAATCAATAATGGTACAAAATCGTTTTTTTTTTCAATTATCCTTTTCAGTGGTCTTTTAGAACCTAAAAATACATATAAATTTAGAAAGAAAATTTAAAATGAATATAATTTTGATTTTGGCATATTATTAAGTAAAATAATATTTTTCCAGCTTCAAAAAATTTTCGTGTCGGAAGCAATTTTGATGTTTTTTATATTTTTTATAATCATATCGAATTTTTAGTAAAAATAACAAAGAACAGTTTTTTCATTGAAGGTGCATTAGTCACAAAACGAGTGAAATAATAATTTTCTTATGTAAATTTCGGTGTGGTAGTCGACATTAATTAAAAATGTTTTTGTCTTATCAGAACTATATAAATAAATAAACTCGATACTGATTGAAGTTGATTTTGGAATGGAAAATACTATAATAAATTTGATAATGAACTTTCTACTATTACCGAATTTTCCGTAATACTAGACCGAGACATTTATTAATCGAAATTCTTATAAATGCAAAAACAACGGAGCAATAGTCCACAACAGAAAAATTGTTTGAAGCTGGAAAAATATTATTTTACTCAATGATACGCCGAAATTGCATTTATAAATAATTTAGCGTTTCCCTCTAAATTTATATGCATTTTTAAGTCCTAAAATACCTCTAAAAAGGATGAGTGAAAAAAAATTTCGATTTTGAACTTTAAGCATTTATGCTTCATTTATAAGTATTCAGAATAATAAATGCCACTGTCTAGTATTACGAAATGTTCCATAAGACTAACCGGTCAAGGTGTAGCATTAGGACTAACATTACGGAATTTTCCGTAATACTAGCCCTGCGGACGAGCTGGAAATGGACGAGTTCCACGGAAAATTCCGGAATAGTAGAAAGTTCGTTATTAAATTGATTATATTATTTTCCATTTCAAAATTAAATCAAAGCAATATCGAATTTATTTATTTATATACTTCTGATAAGACGAAAATATTTTTAATTAATGTCGAATTCCACACCGAAATCTACTTGAGAAAATTATTATTTTATTCATTTTTGACTAATACCCCTTCAGCGAAAGAATGTTTCTTTGTTAGTCTTACCAAAAATTCGATATGACTATAAAAAACTATATAAAAACATCGATATTTCTCGCGACACGAAAATTTTTTGAATCTGAAAAAAATGCGCAAAAATCGCAATTATAATTATTTTAGGTTTTGCTTCTAAATTTAAATGTTCTTTTTGGTCCTGAAAGACCTCTAAAAAAGATAATCAAACAAATTTTTCAAAACGATTTTTTACCATTTTTCATTATCTTCGAAACATCGATTTTCAAATAAAAATTATATTCTATGTAATTTTATACATCAACAGAAATTTTTTTATAATAAAAGTTTTTCAAAATCGTTTCTTACGTTAAAATAAACAAATTCATACAAGGAAAACTGATTCGATACAGAAATAGTGACACAACATCAAAATATATCGAAGAAATTAGTGTTTTCAAAGTTTTAAACTTCAAAAAGTTTCTGCTAACTAAAGATATCGTTTTAAAAATCTGAAAAAATCATGGTGACTCATTTTGATATGTAGAAAAAGATTTTTGCTAGCTATAATAAAAATAAAAAATAAAATTTTCCGGCCCACCCTGTTGTACAATATCGTGCGCTCGCTATTAATATATACGAGGTCTGTCCCAAAAGTATCCGACCTACCTCGATTTCTCGGCGCTTGATTTATTCTTCGTCATCCGGAGG
>JAUMHM010000087.1:1037780-1051232 GCA_032362435.1 Melikaiella ostensackeni
CTCTCTAGAGTACGCCTGCGTCTCACCGCGCGAAGATATGAACATAGGTCGGATACTTTTGGGACAGACCTCGTATGATATTGGTCAACAAAGATGTAATTGATGTTTTACGACCAGTAGAGGAAATAACTAATGAACTTCATTTTTTAAGCAAAAATTATAAATTTTAACCTGAGACATTGCATAAATGATGCATTCAAATCTTCACTCATGAAAAGTTGAGCGAAGTTTGAGCAACAAAAAACTTGCATCGGAAAAATTGTTTAGAAATGTATAAATATGTTATCGATCGAAAAAATTATTCAAAATTATTTATTATTAAGGAATTATGGAGGCTTCATTTCGGCCGCGCGGCCCGTTTCTTCGCACGTATGTATCCACTCGACGCGCTCACGTGGAAATGTGACTTCGCTCGAGGCGAAGTATTATTTACATTGGACAGAAATGAAGGCATAAAAATATATAATAATTTGTGAAAGTTGAATTTTAATTGCTCTCCAATTCAATAAAAATCTAAAATGCATAAGTGAGTTAACAATCATCAAGATGCATTGCATTTCTACCCGAACGCATCCACTTGACATATACGTGCGAAAAACGTGCCGAGTAGCCGAAATGAAACCTTCATAATTTCTTAATGATGATTTGTTTTAAATATTTTTTTCCGTAGAAAAGATATTTATACCTTTTTAAACAATTTTTCCGCTGAAAGTTTTTTGTCACTCAAAATTTGCTCGTTTCCCCATGAGCTTGAAGATATGAATGCATGATTTATGCAAAGTCTCAGGTGAAAATTTATAACTTCTGTTTAAACCAAAATATTAATTAGTCATTTACTCCATCAGTCAAAGGACATAATAAAGAATGTTTCCTGTAAATTTCATCGAAAAACGCCAAGAATTAGCTGAATTTCGGTGAGTTGAAGTAAAAAAAAATTGTTCTCTAAAAAATAAGTTTTTCAGGTTTACTTTAGAAATTAAAATTCGAAACTTGCTCGAAAAGTGTCCTAGGGGCCAACGAAGTTCAGCTAGAAGAATGTATAGGCGGTTATAAAATCCAGCCCCTCAAATACCAAAATAAACAACAGTGTTTTTATTCTTTCTCAATTTGAATTCGATAAAAATATTGGGGTTCGTTTCAAGATTGTATTCCGTACCAATTTAGGGAAAAAATAGAGGAAAGTTTCAAAAATTGGAAAGGTTTGCAACTTACGCCTCAAAGTTTGTTCTTCTTCTTCTTGCTCCGAAAATAAATAGACAAACAAAAGCACCTTCATCTTGGAGGGCCACATTTTTACCGCGTCGCGCACTGTTCTCGCCTTTGCCGCAAAGAAACAGAAGGCATCTCCTTCTTGAAAGGGTGGTCTTGAAAGAGCGCAGGGTGTGGGTCCTACCCTCGTGATTTTACCCCTTGAAGTCTCGGAGAAAGACAGTGGAACTCGCCCCTCGGCAACAACGAAACCCGAAAAAACTGCTTTCGCAAAGCGCGAGGAAGGCGTTGTCAGAAGGGGATCCCGAAGGAGCGGGTTTTTGCACCCAGAAGAATAGGGGATTGCACCCCATGATGCTCCTGAACTACTCTATGTGAAAAAAACCAGCCGCTTCCCTCTGTTTTCGGTTGTTATGACTAGACTTATACTCAGCTTCTTTAATTATTATTTTTGTCATTCGAAAATATTGAAATATTAATACAAATATTATTATATGATTCAAAAGAATTCAAATGAGTTGAAAGAAATCCAAAAATTTCATCGATTTCAGTGAAGCTGGAGCGAATTCCAGGTGAATTTCATCGCATTTAGAGTAAGATTATAAAAATTCAGAGTAAATTCATAAAAGTTCAGAATGAATTCAAAGAAATTCAAATGAATTGAAAAATCCAAAAATTCCACTGATTTCAGTAAAACTATTGCGAATTTAGGAGAATTTGACTTTGATAAAATTCATAAGAATTTGAGTGAACTGAACAAAATTGAAAAAAATTCTATCGAATTGAATAAAACGGGAGTTTACAGAAACTCGAGAAAATTCAACAGAATTTGAGTGAAATGAAGAAAATGAAAAAATATAAAAAAGACCAATGAATTAGGTAAAATTTAGTGAATTTAGAGAGATTTGAAGGGAAAAATTAGAATTCGATGAAATTCGTAGAAATTCAAGTGAATTGAAAACAGTTCAAAAATATTTTAAAAATTCATTCAATTCATTAAATTTGGAGTGGTTTTAGAAAAATTCGAGGGAATTCAAACAAATTCGATGGAATATTTAAGAATTCAAGGTGAGTTTAAAGGACTTCAGGAAGAATGAAAAAAAGCAAAAAAAAAAACAAATAAAAAATTCAGTGAATTGTGTAAAATTGAATGAATTTAGAAGAAATCAAGTGAATCCAAGGCAAATTTAGAATGAATTGAAATTATTTCAATAGAATTAAAATAAATTCAAAGAATCCATTGATTTCGTTAAAACTGGAGCAAATTCCAGGTGAATTTCAAGAAATTCAGGATAAATTCATAAGATTCAATACAATTCAGATTCATTACAATTCAGAATGAATTCAAAGGAATTCAAATGAATTGGAGAAATCCAAACATTTCATTGATTTCAGTCAAACGAGGTCGAACTCCAGGTGAATTTTAACGAATTCAGGATTCATAACAATTCAGAATGAATGTAAAAGAATTCAAATGAATTGAAAAAATCCAAAAATTCTATTGATTTCAGAAAACTGGAGCAAATTTACAATAATTCGACTTTGATAAAGTTCGTAAGAATTTGTGTGAATTGAACAAATTTTTTTTTAATTCCATCCAATTGAATAAAATGGGAGTGTATAGAATTCAGGGCAAATTCAACAGAATTTAAAGAAATTTTTTTTTAACAAAATGAATTAAATAAAACTTGAATGAATTTAGAGAAATTTAAGAAAAAAATGCGAAGAGATTCATGAAATTCATAAAAATTCAAATGAATTAAAAACAATTCAAAAACATTTTGAAAATTCATTAATTCAAAAAACATTGAACAATAATCATTTATCATTGAACGTTAATCATTGAACAAAATTGAAAAAATAATTCCATCTAATTCAATAAAACGGGAGTCCTAGCAACTAAACGTCCTAGCGGCTATTCGTCTGGCGACTAGTTGTCCAGCGACCAGTTGTCCAGCGACTATTTGTCCAGCGCTAGATGTCCTAGTTAGTTGGTTAGTTAGTTAGCAGTTAGTAGTTAGTCCTCGGCTGGTTGTCCAGCTACTAGTTGTCTGGAGACTAAAAGGCGGTGACTAGATGTCCTAGCGACTAGACGTCCTGGCGACTAGTTGTCCAGCGACTAGTTGTCTGTCGACTAAACGGCGGCGACTAAATGTCCCAGCGACTAAACGTCCTGGAGGATAGTCGTCCGGCGACTAGTTGTTCAGTGACTAGTTGTCCGACGACTGGTCGTTCTGCGCTAGATGTCCTAGTTAGTTAGTTAGTAGTTAGTCCTAGACTAGTTGTCCAGCGACTAGTTGTCTGTCGACTAAACGGCGGCGACTAAATGTCCCAGCTATTAAACGGCCTTGAGGATAGTCGTCCGGCGACTAGTTGTTCAGTGACTAGTTGTCCGGCGACTGGTCGTTCTGCGCTAGATGTCCTAGTTAGTTAGTTAGTAGTTAGTCCTAGACTAGTTGTCCAGCTACTAGTTGTCTGTCGACTAAACGGCGGTGACTAAATGTCCCAGCGACTAAACGTCCTGGAGGCTAGTCGTCCGGCGACTAGCTGTCCAGTGACTAGTTGTCCGGCGACTAGTTGTCTAGTGACCAGTTGTTCTGCGCCAGATGTCCTAGTTAGTTAGTTGGTAGTTAGTCCTAGACTAGTTGTCCAGATACTAGTTGTTCGTCGACTGAACGGCAGTGACTAGATGTTCTAGCGACTAAACGTTCTGGAGGCTAGTCGTCCAGTGACTAGTTGTCTGACGACTAGTTGTTCTACGCTAGATGTCCTAGTTAGTTAGTTAGTAGTTAGTCCTTGACTAGTTGTTCAGCTACTAGTTGTTCGGAGACTAAAAGGCGGTGACTAGATGTCCTACCGACTAAACGTCCTGGCGACTAGTTATCCAGCGACTAGTTGTTCGGCGACTAAACGGCGGCGACTGGATATCCTAGTGACTGAACGTCCCATCCGGTGGCCAATTAGACCACGCCTTGGGTGCATTGACCTTTTCTTATCTTTCTCGGGTGAATTCGACTATACTTTTCTTTGGGAGTTTTTCTGCACCTGCGCAATGCGTGTGAATCAAGGGTGACCACGTGGTGAGGAGTGAGCACGTGGTGGCGAAGGGCATTGTATACCAAATACTTTAGACGCACCAAGTATCGACCAAGGGCAAGGGCGAGGACATGCGTGTTGCGTACTCCCAACTGCTTTCAACCAAAATCAAACGCAGACGCTCTTTAGGATAGCACATTCGTTTCTATATATAGAAACACGCAAAAAAGTTATTTCCGTGGGTGAACGAACTCTTTTGTAAAATATTAGACTCCTAACTGATTAGTTGGCTCGCTAAAATAAATAAATAAATGAATTTTCTGTTTCACGACCTTTATTCAGTTTATTTTCCTTCAGAGATTCCTAATTATAAAGAATAGACATACATTTATAGTATGATTATTCTAATAAGTTTATGAATTACAAGTAACTTTGTCCAAAATGAAGGACTACTTTAAGTATGTAGTCGTGCCTAAGAAAAGAGTATAATAAAAGATTTAAGATATTGTCTCAATTTAAAATAATTAAACTTTTAAGGCTTTGATGAGTGTTTGCAATTGAACCCGCCCGTCAAACAGTCACCTAACGCAAAAATAACAATTTCAAGAAAAATTTTAAAAAGTGAATAAACTTAAATATGAATCAATATTTGTATGGATATACCGAGAGATTAGTTACCCGGATTTCTGGTGTACACTAGATTGCAAGATTGCATGGGATTGAAAAAGATTCCATGAGATATTGCAGGATATTGTACGGGATTACAACGAATTGTGAAGGATTGCATGGGACTGCAAAGGATTACATGAGATTGCAAGCAGTGCATGGGATTGCACGATAATTTATAGAGATCGCTCAAGATTTTATAAAGGTTGCATGAGATTGCATCGAGATTGTATTGGATTACAAGGGATTGTAAAAGATTTCATGGGATTTCAAATGATTTCAGGAGATTGCGTGAGATTGCACGAAAATTTATAGAGATCGCTCAAGATTTTATAGAAATTGCATGAGATTGCATGGAATTACGAGAGACTGTAAAGGATTGCATAGGCTTGCAAAGAATTGCATGAGATTGCAGGCAGTGTATGGGATTGCACGAAATTTTATAGAAATCGCGCAAGATTTTATCAAGATTGCATGGGATTGCATCGAGATTGTATTGGATTACAAGGGATTGTAAAAGATTTCATGGGATTTCAAGTGATTTCAAGAGATTGCGTGAGATTGCACGAGAATTTATAGAAATCGCTCGAGATTTTATAGAAATTGCATGAGATTACATGGGATTACAAGGGACTGTAAAAGACTGCATAGCATTACAAAGGATTGTATGGGATTGCACGAAATTGCAGAGAGTGTGTACACCAGATCGCAGGAGTAATTAACCCCTCAGGGCGTACTTTTAAATCAGGCTAATAAACTCTTTTACATCATTTAACTGAGTTTAAAAGTTGATTTTCAATCAAAATTGAAAAAATCATCCCTTTCTCGCGATTCTCTCGCATATTATTTTAATTTTCCTGAATACTTTTTTGCCTTAAGAATTTTGAATTTATAACTGATCCATTTTTAACAATCAGATAACAGATTATGATTTAATTTGTAATTTTTGTTTTCTGAAGGGTTTTCTGATTTACTTTATTTTTTAATGTTATAAAATTATTGTCATTTCACGTAGTTGAACTTATTTTCAGTTTTTTTATTAGAATATCAGAAGACCTTTTAAAAATGATTTAGATCCCTATTCGATAATCATCACATTTTGTAATTAATTTTAAGCTTAATTATACATCATCAATAAACTTTCTATTACCGAAATCACTAGAGGACATGTGATAGGCCTTTTTTGCGTATTTAGTTTCATTCTGACCAGAACACTACTCAAACCCCTTTTTGATAAACAGAGTCTGAATGTTTAAATTTGAAATGATTAAATTAACGCTGGTTTCTTACAATTTTTTTAAACTGTAAAAAATCAGGTTTTTTCAGAAGAAAAATGGGATAAAAATTTTACAAAATTCTTTTGTGCTGGTCTTTGTGGGGGTCTTTGCCCTATACGGCTTAATAGTTTGTGGGTTTCAGAAAGGAGACGAAGGTCGAATTGGGTGCGTTTTGGACAACCCTGAGTATTCGTATTGAGCGGCAATGCCAAGGGCAAGGGTGCCTTTCCCCCCACCCCTTCCATCAACCCCCAGCATCGCTTCCTCTTCCTCGTTCTCTTCCGCCAATCAGCACAAGCACACGCACTCACGCATTGGCGCAAGAAGCCACATATACGTGTGTATATAGATGCGTGAGTAGGCACAAATAACACAAATAGTGTGAGTGCGTACATGAGTAAATCCGTGTATGGAAATGTATTTTATATGAAGGTAGGAGTAAATTTCGGGTAGGCGCAAAGAGTGCTTTGGGAGGTTTACTAAAAGAGCAGAGACAGTTTGAGTGATGATGCTCTTAACAGTGATGTTTTTTTTCGAAATGAAGTGAAAATAACGATATTTTTCTTATGAAAAGTGTGCATAAGAAAATATGTTATAATTTCCTGTTGTCAAGAAAGGGTTTAGCAAAATAAAAAATTCGAAATATTTTTAATGTTTCCATTGAGATTTCAAAAATAAATAAATAAAAAGAAGACAGACGGCAGTAGCTGCGTGGTGATTTTCGACTCGTCGAGATCTTTAATGTTAAGCTCGGACGGGCGCGGTTAGCGCTCGGAGGGGTGACCGGTTCGGGATTTCCACTTAGTCGTGTTTTCAGTGCGTTTAACTACGGTCGAGCAAGAGTTTTGATGCCGAGGATGGCTATAGGCATTCGATGCTATTGAATCTCTACATACAAACTCGTCAGTCGGTAACCGGCTGCGCTTGGGAGTTTTGGTTTTCTGCAGTTTTCCACTCGTCTGGCCAAATCTTCAGGCAAATGAAAGCGCTTCTAATGAACATTCAGCTGCAAACCACACACAGTGGGCTGAGTGATACCGAAAACTGGCCAAAATTCAAGATTTCGTCGGATTTGTGTGAAACTTGGTATAAGAGGGTTCTTGAGGTTACTGATTTCGATGTTAACGTCACAAGTTACAAATTCAGGATAGCGGATCCAATATGGTGACCAAAAATTTTTAATTTTTACAAATTTTCCTGAAACTTGGTACAAGAGAGTTTTTGAGGTCGCTGATTTAGATTTCAGTGTCAAAAGTTACAAATTAAAAATAACGGATCCAATATGGCGGACAAAATTTTTAAATTTTTATAGATTTACCTGAAAATTGGTACAAGAGGGTTTCTGACGTGGCTGATTTTTATTTCAGCGTCAAAAGTTACAAATTAAAAATGGCGGATCCAATATGGCGGCCAAAACTTTAAAATTTTTACAGATTTACCTGAAACCTGGTACAACAGGGTTTTTAACGTGGCTGATTTTGTTTTTGATGTCAAAAGTTACAAATTAAAAATGGCGGATCTAATATGGCGGCCATAATTTTAAAGCTCTTAAAGATTTGCCTAAAACTTGGTACAAGGGGGTTTTCGAGGTTGCTAATTTAGATTTTTGTGTTAAAAATTACAAATTCTAAATAGCGGATCCGATATGGCGGCCAAAATTTCGAAATTTTTACAGATTTGCCTGAAATTTAGTGAAAGGGGGTTTTTGAGATCGCTGATTTATCATATGACGTTAAAAGTTACTATTTAAAAATCGCGGATCTAATATGGGAGATGAAATTGCAAAATTTTTGAATACTTGAATGAATCTCGGTGAGGATTGTTTTCGAAACTTAGATTTTTCAAGCGTATCTTTTTATTTGAATGCCTGCAGTTTGCCCACAAAAATGGCAGTATCCAGGATCTACTACGTGGAGGTTGCAGTGCTATTTTGGAATACTTATTCCGGGGTGCTTGATTAATGTGAGTCCCTTAGACTCTCACAATTCAGTGCACTTTTTGGATTAAGTGCCCTGGCCTCTCATTAATAATCTGCGTCCTCGTCAAACTCTTCTTCGTCGCTGAATTGGAGTTCGTCTAAAAGTTCATATGTTTCGGGAAGACCAGGCAAGTCTTGCTTGGATTCGTCGTCTTCCACGTCTTCCATATTTTGCTTATCTGATGTTTCCGACGACGTCAATGATGCAGTTTATTCTGGAGGCATTCGAAGACAACTTTGTCACTCCCTCAGAGATTGGTAAATATTTCTATTTTTTAAGTCGCGAAATCAAGCTGACAGTTGAAACATTCGGATCGGAGGAATCCATGACTCTATAGAAGAGATCACTTAGAGTAACCAAACGGCTGTGCTTTCTCGTGAAATCGCGTCTGTACTGTTTGTAATGTTTATTATTTGCTTCGGACGCTTTTTCACCAAGCATTCCCACAAGCAACAAGCTGTTTCTCATTATGTCCACACCGTGTATAAAAATCTTGTGGTCCATTGATGACATGGGGTACCAAGAGTGATACTTTACGTACATTATCAACATCAGCAATCATGAAATGCGGAAAAAAGTTGCTTCAAATCATCTACGCTGTGAAGTATAAGTCTTTCACCAGAAACTTTGAAGTAGGTTTCTGGTCAGTTTTCGGTGTCTCTTAGTCCACTGTTCGGTAAGGAATTTAGTGAGTGCAGAAGAAACTGCAGGACCTTGAACTTTCTTCCCCTAAAGAAAAAAAACATATATTTTCTACTCTAAAAGAAATAATCTACCTATTTTCCTTTCAGACAGGGGTAGTAAACCCATCAAGTCCGAAACAGCCGCGAAATAGCATCAACGTGGAATAAAAAAGCAGCGGGAAGTAGAGAAAGAGAGTGAATTTCATATTGAGTGCCAACGCAAACTATAAAAGCTTAGTTTGCAAGTAAAGGCGGAGAAAGCCATAGCCGCGAGGTTAACGTACCCAACTTATAGTCTTGCAACTAACGATGATGTTTCTATCGTTACATAAACCCATCAGCGAAGCCAGACTAGCATTAACTCAATTTCTCAGTGAAAGAGTGAAAGAGACAGTAACAGACTGCAAGCGCGAACCCGCGGTAAACACAGAAAATGGCAGGATAAAGCAAACAGTTCTATGCACATTTCACACTAATAGAACTTTCAAGCTTCAACATATAAAGCGTAGAAAATCATATGCATTCGCATCATTGCAAGTCTAATAAAATTTATATTAATACAATCTCATCAAAAGTTTTCACATAAAAGTTGTGTAGAGAACTTTCTTTTCTCAGAGGAAAAAAGTGCATTTAATGTGTCTGTAAAATTTACCCTGTCTTATAGAGAAATATTCCACTGAACAATGGGAAAAGTTGGCAAAACATTTTTTTTTACTATATTGAAATGAGTCTTGGCTGAGAGCATGATAAAAGTAGACAGTATAAGGGTGATTGCCAAAAAGTTCACCACTTCACGTACCAGTCATTTTCAACTTTTCCTTTGATTAAGCTTTTTTTTTCTAAAATTACCTCAGTGAGGCACGCATATATAAGCACAATTCAGTAAAGTTTTCAAATTTTTGGCCACTTCATTGAGAAATTATAAATTAAAATGTACCCAAAATGTCTTGTCATCAAACTAAGAATTTGAAATGAAAAATTGCTAAATAATATTAGCAGCATATTTTTAATACTTGAGATTCATAGATACTACTTATATTGACTTGAAAAAGATCAAAGTTAACAATTGACTTTAATATTTTACAGTTAAAAATTTCAAAAATCACTTCAAAGTCAGTCCCTCAAGTATTTTGTTTCTTCACGCTGCATTGATATTATAGAAAAAACTCGAAAATTTTTCTTCAAACTATTCGCAATGTGGGCTAAAATTGTTAATTTAACACTTACATAGATTTTAGCATAGTTGAAAATTGAGTTATCAATGTTGATTCCAGATAACAGTAAATAATTATCACTATTTTTTCGTAATATTTTTTAAAAAATGTCCGGTAATGCTCCATATTAATTTATTATACTATAAAATGAAAGGATTTCTTAAAACGCTGAACACAAAATCAAGTGAATCGTGAAAACAGTAATTTTTTTGCCATATTTTTAAATATTTTTATCTGTTCTGCATATATTTCTTAAACATTTCTGAAATTTTTTGTTTCATCATGAACACATGTTTTGTCACGCGACCTTTAGCAACGTGTAAAATTCACATGCATCACAAATACATTCCTTGATCTCTTAGTTTTATAATTTCATACTCTCTTGGGCTACCCTCAATTTTTAAAAAATTATTCAGGCGGTTTGGAAATTTTTATGTTTTTGGAAATCTCATTGTCTAAAATGGTCTACTTTTTGGCAGTCCCCATAAAATACACGTTAGAAATGGAACGTTTTCAAACTTCATTTGAAGAACAATTTTCCCATTAGAATTTTGAAATTAAATTCATCAAAATTTATGTAATTGTCAAATTTTTAATGGTTAAATTGTTCAAGTCTTCAACTAAAACTTGTTTACTTGTAAAGGTTTAAGATTCAGATGATCACAGTATGAAAGTTTTAATTCGAAATTGTATAAGCATTAAAAACTTTATGTCTCAATTTCTTTATTTATAACGAATGATTAAAAATATGGAAAATTTTAATCGGCTTTCAGCAATCTGTAACTTCTATTTAAATACAATGTTTTATCCCAGCGGTAATAAGAAGTAAATAAATTAATTAGTAAGTTGATTTGTGGATTTTATATCGTAATAAGATGTTATTAAAAGACATTCTGGAATGCTGAGTCTTTCTAATGTCAATTTTTAAGAACACAATTAAAGATACATTAATTTGGAATGTTTATAGTTTAAAGTGATGTAATTTTGAACGTTTTTTAAAAATATGTTGTTCAGTTTTGAAGATTTACAATGGAAAATTCTTCAATTTTAAATATTGCAATTAAAGGCTCTTCAATATTCAATATGTACCTGTATAATAGAAAATGATGCTATTTTGAATGCTTTTTCTTGGAATGGTTCAATTTTGAAGATCTGAAATTGAAATTTCTTCAACTTTATGGATTTGCAATTGAAAATTCTTCAACTGAGGACAGGAATTTCAAGTTACTTCAATCAGTGACTAGGAATGTAACAAGTTACTATTTTCAGGAAGTAGCTGTAGCTGTAATTTAGTTCCTTTTTTTGAGCAACTTCCCCAACAGTATATCTATGAACTCCAAATGATCATGAGCACACATAAAAATTATTATTATGCCGATCTAACATGATGCTAATTTGATATTCCAACTCAAAATAAAAAAATTCTATTCAATCGAAACAACTCCAAATGGAAAAAGAGTTTCATAAACTATCAAACCGAGAGGTAGAAAAAAAATCAAGAGACAAAGGACGCGATAAGTGAGCAGAAACACAGAAGCTTCAATGTGGACAGACATACTATAGTACTTTTAGGTTTTTCTATTACGAATCTGGGAAAATCCGGGTCTGAAATCAAATTCATTGTCATTTCCCCCTTTCCCGGTGTCCAGTGAACACCCTGACAATATTATATTCTTCGTTTTTACAAGTATGCCAATAGTGAATATGAATCTAACTAGAAAACAGAACCACACTTTTCTTCTAATCGTTAAAATATAAATTGTATCACAAATCGATAAATTAGTACTCCAGGGCAATAACTTTCTCTACTAATCTTGACAAACGTTCTCCACTCCTGACCTGTGAATTTGAGTTTGATACTTTCACAGCTCATCTTCCGATCAGTGATCCTTGCTTCTCTTGAAACAGACGCTTAAATAAATATCCTGTCAGCCTTCTCAGCTCGCTTGAAAGCTGGCTTGTACAATGAAAACACTCTCTAATATGACCAACTGTATTGCAAACTGATTGAGCCAAAAATATACCCTCAATCATAAACCAAATCAAACTTTTGTATGCTCTTTCAAATTTCAAATTTTTAACTTTTAAGAGTTGAAAAGAAGCAAAAATATTCTATAAATGAAGTCAAATTAATATTCCTCTCACTATCTCTGATGCCTTCTACCTATCAAAATATTAGCATATGATTTACTGTGAGTTAAGAGTTTTTTTCCAAAGAGTACCCCGCACTTTTCTTATGGAAATTGGGTTTGGGTTAAATTAGCCCAATTCAACAAACTATATTACTGCATGACAAAACAATATTTCTTTCAATTTTGGTACTCACCTTTCTAAGTCAGATACCACAGCTGAGTCAACATTGCCTAACATTATTGAAATTACTTTCGTATTCAAACGACAAGAATGAGAGAATTTTAGGTTTATCCAAAAAACGATTAATTTTCATTTGCCACTGGTCAAAATAGAAACTAGACTTCTGTACGAATATATCGAACATTGAGAAGGTACTAAAATTATAACAATAGCTGAGGAAATATTTTACATTTAGCTAAAAAAGTTATCGTTTAATTTAAACTTTTTACCAAGAATTTGTGGGAATAACTTGAATTTGATTTGGCATATACATTGGATCGAGGAAACAGGAAGCGTGTTTGAGAAACCCTGCGCGAAGAGAAAGTGGCGACCGACATATTTTGCGTTTGCTATAGCGGTAGTTGGCATAACTATAGTTGGGCAAAATCTATCGTAGATCACAGAAACCACAAGTATGTCTAGAATAAAAATGGAAAAGGTACTCCGGAGAAAAGAGTACCTTCGAGATTAAGTTGGAGACCTAATAGTCGATTGAAAACCGGTTTATAAGACAATTAAAGTATTACGCGTGAACGGGTCATTGGAAATGGCGATTCTGAGGATTTCTTTCACGCAACTTGGCAGTCGAGACCCTGATAATCGACTCGTTACGTAATATGTTCTCACTGATTAACTTTTCCAGTAAAAGATTAAAATTATGCTTATTATTATTACTTTTATTTATATTATTATATTATCTTACATTATTATTTTATATTATTATTTTTTATTTATCATTTATATTATTATATATTTATTTTTTTATCATTCTCTTACATAATTATAATTATTACTTTCGGGGTAAGCGTAACTCGTTAGGTTCTAGCAAAGATCCCCGAACCAAAATTTAGAATCCACTCTGAACCTGCTTTGACGCTACTTGAACTTTAGCCCCTACTTTAAACTTTCAACTTCTATAGAATGAAATAATAGACCATCTTTTGACTTCATTTCAATCTACAGGCCCTACTTTTGACCTCTAGAAGCTACCCGTGTCGAAATTTAGAATCTTCTTTGAAATAGCAGCCCCTTAATA
>JAUMHM010000087.1:1059716-1072142 GCA_032362435.1 Melikaiella ostensackeni
ATGGACCATTTCTAGTAGGACAACATAATATTAATCAATTGTATTTTGTACAAATGTATATTTTTGTTATCACAAAGGATGGACCTTTTTTATGAATGAAGACTAATTAATGAAAAGAGAATTTTCCGCGTGTACTTAAAAATAAATGCGAAATATGCACGCGAGTGTTCGAACTGCCCGTTTTGTGGCTACGGAACTGTTCAACTCCGCTGCGCTCACTCGACCTCCCTCTCGGCCTCTTGGACCCACTCATCAGCGAATGCGAAATGGCTGAAATTCTAGGAATGACTCAAATCCAGGTGGCTTAAATTCAGAGTTGAGTGTAGCTGAATTTTCTACAGTTGGAAATTCAAGAAAAAGCTAATTTTACATTAAAAACAAGTGTTGAAAATGTTATATTTAGATAATTTTACATGAGAATTTCATAAATAAACATTTTAATCCATAAAAGAAAATTTTGAAAATGTTGATTTTTTTTAAAACGGGTAGCGGATTTTATCTTGAATTTTCAACAGTTAACAATTATTTTTTTTGTTTGTTAAATATTAATCATTTAGTTGAATTTCGTATTTTTGGTTTGAAAATTCGCCTTTTTGGTTGCAAGTTCAACTGTTTTGTTGAAATTTCGTATTTTCAGGTTGGAAATTCAACTGCTTTGTACAAAATATGTCTTTTTGGCTTGAAACATCAACAATTCGGTTGAAATGATTTTTATTTCTTGACTGAAAAAAATCTTACTTGGCTAAAAATTCGACTCTTTTCTTAAATTTCGTCTTTTTGGTTTGAAACTTTATCTCTTTTGATACAAATTTCTTCTAATCATATTTTTTGGTTAAAAATTCAACGGTTTGGTTGAAAATTAATCTGTCTTGGTTGTGGAGTCAACAATTCTTTTGAAAATTTGTCTTTTTGTGTTGAAAATTCATCTATTAGCTGAAAATCTTATTTTTGTTGGTTAAGAAGTTAATTGATTTTTTGGAAATTTGACCATTTTTAAAAAAGTTGTTCCTTTTTAGTTGGAAATTCGTTTTCTTGGTTGCAAGTTGAACTATTTTGTTGAAAATTCGTCTTTTTAGCTCAGAAATTCAACTATTTTGGTAGAAAATGGAACCATTTGGTTGGAAATTAACTTTTTTGTTGAAAATTCAACTGCTTTGTAGAATATTCGTCTTTTTGGCTTGAAACATCAACAATTTTGTTGAAATAGTTCTTCTTTCTAGACTAAAAAAAAATATTCCTCAGTCAAAAATTCGATTCTTTTCTTAAATTTCGTCTTTTTGGTTTGAAACTTCATCTCTTTTGATAGAAATTTCTTCTAATCATCTTTGTTGGTTAAAAATTCAGCTTTTTGGTTGTAAATTAATCTGTCTTGGTTGAGGATTCAACTATTTAGTTTGAGAATTCATCTATTGGCTAAAAATTTTATTTTATTTTTGGTTGAAAAGTTTATTATTTTGTTGAAAATTGGACCATTTTTTTCAAAAAATTGGCCCCTTTTGGTTGGAAATTCAAGTTTTTGGTTGCAGGTTCAACTATTTTGCTGAAGATTCGTCTTTTTGGCTTATAAATTCAACCATTTTGGTAGAATATGGCACCATTTGGTTGGAAAATAACTTTTTTGTTGAAAATTCATATTTTCATGTTCGAAATTCAACAACTTTGTAGAAAATTCGTCTTTTTGGCTTAAAACATTAGCAATTTGGTTGATATAGTTTTTCTTTCTTGACTGAAAAATCTTTCTTCGTTAAAAATTCGACTCTTTTGGTATATTTCGACTTTTTGGTTTGAAAATTCATCTATTTTGATACAAATTTCTTCTAATCATATTTTTTGGTTAAAAATTCAACGGTTTGGTTGAAAATTAATCTGTCTTGGTTGTGGATTCAACTATTTAGTTTGAAAATTCATCTCTTGGCCAAAAATTTTATATTATTTTTGGTTGAGAAGTTAATTATTTTGTTGAAAATTGGACCATTTTTTTTACAGAAAATTGATCCCTCTTGGTTGGAAATTCGTCTTTTTGGTTGCAGGTTCAACTATTTTGATAAAAATTGGTCTTTTTGGCTTACAAATTCCACTATTTTGGTAGAATATGGAACCGCTTGTTCGGAAATTAACTTTTTGTTGAAAATTCATATTTTTAGGTTGGAAATTCAACTGCTTTGTAGAAAAATTGTCTTTTTGGCTTGAAACACCAACAATTTGCTTGAAATAGTTTTTCTTCTTGACTGAAAAATCTTTCTTCGATAAAAATTCGACTCTTTTCTTAAATTTCATCTTCTTCGTTTGAAACTTCATCTGTTTCGACAGAAATTTCTTCTGATCATCTTTGTTGGTTAAAAATTCAACTGTTTGGTTGGAAATTAATCTCTCTTGGTTAAGGATTCAACTATTTAGTTTGAAAATTCATTTCTTGGCCAGAAATATGATTTTTCTTGGCTAAAAAGTTAATTATTTTATTGGAAATTTGACCATTTTTAAAAAAGTTGTTCCTTTTTAGTTGGAAATTCGTCTTTTTGGTTGCAGGTTCAACTATTTTGTTGAAAATTCGTCTTTTTGGGTTAGAAATTCAACTATATTGGTAGAAAATAGAAGCATTTGGTTGAAAATTAACTTTTTTGTTGAAAATTCATATTTTAAGGTTGGAAATTCATCTGCTTTGTAGAAAATTTGTCATTTTGGCTTGAAACGTCAACAATTTGGTCGAAATAGTTTTTATTTCATGACTGAAAAAAATCTTTCTTGGTCAAAAATTCGAATCGTTTGTTCAGTTTCGTCTTTTTGGTTTGAAACTTCATCTCTTCTGATAGACACTTCTTCTTATCATTTTTTTTGGTTAAAAATTTAACTGTTTGGTTGAAAATTAATCTGTCTTGGTTGTGGATTTAAATTTTATTTTTTGAAAATTTGCCTTTTTGTGTTGAAAATTCAACTTTTTAGTTTGAAGTTTCATCTTTTGGCTCAAAATCTTATTTTTGTTCGTTAAGAAGTTAATTATTTTATTGGAAATTTGCCCATTTTCTTGAAAAGTCATCCTCTTTTTGGTTGGAAATTCGTCATTTTGGTTGCAAGATCAACTGTTTTGTTCAAAGTTTCGTCTTTTTGGGTTGAAAATTGAACTATTTTGGTAGTAAATTGAATTATTTGGTTGAATATTCATGTAGTTTGTTGAAAATTCGTCTTTTTTTGTAGAAAATTAATTTTCGTGGTTGAAAATTCATCTTTTCATTCAAAAATTCATCTCTTCTGGTAGAAATTAAATTTTTTCTTTCGTTAAGACTACAGCTGTTTAATTGAAATTTCATCTATTTTGATTGAGGATTTAACTATTTTCTTGGAAATCCGTCTTCTTGGATTGAAAAAATCATTTATTTTTCTTTCAAGACTCCTTTTTTTTTAGTCATTGTTCCAAAATCTTGAAGAGTATATCAGGAAAGCTTCAAATTCGCACATAAATAATATATTAAAATATTATTATCGATCTGAACATCACATACATTATTTTATAAAACTTCATTAATTTTAGACAAATTTGAAAATTTCTAAAAACTGAGCACTTCTGAAATAAAATGATTCTTTCTATTCTTTGACTATTTCTGGAAAATCTTTCCATTGCCTTCACTCCATATGAGGTGATTAGATTTTAAAGCCCCCGCTGAAATGTAGGCGTGCAATGACGCATATGTGGTATAGATATAATTTATAATCTTGTCAACTTTGAGATGATTTGTCGATTCAAAATTGACAATGGGACCGCCGACTTGCAGGAAAAAAAATGTGATACGCATGCATGCACTATTGCTGACTTCATGATTATACAACCAATCATCGTGAAGTTTGTGCGGAAGTATACGAGCTCTGTATCAACGAAGGCTAGCTCTCTCTTCCGCAGGGGTGCTCAATTTCTTATGCTCAGAAATGAAAATTTTCTAAAAATTTATGAAATTTAATCTATTTTTATGATATATCTGAGATTAATTTATTAGTATGCTGATAAAATCAAACATTTTTGAGAGGAAAGTAAAAATTCCTCTTTCACGCACGGGGAGATTCGAACCCTCGATAGCGTGAATGCTGGAATACGAGTATACCTGTAAGCGAAACATGCTCCCAACTGAGCCACCCTACTTCCAATTCTGAATAGAATTATTTATGATATGTGTGATATCATATATTTTTATATTGATTTTTCAAGCAAACAAAGTTTTATTGACTGTAAAAAACTTTATAAAAGAATTTCAAATGCTATCAAAATTATCCAAAAATATTTGATTCAAAGAATGCAGCGATAAATTGGTTCACCCTATCCGAGTTTTGGGTCTTTTTCCGAAAATTCTGGAAGGGAAATAATTGCGGTATGGAAGGCTTTAGGAGAAAAATAGTTCACTTCTGAAACAAAAGATGAGTTTTTAATTAAAATGATAAATCGTCGACCAAAACAATGAATTTCTAACAAAGTAGTTCTACTTTCAACCAAATAGTTGAATTTTCATCCAAATGTATTAATTTTCTTTCAAAAAGACGAATTTTCAACAAAATACAAAGATTTTCAGCTAAATAATTGAATTTTCAACCAAAGTTATAATTCTCTACTAAAAAACACGAATTCTCAACAAATTTTCAATCTAAATTTTCAACCAAAAGGATTAATTTTCTACCAAAAATGGAATACAAATTTTCAGATGAAAAAATTATTTTCAACTAAAGAAAAAATGAATTTTGAACAACATAGTTAAAGTGTCAACCAAAGAGATGAATTTTTAACCAAAAAGATTATTTTCTGCCAAGGAAAGACCAATTTTCAACAAAATAGTTGAATCCTCAATAAAACCAGGTTAATTTTCAACCAAACAGTTCGATTTTTAACCAAAAATGATCGAATTTCAACCAAAAGAGATGAATTTATAAATAAAAAAAACAAGTTCTCAAATTATTCTGTTTCGTTTGAAATTCAACAATTTGGTTGAAAATTCAATTACAGGTTAAAATTTAAATTACTGTGTCAAAAATTCATTTTTTTGTTGTATATTCATCTCTTTCGTTAAAATTTAACTATTTTGATAAAAATTAATCATTTCACTTGGGAAATCGTATTTTTTTGCGTAAAATTTAACTTTTTGGTTGAAAACTCATTTTTTTTAGTTTAAAATTCATCTCTGTAGTTTAAAGTTGAACTATTTTGTTCAAAATTGTTTTTTTTTTTGTTGAAAATAATTTCTTCAACTGTAAGTTTAATTATTTAATTCTTGGTTGAACATCTATATTTTTAGTTGCCCGTTCAACTATTTGATTGAAAATTTGTCTTTTTTGGTAGAAAATTCATCTTTTGGTTTGAAAATTCCTCTCTTCTGGTAGAAATTTCATCTTTTTTGGTTAAAAATGCCACTTTTTGGTTAGAAAAATTATCTGGTTTTATTAATGATTAAAATATTTGGTTGAAAATTCGTCTTTTTGGTGGATTTTAACTATTTTTAATTTAAAATTAAAATTTTGTGTGTTTGAATATACCAAATATAGAATACCAACTATTAAATTTTTTGTTGAGAATATGTTTGTTTTGGTTGAAAATTGAACTACTTCAACAATGAAATATCTTTAATAATTTTTTCAAACTTTGTATTCCTGTCCATTTTGAATATAATCATTGAGGATACTCGTGTTTTTCCAATCAAAAATAGAAAAATGAAAATCTGGCATAATTAAATCAACAGTTCCGCGCAAGAGAAAAAAAATCTCACACTTAATTGAGATACTTTTGTTCTCTTAACATTCAATTCATAAATAAAAGGTAATCTTATTTGATAATAAAATTTGTGGTTTCTTATATAAATGATGAATTTATTTTAATTTTCGATCATTACGCTGGTATTTTTAAAAGAAAAAGATTTCCCCCTATTTCCCCTACAATTGACCTTGCGTTTAAAGTTGGTTTAGCCTCATGTTGAAACATTAGTGGATCTTATGCAACAAACAAAAAAATTGATCCAAGATGATGATCTTTATATGATAATGATGATCATGATGTTGAAGGTCTATGATCGATGATGATATTGGTGGAAGATGATATTATATAGATGGTGTTATAATTTAATAATATGATGTCGGATGTAATTGATGAGGTTATTATGTGAAGATGGTCTTATGTGTTGATGATGATGCTGCTGCGTTATTATTGAAGATTAATTCTATCACAGTAAATCTTAAAACATCGCTCTGCTGCAACGGTATTTAATTGATGCGAAAATCTGTATCAATATAAAGAAACAAAAGAATAACATTCTTGGATCATTCTGCTGCAGATCAAATTGATACCTTCAGATTTAGTGTGATCTGAAGATGTGGAGACAGTTTTATAAATTGACGATCTATGATTGATGGTAATATTCTCTGAAAATGACGTTACGCGTTGATGATAACGACGTGATGAGACATGATGATCTATGATTAATGATTGTAACGATGAAAGAACACTGCGAAAATTTTATGTTTTGAAAATGAAAATAAGACTCGATCGGATTAGGTGAAATATAAATATATAAAGACATTTGATGCATGTATCAAATGTCGACGTTCACTTGTCAATTATAATTATGGTATCAAATCTGCAGCATTTTAATCAACTGGGTATCAGTCTGCTGCGAATTACTCCGATCCAACTTCAAGATGAAAGTAAAGCCCCAGGATTTTATGTGCTGCAGTGCTTTTTTAAAAGGATTTTCAAAGCTACCCCCATAAAATTGAAACCAAAAGATCTCTAAATCCTCTCTCGTCATGTAATTTCATAGATCTCTGAAAGAGAATTCTAATGTTTCAGTGTGAAGGGAGCTTAAATGATATCCGCGGCGTGTTGCAATGGCCCAGAAGCGGTAGCTAGGCGAAGGGTCAAAAACACCGAGCGACACGGTTTCTAGGCCATGCGCTGCTATCTATGTATAAACCCCTGCGAGCCCGCGCCCTCGCCCTCTTTCCACCCCCTCAGGCCCCTTATTCACCATCCTTCTCCGCCGCCATCGCCACCTCCACCTCTCCACCTATCCTCCACCTCTCCACCTATCCTCCATAGGTGCATCAACACACTCTCATCTTTAATACGCTTACGTGTATGTTCACTACTTAACGATGCCAGCGAGCAATATCTGGAGTCCGAGATAGAGCATGCCGCATACTAGAGGAGGTAAAGGCAATGGGGTTGAGTTGGGGCAAGGGGCAAGAGAACAAGTCAGAGCAGAGGCGAACTTTAAATAGAAGGAGCTTTGATATTTCCGTTTCCGCGAAAAGAGAGCGAGAAGGAGAGAACAGACATTTCTCCTCAGTCCTCCTCGCAATAGTTCAACCTCCCGAAGTCAGGTTAGAAGGTCAAAGTAATTCGGTCACTTTTTCGAGGAGGTAAAATCCGCTTTCTTGAGGGTGGTTACGCCCTCTTGAATAATTTTCGAGTACCTTCTAGAAGAATCTCGATTTTCTGGCCGGTTTCTAATTTATGACTTGGATGACCTCATGGAGTTTTAAGGATATTGATATTAAGGGAAGGGTCTATGTTTGAGTTCAGAGAGCGTTTCAAGTTTCAACTCAATATCCTTATCGGACAGCTGCCTTTCATGTGTATTCATTGATTTTTAAAAAATAGGTAAGAGTTTGTCGTTAAAGAGAAACCTTGTCTGTTGCCTTTCCTGATCCAAAATCTAACCAGAAAGCTTTTGAATCGTAAATTACAATAATGCCATCGGAATTAATGCAGTATTTTTGAGGAAAATCATGAGAAGTGTGAATAATTTCTAACTACAGTGCCATTTATTAATTCTTAAAAAATAGAGAGGCGTTTTTCATCAAAGTGAAATCTGGCCTGTTGTATTTCTTGAGTGAAAAACTATACCAAAAATGTTTGAAATATAAATTCCAATCATGCCACCGCAAATTACTCCTTATTTTCGGCGGCATGATTGGAATTTAAGTTTTAAAAAGTTTTTTGGGTGGCTTTTCGATCAAAGCAGACAGCAGACAATGTTTCACTTTGACTAAAAAATATTATCTTTGTTTAAAAATCAATAAATGTCACCAAAGTTTAAAATTATTTACATTTATACATTTATTTATTTCATTCATTCATAATTCATTGCTTCCGGCAGCATGATTAGAATTTGAGTTTCAAAAGGTTTGTTGGATAGTTTTTATCTGTCTGGGAAGACAATAGACAAAGTTCCACTTTAACGAAAAACTCTTATCCATTTTTCATAAATCAATAAGTGTAATCGAAGTTAGAACTTCAAATAGAAGGAGCTTCGATATTAAAATCAACTCTTCCTTGAGGGTGCACAAAAAAAACAAGGGTTTCAGTCTTGCATTAGATCATTTTCTAACAAACTCATTTTGAACTTCAGCTCGGTTCGCTGCCATGAGCAATGTCAAAACTGAAAAACAATTTAATTGCTTTCAATGTTCGTATTGCTCACTATAAACGAACTGTCATTCAATTTTGCGTCAGAACATTTTGATGCCCATTTAAGGTTCAAAATATTTTTTTTCTGTGGTTACGCCCTCTTGAATAATCTTCGAGCACTTTCTGCAAGAATCTCGATTTTCTGGTCGGTTTCGAATTTATGACTTGGATGACATCTTGGACTTTCAAGGGTATTGGTATTAAGGGAGGGTTTTATGACTTCAGAAAGCGTCACTGGATACGAAGATTCAATTTTATCTCGTGAAATTTAGAAATTCTGATTTTGTCTTGGTTTCTCCATGTTGAATTTCTCAATTTCCTGGTAGTTTTGAAGTCAGGTGATTTTAAAATGCATGAAGGAAAAGCAAAGTTTTACATATTGTTGTGAATTGTATTGAAGTCGGATCCCCTAATATTGAGAATTTTCATATTCTCTTCGGTTATATCGGACAAAATAAAAATACTTTTCAAGTTATGCAAGAAACGAAGGACTCCGCACAGAATACATGGAAAAATGTCATGTGTTGCATTTAGCAACTAGAAGAAACCCAAAAAGGACTGGCACCAAATTATAACTAGTTTTTTATGCTTGGTCTTTTATTTGAACATTTTTGCGTGTAAGATTTACAACTTTTTTACAATGGTCATCCTTAAAATTTGATTAATTTTTGTGTTGATTATGTACAGCCTCAACATACTTGAGCAGTCAATTTGAAAATATTTTTTTATGTCAAAAATAATGATGATAAAACTGTTCTGTATTCTTTCCCACTTTTTGGCTGTTGAATCGAAGAAAAATTTATAAATCTCTCCACATCATTTATAAGCCATCATTTATTAAATTTAGTTATTTGTTAACTTTTAATCCCTATTCAATTCAAGTGTATATACACCAAATTTCCATGAAAAAATTTTATAAATTTCAGCTGCGCGGGCACGTTCTCATTTTTTATTTGGATGTTATTTTTAACGATCAGATCAAAAACTATGCGTCTTTTTGAAAAATTGTCTACAGAAAATTTGTAGATCTTTTTGATATGAACAATTTTATACTGGCAACACTTTTCCGTATCTTGCATAGTTTGAACGGAAAATGGGATTTTCTATTTTAATTAACATGCGAATGACTCCCTTCTTTTTTTCGATTTGCACAACAACTCAAAAAATGACCGCTGTCCACCGGCTATAATTAGAAGAAATTGAAATTTCCCAGACAAAATAATTCGAATTATATTTCTAACCAGTTATTTTTCTATTTATGTTTCAGGTAAGTTTCCGTCGCTAGGCTGTATACACTGTCTTCAACATTGTGGTAAGATCTAATAATAATCTATCAAGAAATGAAGAAAAACATCCAATTTTCTGATTCGTGAAATATTAAAAGCTTTCATCAATTTATATTAAATTTGAGACCTCGTCTCGGGGAACATTGTATAATGAAACCTTTGTTGAATCCAAATGAGACTCTTTAATAATTACATTTCGATATTCATTTTTAGTAAATCACTGTACCATTTATGATTTTAAATGTAGACCTTTCAGCATTCTTGTGAGGTTTTATCAGATACAGTTACAATTATCTAAATATTTTATTTGATTTATTGATTCTGTCTTTGATTGCAAATTAATGAATATTCAATCAATTTTCTTAGTTAATCCGTGCTTATCATTCTAGCTATTTATCGGATTTTTAGTTTTCTTTTTTAATCGAAAATTAACAGGTACTTTACACACCAACAATTGAGGTAATTTAGAATAATTTCACACTGAATCCCAAGGTGTCAAATTTTGGTCCACAAGTACTATAGATCAAATCGTTGCACTAGGAAGGCATCAAGATTTGATGCTTCCAATCGTTAAAATTCAAATTTGAAAAACTTCGGATGTTTACTGCTTCCGATAGAAAAGCCGAAAAATTCGTAGACTTCCAAAACGAATTTGCATAGTATGTTTTTTGAAAGTTGTCTTTTTCCATATTTCCCGCTCTAACTATGAAATATAGCCTCTATTCTATAATAAAAAGCTCATAATCCATCAATTTCCCAGTAAATCTTCTTTCCTTTCTGCAGTCTTTTAATCACACTCATAACAGAACGGAAATCCGTTTAATGAAGCTCGCTTGTCTGTTAAGCGGCTTTCACACGATGGATTAATCCTCTTGAGACGATATCGCGGGGTTGACCTGCTTATCGATCTTTACGCTTTACAGCGAGGTTTCAATCTCTCTCTTTTCCCTCTCACCTTCTCTCTCCCTCTCCTGATTGTCACTTCCGGACCGTTGCATCGATACGTTTTAAAGCTGCGTTCACACCTCTGATTGAATGAAAGGACTTAAAACGCAAAACGAGAATAGACTTGTTGCTTGCGCTTCCAGTTCTCCATTTTGGTAGCAAGACGCGGCTTTCAATTCTGAAAGGGTTTTATTTATATAATAGCATAAGTCAGTCGTGCAGTGTCTCTGGCCTCTACATATAGCAGCTAATAATATCGTAAAGGTGGATCGATGGATTGTTCTGCGAATCCTTACTCTCCACGAACTACTTTTAAAACTAATGTTCTCCGTGGCCTATGATTAACGATATTTAAGAGTTTTTTTCCTATAATTATTAACATTTCAAAGACAAATATTACGTTATTCTGTTGTAATAATATTTAGAAAGGGGTCAAATTTCTGTGTTGGAGAATAGTGATTTAGTGAAGAAGTTTCAGATCTTGAAAGCATAAATCGGTTAACTAGAAGTGATGTTATTTCAAGTTTTATGAAAATATCTTTAAGGTTTTAGATTATCATATTTTTGTAATTTTTGCGAATTCAAGAAAGACTTTACATGGGAATAATTTTAATATCTAAAGAAACATGTAGATAAAATCTAGAGCTGGGCACACTGAGCTTCAAGCCATCATAGGTATGATGAAAATGGCGACAAAAAGGACTTCGGTTCTTCATTCGTATGTATTTCAAGCTTCAAAAATTTTTTAGGCTAAAATTGTAGCTGATTGTTTTTCCAAGATATCCAGAAATCAAATTTTCCGTTTTTTTTAATTATCCTATTTCTTCTTCTTTTTTTTTGTAATTTGATCAAAAACTACACAGGTATACATATCAAACTTGATAGGAGCTTAAACATGATCCACTGATACCATTATTGATATCTAGAGTATAATTATCTAACAGTGAAATGTTACAATCAGTCCATCAACTGCTTTTCATGCATTTTCAATGAATGAGAAAGATGATCTGTAACATTTCAAAGATACAGCTCCAGAAATGAATTTAATATATCACTACGTGAAAAATGAAAATTTGGAGAGATTGTGCCAGCAAAATAAAAGAATTGCTATATGCTTATGTAGTCGCACCATCATATGTTTAATGATTCTTAATTTATTTTCCGTTATAAATGTCAATTTTTACTAACTTCCAAGTATCGAATTAACGAGTTAGATGTTGCTCGGATGATTTTTGAGATTATTTTTGCTCGGGTGAGTTCACGAGTGTTTTGATGGCCTTCATGAACAGGCAGGAGGTCACTTCTTTTATTATTTTATTATATATACCTATTATCAGTTTGTTTGAGGAAGATATTTTTTTATCTTGTTGGAAAATTCATCATAAATGTGGTCATGAGGAGAATAGAGCAAAGTTGTGTGCAGCATGCGGTAAAAAATTGTCTTTGCAAATAAAAAATCAGATTTTTTCCTCTTAACCAAGAAATATGAGAAGCTTATAAAAATGTTCACGAAGGAAAATTTCAAAATATCGGATCATAAGTTTTCATTGAGCATCTCTAATACATGCCGCAATACCCTTCTCGAACGTGAAGAAAGTAACTTTAAAAGATCTTCACCGACCATGCCAAATTATGAAGACATGATCTTATAAAAAAAAACCAGGGCCAACTGCGATGCATGTAATTGTTGTATTTATGTTTAACAGGAAAACTAAATGGACACCTGGAAGTCGAGAAAGACAAAGGTCACTAGCGTCA
>JAUMHM010000087.1:1073523-1094940 GCA_032362435.1 Melikaiella ostensackeni
CGGAAAACCATTCATTTGAAATTTCAGGATAATAAAATACGAAAGAAAAGGAAACTAGTAATAAAATCATAGGAACAAAACTTCGGAGAGTAAATCTTTCAAAAAAAGTTGAATCGAGTACTAGCCTAGATCTTAATTAATACCATGAAAGTACCTCTAAGAATATAACAAAAAACACAGAAGCCTCTTCTCTTTCTGATTTATGGAAAAGTTTCTGTTTCTAAATTATCGTGAGGGCGTCAAACTTAGATCGGTGATGATATAACGATCGTGAAACCGGTAAACCCATTCAGGTCTCGTTTGAAACTGTTTCTGCAAGCGAGAAATTTACTATGAAAGAAAAAGGAAAAACGATAGAGAAAGTGGGAATGAGAGTGAGTTAGAAGATACTGTTCAGACGAGTTTCAACTGAGAGTGAGAGGAAGTACGAAGATAGTGTATACATGCTTCGAAGTGCTCTATGCAACTAAAAAAAGTATCAAAAAAGTATCTTTCTGATGAAAAAAGTAATCTAAAAAAAAAAAAGTATTGAAAAAGAAGTCGTATTAGATCATTCAAAAATGAGCTTCTTAAATAAAAAAGTAGTGTAAAAAATACTTTAAACTAAAAAAGAACGTATTTAAAAGGGAAATTTCTATCAATAGTTTCTTGTATGTTTCGAAAAAATTTTACTTTTTTACAAATTTTTTTTTTATGAATTAAAGTGTTTATTTATTTATTTCCATGTAAAATTACGTAAATATAACGTTTTTCTACCAGAAAACTGTATTTTCAAAAAAATACATAAATTTTCAACCAAAGAGATGAGATTTCAACTAAAATAATCAAGCTTCAAACAAAAAAATGAATGTTTAACAAAGGAGTTCAACTTTCAACCAAGCAGTTGCCTTTTCAACCAAAAAAATGAATTTTTAACCAAGAAGATTAATTTTCTATAAAAAAAAATCGAATTTTCAATAAAATATTAAATTTTCAACCAACGAGATGAATTTTCAACTGAAATAATGGATTCCCGAACAAAAAAATTAATCTTTGTCAAACTCGTTCATCATTCAACCAAGTAATTAAACTTTCGTCCAAAAAAAAATTTTCAGTCAAGAAAGAAAAACAATTTCAACCAAACTGATGAAGTTTCAAGCCAAAAAGACGAATTTTCAACTAAACATTTCAAGTTTTAACCAAAAAGATGATTAGAAGAAATTTCTACCAAAAGAGATCAAGTTTCAAACCATAAAGACGAAATTTATGAAAAGAGTTAAATTTTCAACCAAGAAAGGTATTTCGGTCAAGAAAAAATAATAATTTGGACCAAATTGTTGAAGTTTCAAGCGAAAAAGACGAATTTTCTACAAAGCAGTTGAATTTTCAACCCGAACATATGAATTTTCAACAACAAAGTTAATTTTCAACCAAATAGTTTAATTTCCTACCAAAATACTTCAATCTAGAACCCCAAAGAGGCGTATTTTCAACAAAACAGTTGAATTTTGACACCAAAAATATAAATTTTCAAGAAAAAAGTTAGTTTCCAACCAAATCGTTCAATTTTCTACGAAAATATTTGAATTTTGAACCACAAAAACACGAATTAAAAAAAAACCGTCCGATTTTCAAACCGAAAGTAGAAATTTTCAACAAAAAAGTTAATTTTCAACCAAATAGTTCAATTTTCTACCGAAACAGTTGAATTTTAAAACCCAAGAAGTCGAATTTTTAACAAAACAGTTGAATTTTCAAACCGAAAAAATACCTTTTCAACAAAAAAGTTAATTTTAAACCAAATAGTTCATCTTTTAAACCAAAAGAGACGAATTTTCAAAAAAACAGTTGAACCTTCAACCAAAAAGACGAATTTTCAACCAAACAAGGTAATTAGAAGATA
Organism: Melikaiella ostensackeni; assembly: GCA_032362435.1. Taxonomy (NCBI): domain Eukaryota; kingdom Metazoa; phylum Arthropoda; class Insecta; order Hymenoptera; family Cynipidae; genus Melikaiella; species Melikaiella ostensackeni. Next base: position 1,075,406 of record JAUMHM010000087.1, read on the forward strand.
TTTCTACCAGAAGAAATTAAGTTTCAAACCAAAAGGACGAAATTTATCAACAGAGTTGAATTTTGAACCAAGAAAGATATTTCAGTCAAGAAAAAAAAAACAATTTCAACCAAATCGTTGAAGTTTCTATCAAATTAGTTGAATTTTCAACCCAAAAAGAGGAATTTTCAACAAAATAGTTGAAAACTCAACGAAAAAGACGAAATTCAACTTAAACGATGAGTGTTTGATGGAGAAAAAATGAATTGTTAACTATTCAAAATTCAAGAAAAAAACGGCCACTCGTTTTCGAAAAAACCGACCTCTTTCAAAATTTTCACTTCATTCAGTTTTAAACAGTTGAATCTCAAATTGTTAAAAATCGAAGAAAATTTAACATGAAATTTTCAACAGTTGAAAATTCAACTATTAAAAAATCAACTACTAAAAATTTCGTTGTTAAAACTTTAGTTATTGAAAATTCAATTTTAAATTTTGTTCAATTTCCAACAGTTAAATTTTGTATTGTGTTAAGTTTCAGCCACTTGTGAAAAATAATAGGCACACCAATCCGGAGCATATTCATTTAAGTTTTCAAAGAATATTTCATTTATAGACGTATATAAATTTTTTTTAATTGCAAAAGGCATTTAAGAGAAGACAAATTACGTTTCATGATTCTTCAATCAATTTGAACATTTTGATTTTCGATTAATTTATTTATGGAAACTAACGACTTGCTTCGGTTTATTGATAGACTATGGCCACTAAATGGAAAGAAAGTAAAAAAGTAAATAATCCATTCAATCAGAGGCACATCGAATATTAGATTTTCTGACGCATGGGCCAATCAAGTTGAAAAAAAAACCGATTCAATGACGCATCGAATGTCGGGTTTTCGACATTCGGTGGACGGGCCGATCGAATCGAAAAAACCGTTCCGGCAGTAGCACGAATCGAATGTCGGCATTTCGAAAATGCCATATTGGATCTGACACAATGCACACGTCTAGCATATACTGTCTGGATATACTTAATTTTCACTCAAATGTAAAACTCTTTTACATGACAGTTTTTGAGTGGTACGGATGGCTTTTGGAAAACTGTTTGATGTTTCCGGATAGCAGCAAAATATTCCATACCACTCGCTGTTCTTATATTTGATCATTACTTTTGATTTCGGGTTAGTTTTTCAATATTAAGGGATGGTTTCTGAAAAAAAAAATTTGGGAGAGCTGAAGAGCCTTAAAATAGCCCTAAACTCTGATGCTTTCACCTATATGTTCAGTGCATATTTATTTTTGAGGGTAGTTTTTCAGCGACAAGGGTTGTTTTTGACAAATTGGTTCTCGCACAATGCAAGACCACTAATTGAGCCCTAAATTCCTGTGAAAGAAAAAAGTAGATGCAACAAATATTTCTACCATGGTACTGCTAGCTTCAGGTAAAGTTGGCAGTACCATGCATTTTTTCGAAAAAATGCAAACCCCTAAATTTGGCTTTTGGGTAATAAATAAGCCTCAAGTGAGCCCTTAATTTTGGCATAGGGTATACATTGTTTGGGCATGGTGGAACTTCCAGATTTACCCACCTTATAATCTCAGCGCGTTGTTGCACCAATCAGCTTCACGGTTTAGGCTCTCTCTATTTTCTCCACTTCAACTTTTTTCCCTTTCCTCACTTTCCTCCCTCTTTCTCTCATCCTCTCGTATCATTATGCCACCTTCGCTGCGACTCCAGCTTAACGCAGTGAACTAACGACTTTCACTTACCAGGGACTTACTTCCTGGACAAGTTAACCAGCCAGTAATTTCACGATCGACTTGAGAAAACGGGAAGAGACCTGTCGCTCCATGAAAATCATATTTATGAGGTAACGTGCCACTAAGCATGTTATGTAAATCACCTCATACCCGCTATTGCCAATCTTTCAGAAATAAAAGGGACTCTTTATTTATGTGCAGTAGGATAGTCCTTATTTTCGAACCCTTCAAATGTTGCGCTCCATGCAGATGATTTCGTGAGGTTACAGGGTTATATTGCAAAACCTAACTCTAAGAGTTGGAGTCGAGATAAAAATTGACCTATCAAAAGTTTCCAATTTATTTGTAACGAAACAAAATGATGAAAGTCTCTTTTTTGATTGGCCAAAGAAATTAATTGGGGTTATAGAACTATCAAACATGCGTCAATTCTTCAACTTTGATTGAACCTTGTCTGGGTTATATTCCAAAATGTTATTCTCAGAGTTAGAGTCGAGATGAAAATCAGCCTATTAAAAGTTACAAATTCATTTTCCGAAAAACGAATGAACGAATGTCTCTTATCTTATTGGTTGAAAGAAATGATCAGGACCAAAGGACTGTCAAAACATTAGCTAACTTCCTGCCAGGGGTATATTCCAAAACCTAATTCTAGTTAGAGTCGAGATAAAAATGGACCTATCAAAAGTTACTAATTTATTTGTAGCGAAACAAAATGATGAAAGTCTCTTGTTTGATTGGTTGAAAAAATTCAATGGGGTGATAGAAGTAGCAAACATGCGTCAAATCTTTTACTTTGATTAAACCTTGTCTGGGTTATATTCCAAAATCTAACTCTCAGAGTTGGAATCGAGATGAAAATTGACCTATCAAAAGTTACCAATTTATTTGTAGTGAAACAAAATGATAAAAGTCTCTTGTTTGATTGGTTGAAAAAAATCCATTGGGGTTATAGAAATATCAAACATGCGTCAAATCTTTTACTTTGATTAAACCCTGTCTGGGTTATATTCCAAAATCTAACTCTCAGAGTTGGAATCGAGATAGAAATTGACCTATCAAAAGTTACCAATTTATTTGGAGCAAAACAAAATGATGAAAGTCTCTTGTTTGATTGGTTGAAAAAATCCATTGGGTTATAAAAATATCAAACATGCGTCAAATCTTTTACTTTGATTAAACCCTGTGTGGGTTATATTCCAAAATCTAACTCTCAGAGTTGGAGTCGAGATGAAAATCAGCCTATTAAAAGTTACCAATTTATTTGTAGCAAAACAAAATTATGAAAGTCTCATGTTTGATTGGTCGAAAAAATTCATTGAAGTTATAGAACTATTAAATATGCGTCAAGTCTTTTACTGTCATCAAACCTTCTCTGGTACGAGGTTTGAATGGAGTTAATATTTTGACAGTCCTTAAGCTCCACTTATCTCATTCAATCAATAAGATAAGAGACATTCGTTCATTTCTTTTTCTGCAAATGAATTGGTAACTTTTAATAGGCTAATTTTTATCTTGACCCCAACTCTGAAAGCTATATTTTAGATTATAATTCAGACTAGGTTTGATGAGAGTAAAAGATTTGACGCATGTTTGATAGTTCTATAACCTCAATGAATTTTTTCAACAATCCGTTTGAGCTCAATTGGATAATATTTAAAGGTACCCTCACCGATTTGAAATTTCCCATGTAATTTAAATGGCAGACTTCGAAGTGCTCTATGGAACTAAAGAAAGTTTCAAAAAAATATATTTCTGAAGAAAAAAATATCCTCAAAAATAAAAATAGTATTAAAAAGGTAACTGAGTCGATGACTGATTTTTTCTTAAATCTCATAAATTCCCTACCGACAATCCATTGGACGAATATTAATTTGCCAAAAAATTATTTGCCAATGGCGACCCGTTATCTGAAAAATTGACTTTTTCAAAAAAATTGTCTTCTAGACTGAAATGTTTATCTATTAAATTCTCATGTAAAATTATGTAAATATAACATTTTTGAATCAGAAAAGACGAATTTTCAAGAAAGACATGAGTTTTCAATCAAATAGTTGAATTTTCGACTAAAAAAGATAAATTCTCAAGCAAAGAGATTAATTTTCAGCCAAGAACATTACTTTTCAATCAAGAAGATTAATTTTCTACTAGAAAAGACGAATTTTCAACAAAATACATTAATTTGCAACGAAATGGTTAAATTTTCAACTAAAAAAAAATAAATTTTCAAACAAAGAGACGAACTTTCAACTAAAATGGTGAATCATAAAAAAAATGAATTCTTGACAAAGGAGTTCAACATTCAACCAAGTAGTTGAATTTTCAACCAAGTAGATGGTTTTTCAACCAAGAAGATTAGTTTTCTACCAGAAAAGACGAATGTCCAACAACATACACGAATTTGCATCCAAACAGTTCAAATTTCAACTAAAAAAGATACATTTTCAACCACAAAAATTATTTTAATTTCAAACGAAAAATGATTACATTCAACCAAAAAATACGATTTTTCATCAAAATAGTTGAATCCTTGACTAAAACAAATTATTTTTCAAATAAACAGTTGAATTTTTACCGAATAAAAGATTATCAGAAGAAATATCTAACTAAAGAGAAGTTACAAAAGAAAAAGACGAAATTTAACAAAAGAATTGAATTTTCAACGAAGAACAATTTTTCAGTCAAGAAAGAAAAGCAATTTTAAACAAAGTGTTAAAGTTTCAAGCCAAAAAGACGAATTTTCCACAAAGCTGTCGAACTTGCAACAAAAAGACGAATTCTCAACTAAAATGTATGACCTTTTAAGAAAATTGTCAAATTTTCAACAAAATAATTAAATTCTCAACCAAAGCATAAAATTTTTCAACAAAAGGAATGAATTTTCAACCCGAAAAGATGATTAGAAGAAATTTGTACCAAAAGAGATGAAATTTCAACTAAACAGTTGAATTTTTAACCTAAAAAGACGATTAGAAGAACTTTCTACCAAAAGAGCTGAAGCTTCAAACTGAAAAGACGAAATTTAACAAACAAGTTGAATTTTCAACCAAGAAAGATTTTTCAGTTAAGAAAGAAAAGCAATTTCAACCAAACTGTTGAAGTTTCAAGAATATGAATTTTTAAGATAAAAGTTAATTTACAACCAAATATCATAAAAATATTCTCGGTCATTCATAGTGCTAAATTTTCAAAAACCGTGCGGCTGAATCAAATCTAAATAGAAGTTAAATGATAATGGGACTTTTTTGTTGATTATGATTGTCTACTATCTCATGATCATTCAAGAAAAAAATCTATTGAAAAAAATTTTTGTACATTACTGAGTATCTTCTCAGGGAAATTTTTGCATTTTGAATTATTTAAAATACAAAAATCGACTTTTACCAAAAAAGACTCGATCGATTATTTTTAATTTTGTCCTAAAATATTCGCAGGATGTCAAAGAAGCATAACAAATAAAAAAGTTAGTGATAAAAAAGTTTCGGGCAACATTTAACATATCTGTTTGGTCAAATTTTCGCATTTCATAATATTAAATACTAAAATCGCCTTTTTTAAGAAAAAGTCTAAACTATTATTCTAGTTTTCATCTTAAAATGTTAGTAATATGGCAGAAAACCATAAGCAAACAAATCTCATTAGAATTCAATTTTCATTTACATTTGGTTCAGCCGCACCATACCGTCTCATTATGTATAAAATTGTTGTTTTAGTGCCAAAACTCCCTGCAAAATGATTTTTCAAAGAATTTATTTTAAGTGCGTGTCTAGAGAACTTTCTTGCTAAACCATGTATTTTTTCACAATATCTAAAGAAAATCAGAATTTTGAAAAATCTGCTGACAAAGAAGTTTTTTTCATTTTACATCCAATATTTTAAAAAGAGTGACTGCTTGACGAATCTTAAAATTAATAAATATGTTAAAAATATCTTTTTCAAGAAGAAAAGATCGTAATAACATTCTACAAACTGAAAAAAATGTCTTTATAGTACTTTAATAATTTAATAAAACTAACAAATGTTTGTGAAAGGAGAGAACAATATTCGATTTCCCGCATTGGGATTAAAACTCTTAAAAATCGTGGCTTGCCAGGCTACGGTACTGAAGTAAAATTCAAGCATGTTACCATATGAGTCAATCTGCCACCAATTTCGAAACTTTAATTACATAAACTTCAATTAAAACTTTAATATTTTCAAAACAAACTTTAATTAGCCAAATAAAGTCTTTTTAAAATAGTTGAAAATGTTCTCAAAACCCTTGGTAGAAAAAAAATATCTTGAATCAGGAAAACACAATTTATATTTATTATAGATATAACTGTAGTATTTTGTAGAACTACCATTCGTTATGTAAAAAGTTCTAGAAAATTTAGCAAAAGATAATTATGTTTCTTCATAACTGACCTCTTCAACAAAATACCATTTGCAACTTGTATTCATGCGCGTCTTCACAACGATTTGAGAATATTTATGATCAATTCAAAAGTTTTTAACAATTTAATGAACATGTACTGTATTCATAATCAAAGATGAGTTTGTGAATGCATGAGGGACAACTACACACAGTCCGTTACTACTGATTCATAGTATGAGTGAATGGTGAGTAGTAGCCTCCGGCGATTACACCGTGATGACTCTCGCTTACATAGAAATAAAAAAGAAAACAAGTACACATTAATTGCCGGAACGCCACCACGTGACTGAATGACGTCACTAAATTCGTCCCTGATGGAAAAATCGTCAACCAATACGGAAGGCTCATAAGTCGCTCTATTTCCTCTTACGCAAACCAATTTGCCCATTATTCAATATACTTTGACTCTGAAATTGTTGTTGTATTCTATTTTACTAATTAAATTAAAATATGGGGAATAGAGCAGAGCGAGATTTTTTTCATATTTGGAGGGGATCCAAAAGTTTTAGTTTGGTGCCCGGATGGGCCACAAAAAGTTACAGATAAAAGGAAATATATCTTATGTTCGCGCATCCGCAATAAAGATCAAATAATGAATAATAGCGATTTTTTGGTTATTTTTGTACGAAATCAATCTATTAATAGATTAAAAGGGTTCTAAAAATTATTATTTACAACTATAATTAGCCTCCGAAAACTATGCAGCAATAAAAAAATTTAGATACATCGTAAATTATTATGAAAGTTTTAAAAAGGAAAAAAATCACGTTATTACTTCACAGAAAAAACAGAAGTGAATTTTTGTTGCGGATAATTTTCAAGTGGGTAAAGTTGAATTTTTTTGTTGCAGGTAAAGATTACTCAGGAATCGGGGTTGATACTGCACTTTGTTTTTTTTCTATTGATTAAATTATATTTTTCTTATTGGTAACGAATTTTTCATTGATGAAAAGGGTTATAAAAGGTAAAACTTACACCTATGATCATCCTCCAAAAGTTAAAAAGCAATAAATGAATTCTTATACATCGTAAACTGTCAGTAAATTTGAATCAATTATATAAAATCATGACCAAAAAGACGAGTTTTTTAGAAGAGAATTAAATTTTCAACATTAAAAATTTTAATTTTCAACAAAAAAGTTATTTTCCATCAAGAAAGATGAATTTTCAACAAAAGAGATCTTTTTCAACAAAGAAAGGTGAATTTTCAACCAAAAAGTTGAATTTACAAAAAAAAAATTTCAACCAAACAGTTGCATTGACTACCAAATAGTTGAACTATCAAGCAAAAAGATTAAACTTCAACCAAAAGCAGTTGCATCTTCAACTAGATAGTTTAATTTTTAAGTCAAGGAGACGAAATTTTTAGAAAAAAATTGAATTTTCAACCTGAAAAGTTGAATTCTCAACAAGAAGGTTATTTTCAACCGATAAAGATGATTTTTTTTACCAAAAAGGATAACTTTTCCACCCGAAAAGATAAATTTTCAAAAAAAAAAAAATTTTCAACCAATAAGTTGAATTTTTGACCAAATAGTTGTATTTTGGACCTTTAAAGATGAATTTTCAAACAAATGGTGGAATTTTTAAACAAAAAGGTTAAATTTTAACCAAAAACAGTTGAATTTTCAACAATACAGTTATTTTTAACTGAGAAAAATAATTTTTTACCAAAAAAGATAACTTTTGTACCCGAAAAGATGAATTTAAAAAATAATAATAAATAATAATTTTTTGCTAAATAGTTGAATTTTCAAGCCAAATAGACTATTTTCAAGATGACAATTGCATTTTCAAGTTGAAGAGTTGAACTCTCAAACAAGAAAGATGAATTTTAAACAAAAAAAGATTACTTTTTTACCGTAAAAGTTGGGGAACAGAAAAAAGTCGCACGGAGCCAAGTCTGGAGAATAGGATGGACGAGGAATCAATTCGAAGCCTAGTTCGTGTATTTTTGCCATTGCGATTGCGGAGGTGTGCGCCGGTGCGTTTTCGTGATGAAACAGCACTTTTTTGTATGCTAATTGTGGCCACTTTTTTTTAGCTCGGCTTTCAAACGGTCCAATAATGATGCAGAGTACGTTCCTGTTACAGCTTCATCCTTCTCCAAGTAATCAATGAAGATAATTCCTTGGGAATCCCAAAATACGGTGGACAGTTTTCCCAGCTGACAAAACAGTCTTCGCCTTCTTTGACGCAATTTCACCAGACAGTACCCTCTGATTTGACTGCTGCTTTGTCTCGGGTGTATAGTGGTGGATCCAGGTTTCGTCTAGTCACAATTCGACGCAAAAAGTCCTGCGGACTCAAATTGAACTTCGCCATACATTGCGCTAAAACGTCTTTTCGGTTGCGCTTTCGATCGGGAGTCAGCAATCGCGACACCCATCTTGCATACACCTTCTTAACCTCCAGGTTTTTGTGCAAGATGTTTTAGACTCGTTCAGTGGGGATCCCTATAGCCTTGGAAATCTCACGCACCTTGATTTGGTGATCTTCCATAACCATATTATGAATTTTTCCACCATATCCGCTGTGGTGACCTCAATTGGGGTTTATCCGAAAATGAACGATTTTCAACAAAGGAGCAGACTCCCCGTGAACTTCGACTAATTCAACTTTGATCTGCGCGGCCGTCCATTTTTTTAAATAAAAATGTTTTATCACTGCACGTAACTCTTCTTTTCTCCATTTTTCTGACAACTACTAACACGCCCACTTTAAACGTATGCCAGACGCGAACTAAGCGTAGGTTTTGACTGAAGCTTGGTAGATGGTAGTTTGAAGAGTGCTATTTCTTGGCCATATACTACAAAGTTCATTTTGGCGCCATCTAGTGAAATATTTAGCTTACTTATCAAACGACCCTCGTATTCTAAAAGAATTTTCAAAATTTTTAAATCTGGTTTCTTTCCTATTAATTTATAAAATTATTTGTTGAGTTTCCTTTAAACAAAAGAAAGAATTCGGTGTCACTGGACTAGAGTCGACAATAAAAGATGACGTGTGTAAGTGAGGCGGTTCCCTATTGCAGAGACCAATTAGAGACTGTTCAATGAACTACAGCTATTCTACGCTTTCTTTCCGATATTATCGGATTATATAACAAATCATTTCCTCCACGTGATTCATTGGCAACGAAAACGAATCGAGTTCGAGTTCAAAACGATTCATTGAGCCAAAAATATGAAAGTAAAAGTAGTTGAAAAGTAGTTGACCCTTTATGAAGTTTAAGACTTAAAATTACCATCTAAAATCTCTCATACACTTCTCTTTAACATAAAAATTATCAGTTTTTCAGAGTGCATAGACACCCAATAATAAACATATCAAAAGATGAAACATTAATTATACACAAGAAAATAAAGATTTATCTACTATCTAACATATCAGAAATGCATTATTTTCAGAGAGAATGTAGCATCTACTTTGAAAGGCCTAAGAACTTGTGTAACACTTTATGTAATGACAACTACTTGGCACGTGAAATGACTGATAAATTATATAGATTTTTATGTCCAGAAGAAAATGTTAAAATTAATATAACAAAACGCATTGGGACCTTCCTGCAAGGAAAATGCTTTGTAATTCAACCAACTTATTGCATCATATTTAAAAAATCCGATGAGTCATATTTTCAATCATCAGTCTATGAAATTGTTTAACTCTCGGTTTTACCAAAATAAGTTTGGATGCAATCATTGTCGGCTGATTTATTTGTTATGTGAGGGAAAACCAAATTCTTGAGCGAACCAGCCTTGGTTCGGTCATCAACCTTGGTTATGTCACCAGCCTTGGTTGTGTTTGTCAAGAAGATATGTGACTAAGGATTAACCAATTTCAGTGCAGCAATTTATGGAGTTTTCAGAACTTTTTGAAGGCGAAAAACACATGTAAAAGGAAAAAAAATTGACAGTTGTAAAATATGACTTTAGGGAGGCTAAAATAAATGGTGAAGTATGCATGCTCTTACCTCATTGGAGAAACGTTGTGTACGTCTAATGTAATTTAAATTAATTCTATTATTTCGTCATTCAACTATAGGTTAGACAGATTTAAAAATTATTTGAGGGTACAGCAAATATTTGCTGGTTCATTTTGGATCTGCTGTCAAAATTATAGAAATTTGGGAAAGCCATCTTATGAGTCATATCATCAACCATGTATTTTTTTAAAATGCTTTGTTTACAGGGAAGGCTACTTTCACTCAATGTGAAATTTCCTGAGAATTTCAAATGAATGTTTTCAGTAAATTAATTAATGGAAACTCAATTTTGAGTAGATGTAAAAAAAACATTGCTCTAGCTCTAATAGAACCGAAATTATGACCTTCTGAATATGACCCCTTTTTATGAAATTTTGTCTAACATCAATTTTATAAATAAAATGTCTCGTTTTCAAAAATAATTCATTTCCTGAGCATGTCTCAATGAGACATGTTTGTTGACATAAGACATTTTTGTTTTCAATTAATAAAGTTAGAATTTCGTCGTTCTGTCAGGCATATGTAAAAATTCCGGCAAGTCAAGCAAGAACATGTTCAAAAAAATTCCATCAAAAAAGTAATTTTCTGCAGGCCATAATTAAAATTTAAAAAAATTGAAATTAATGAAATAATTTTGGTGCTATTGGACCTAGGGTAATGTTTTCTAGATCAACTCAAAATTGAGTTTCCCTTAATTAATTTACTGGCAATTTTTACCAGAAGTATATAGTAGGAAATGAGTTATTTCACAAAAGCTAGAATTTTTTTTTTTAATTATTCGCTCAAAATCGATTTCTGAGGGCCATAATCAGTTTTCAACCAAATAGTTGAATTTTCAATCCAAGAAGGCGAATTTCCAATAAAATAGTTGCATCCTTAACCAAAACAGATTAATCGTGAACTAAACAGTTATATCTTTTACAGAAAAAAAAATGAAACTTCTACCAGAAGAGATGAATTTTCAAACCAAATAGACGAATATTCAACAAAACATAACTTTTCAAACAAATAGCTGAATTTTCAGCCGTGAGGATTAATTTACTATCAAAAAAGACAATTTTTTAATAAAATATTTGAATTTTTAACTAAGAAAGATCAGCTTACAACCAAAAATGGAAGAGTTGAATTTTCAGCTGTAAGAAATAAATTTTGCACTAAGAAAAAAATGAATTTTCAACAAAATATTTAAACTTTCATCCAAGAGGAGGATCGATTGAAGAGGCGGTCCAGCGCAGGAACTCCATAAGAGGGCCTCAGGTAAAAAATTGAAGACGAATTTTCAACAAAACAGTTAAACTTTTTGCTAAGAAGGATTTTTCAGTCTAGAAAGAAAACAAATTTCAACCGAATTGTTAAATTTTCTACCAAAAAGTTGTCTTTTTTCACCAAAAAAGATGAAATTTCTGCCAAAAGATATGAATTTTTAAACCAAAAGGACGAATTTTCAACAAAATTTGAATTTTCCACCAAGAGAGACATTAATTTTTACAATAAATCCTTAAATTTTTTTTATCATTTATTTTAAAACTGATCATCCTATAATCGTTTTCTATATAATGATTTAACTGTTGAATATTCCATTTTAAATTTTCTTCGATTTTCAACAGTTGAAGCGTGCTCTACCATAGTGAATTGTAAACATTGTCATAAGGGTCATATAATATGTGAATATAGCTGCAAAATGATCCTTATAGCAAGTTGCGCATAATGCACTATTGTAGAGGATGCTTCAGTTGAAAATTCAACCGTTGCAAATTCAAGAAAAAAAAGTAATTTTGTATGAAAAAGGTTATGTTCACATAATTTTACATAAGAATTTAATACATAAACATTTCAATCCTTAATAAAAAAATTGAAAATAATCTAAGTGAAATTCACATTTGAAGCAAAATAACACGCGCGCTATAGTGTGCGCATATTGTGCTACTATTAAATAAAAATTGCTATGTTTAAAGTGATTATTAAACGAAACTTAATTTATACTCTACCAACGAAACGTCTATTTTCCGTAATAAATAATCTATAGTGATTTATAAGTTAATATGCAAATTATTTGCACGACGAAAGTTTTCACACTTGCATCTCTAATCTTTGCTAATGAATTTGGTGACAGTAGCAAGCGCCTGATAAAAAAAAAATTAGAATGGCGACACGAGGTCGAGTTGTGCATAGGTCACTTCCTCGTGCATAACCCAATTAAGTGATTATTTAACGCAATGTCTGCAGTCAACGGACATTTAAACACTTTTATTGCCCTAGGTTAAATTTTTTCTTCACTTTCGCATCCTACCTACTTTGTCGATCCTGAATTAGTATAACTATGTGTGAAATAAATATTGTATTTGGAAATTGTGAAAAATAGAGGAATTTAATTCTCCAAATTATTGGATAAAGTCTGGAAAACGACGGACATCCGATTTTTTCGTCACTATCTGTACTTATTTCTTTTGAAGCGATGATTACGAACATGATAGCGAAAATTGGCAAAAATTTAATTTTCATGACGAAACCCATAGAAAACCGATGAAAAATGGAAAAAGGGTAGCGGTGTGATCTAAATTATTTTTGTGACGAGTCACTGTAGAATGGCCTCGAAAATGCTCGAGAATAATGAAGACGCACCCAAAAGCGCGGACTCCGAAAAGAGGCCCGACCCCTATCGTACCCCACCTTGTTACAACTCCTAAACTTTGTATACCTTCATCTAGAAAATTATCATCTTTACAGTAAAAATTAATACAAGATAAAATACACATTTTGATGAGATTTACAACTTTTTCTTATTTTTCGTATTTTTCGAAATTCTCATTATTTACTGAAATAAATGGAAAAAACCATGATTTTAGAATTTTTTAAAATGGCTTTTCCCACGAAAATCAAATTTGCACCAATTTCCACTATCATAATCGTAATCAGCGCGTGATAATACGTAAGTATACGTAGTTTCAAAAAAATTGGAGGTCCGAAGTTTTCGGAATTACACTTAAAGTGTTTTCAAAGATGTGGGTTAAATTAACAAAAAGAGATTTACACACTCGGAGATACTTAGCGTAAAAATTAAAATTACAAAGTTGCGGAGGTCTTAACGCTAAACTGAAATTGAGGGAAATTAAGTCAAAGATTTCACTTCTTTAGTTTCTGCCCCAATTTTAACTTTAAGGAAAGTTCTAGAATCTGACCTAATTTTCTTGTCTTCGAAATTTCATAAAAATTCGTGTGAGCAACTTCGAAATTCAATTTTGTCCCAAGGCCTTTGTACAAAAGATATTTGAAACGAGAGGAGAAATTGAATGCTGAATTTAGATATCGAATTTCCGTTAAATTTCCATTTTTCGTAATTTGACTTAAAGAAGACTTTTTTGAGATTTGCAAACAAATTTCTATAACAATTTATTCCGGCTTTATGAAACTCATGAGGTCTTTTTTTTTGAAAAAAAGCAAAAAGTTGTATAATTTATGAAAAATTAACCATGTTTTTACAGTATTTAATAATACACTGAGGTTTCAAAATTGAGTTTTTAAAATGAAATATCATTGAAGAAAAGATATCAGGTTTGGAAGGTAATATTTAATTATACTTTCAAAAATCATAATGCGTGTAACATAACATAACACGTGTAAGACAATAATGATTTAAGCTGCTGTAAAAATACTACCTTAAGTTTCAAAATTAAAATTTTTTAGACACTAATTATAAGTGGACATGCATACAATAATTTTTGGAAGGTTGTACCAAAAGCTTATATCAAATATGTAAATTTCTAGAATGAATCACTGGAGGGCCCATATTTGAATCTGAGAGGTCTCACAGAAGTTTAAATCTTCTTCATCATTTACGGACCCACAGGAGTCACAAAAAAAGAACCTAGTATCAAAAATGAGATTTTTTTGTTCAATCTGCAGCGGAAGTATGTCTTTTAGTGCGTGTAAAGTGTACGCAAAGTGGCTTTTTCCGTTCGAAGATGAAACGGGCGCAAAGTAGCTCTTTGCGCCCGCTTCTTTAGTCCCCGGGCTACTTTGCTCCTGCTTCACATGCCCTCAAAAGTAAACTTTAGATAAAGGTTATGGACAAAAAATATCATGTGTATCATAGGGGAATAATTAACAATCTGTTATTAAAGACCATTTTTTCTCACCACAAATCTAGTATTTTAAAAATATGACTTTCTGCCGTAAAAACCTACTTTCAAACCAGGAAGCTCCATCATATCATGACGGAAAGAAAAGGGGTTGGAGATAGGGGTAAGAAAAGAGGACTGAGAGTGACATTTCGAGTCTGTCTTTTCCCTTTTGTGTTTGAAAATGCATATTTTTTAGAGAGAGAGAGAGAGAGAGAGAGAGAGAGAGTGTGTGTGTGTGTGTGTGTGTGTTCAAATATGTGGTACTCTGGTGGGATTGAGGTACGGCTGATGCCGCTTCTTCGTGCGGAGAGTGCGCATTTGTCGGGGTAAACCAGGGTTACCTACGGTCGTTGTGTCCAAAAACTTTGGCAATAAACTTACACTCTCGCGCAGACTCGGGGCCAAACGTAATCAGCCGGGATAGTTTCACCAGTTGCGTAAGCGTCTAACCGATAGGTTGCTTGCCTACTAGTGGCGTATACTATAGCTGCACTGTAAGTCAATGGCGTTAATACCTCCAAGTTTTCTAGAGCAATTCTCATTTCAACTTCAGAAAATATTTATATATTTATTTTCATTTATAAATATTTATCACAGATAAAATGGAACAAAAAGATGACGAATAAAAACAGGAAATAGTATACTGTGCATCAAGGGCGTAAAGTTGGCAATTGTTCCCTATGATACACACGATTTTCTTTGTCCATAACCTTAATCTAAGATTTGCCTTTGAAAGCATATGAAGCGAGCGCAAAGTAGCGTTTTCTGTCCGAGGACTGAAGAAGCGGACGCAAAAAGGTACTTTGCGCCCGCTTTGTCTCCGAGCAGAGAAAAGACACTTTGCGCACACTTTACAGGCATGAAAAAACATACTTTCGGTGCAGTTTGGACGAAAAATACTTTTAAGTTTATACATAAAAATGGATATTTTTTCAATTCATTTGGCATTTTTAATTTTACTTATAGGCATAAGTGCTCTATGGAAAATATAAATAATCATTTTCGACACTTACAAAGCCTAATTAGTTAGTTTTTGATTGATATTTAAAATTTCTAAGAACTTATTCTTTTTTAAATTCAAATAATTTCTTTTCCTTTGAAGTTCTAGTTGAAAAACGTTTACAAAAAACTTGAAAAAAATGATACCATTTTTGCAGAAAAATACAAATACAAATAAATACAATAAATTGCAACAAAAATGACAAGAAATTAGAACTTTTGTCTATTATTTGGACGAATTTTGAAGGTTTTTGTTTCGTCTTGTATCTCGTTGTATATTGTTGTATTTTTTAAAAGAGCTTTTACGTTAAAACTATAAAAATATTAAAATGCAATAATCTCTCAAAAATAAAAAAAATGTTTAATTTTCAGAACTTTGAGTGAAACTCAACTTTTTCAATGTAAGAGACATTATTGCATTTAAATAATTCCCATTCTAGATAAAAAAAATTTTTTGATTCAAAAACTGTACATTCTGGTACTTTCTTGTTAGGCATTACAACTACAATGAAGTTCAACAATATACGATAGAGCTTGCAACAAAGCACAGAAATGTACAAAATTCGTTTGAATAATAGACAAAAGTTTTACTTCCTTGTAATTTTCGTTTCAATTTATTGTATTTAGTTTCAGTTTCTCGTAAAAATGTTGGCAGTTTAAAAAAAAATTTTTAACGTTTTTCGACCAAGGATACAAAAAAAGTATAAACATAAAAAAGATGTATTTCATAGAGATCTACAAGTTTCGTACAAACAATTTCTTAATACAACCAATAATTTTGAAGTGATTCAAGAAAAACATGTTTTCGGGTTTCCCAGTCAATTTTGGCAGAATTCATGAGAACATTTTTTCTATCGGGACAAAATTTAATATGATTTCTTTTTTAGGGATCACACTGGTTCAGCAGTTCAATTGCAGGGAAAATAGGGGAATTTCCGTTCGAAAAAAGGAAATTTAAAACAAAGGCTAAATTTTTTCTCCTTTCCGTTTTTCTACTTTTTGATTGGAAGAACGAGTGTATCACTGGATTCTTTATACCAAATGTTTTTCAAAAATGTGAAAAGTACTGAAGCGAAGTTGAAAAAATAAATAAAAACATGCTCTCAAAGTATAAGGTTTTTGAAAACGGGTAAACGAAGTTTGATGTGAAAAAGTTATCCAAATACAAGAAAATCGACACAGAATTTTGAGATCAAAAATTCTTGGGTTTTTATAATCGGCTTTTGATAGCTTTAAAATCCGAAAAAATAAGAAAATATTTTGTATTTTCAATAAATGACAATTTCAAGAAATATCAGTGTTAAGAAGCTAAAAAAATTATTACTACATTAAAATTTTAACTAAAATTATCGTATTAAAAATTGATAATTCGAAAAAATCCGTTTAACACAATACGTACTTAATTTTTTAAAGAATTTTTTACGAAATAAGCCTATTTTGATGAAAATGTTAATTATCTAGTTCTGTATTGCCACTCTTTATTTGTAATTTCGTCTTTTAAATTTTTTTATTAATAATAATTAATGCTTACTGCGGTTCCTTTCAAATTCAAAATTTAAGAGCTTTCAAAATTTTTTATAAATTGAAGAGGCTCAATTTGATATAATTTTTTTTCAATTAGAGCCTTTGGAATCTGAAAGCTTTTGAATTATTTGATGGCTTCTAAATTCCGTATTTCAGTTTTTAAAGTTTTTGGTTAGAAATTTTTCAAATTTCAGGGCAGTTGAATCAAAGGCTTTGAAATTTGGTAGTTATTCAGCCTTTGGATTCTCGAGAAAGTCTCCTTTAAAAAATTAAGAAAATTATTATTATGTGAATATTATAAATTTATATTTATTGCAAAAGTTGAATTTAAAGTTTCAAAATTAAGATAATATTTGGGTCTAACTCAAAGAAATATTATTTGAGGTATGCTTAGATATAATTAAAATTCATTCACATTTGAAAGTTTTTGAATTTAAAGGCTTCTGAATTTAGAAGATTTTAAAATCTTTCTCAAATTGCGAGTTTGAAGAATTATTTCGTGAAGGTCTTTTAATTTGAAGAGTTTCAAATTGAATTTCCTCTAAATTTTCTATTTTTTGAGGGCTTTGTAGCCCCGGACCGAAACTCTTATGAATTCGGTTGGGTGTCTGTCCGTCGTATTAAAAAGGGGAAGTAAGGGCAAATGATGGCAAGTGGTGGAGGGGTTGAGGGGTAGCGGTGAAAAATGAGGGGAAGTGGGGTAGGAGATAAGGGAAATGCGGGAAAATTAGAAGGGGCGAGGGGAAGTAAGGGGGAGTAATTGGAGGGGATCATGGGAAAGGAGTCGTGGCGGGGGGAAGTAAGGGGAGATGATGAGGGGAAATTAGGAGAAGGGGCAATTAGGAGAAGTAAGGGGAAGTGAGGGGTGATGAAGGGAAGTGATG
Organism: Melikaiella ostensackeni; assembly: GCA_032362435.1. Taxonomy (NCBI): domain Eukaryota; kingdom Metazoa; phylum Arthropoda; class Insecta; order Hymenoptera; family Cynipidae; genus Melikaiella; species Melikaiella ostensackeni. The sequence continues at coordinate 1,093,078 of JAUMHM010000087.1, forward strand.
AGAAAGGATGGGAGGGGAAGTGAGGCTGGGAAGAAGAATAGTAGTGCGGGGAGTAGATGGAGAGGAGGGTAATGAACGACTTCATCAACGACTTAATAGGCTACGAAACCTTTTATTGTAGGCGCTTGCTGCCTACTTTGACTAATTTTTTTAATTGTACTACTTTTTTTTTTAAGATACGCATTGCTCATATAGCTGCATAGGTATAGATTATGGCGCACATTTTTCTAATATTATAGGTTTCTATTTGAAAAATTAATCGCAGCTTCAAAAACGGGGAAAAAATTACCAAAATTCTCAAATATAAAGTTATAAGGGATTTTGAGGAAAATAGGGAAAAACAGGGGAAAAAGGAGATAATGGGACTGACTGTGATCTCTGGTTTTTATGTAAAAAGGAAAAGAATAGGAACCCAATGGACCATCATTTTCCTAAATTTGTATTTTACGCTACGCTCTTATAAATATATATTCTACGAATTATTGTCAATGAGTGAAATAAATGAGGAATTGCTGTAGAAAAGTAGTGTTCTATAAAAATAAGTTATGAGATCGACTGGCGTAGTTCCGACTCGTTTTTTTTTCTCGGAAAGGCTGAAATGATTTTGTAACGATTGGTGGAAAAAATGTCAGGAGTTACTTTGCAAATCAACTGGTCCACTTCAGAGTAACGCCTGCCATAATAGCGGCATTCCTGCTTAGTAGTTGCGCAACTAGAGAAACTCTCGACTCCTGCATCCGTCGAACTTGGATCCTCGAGAGAGGTATAAACTACACACGCTCTCTGGAATCGATTACTCGGCTGGCTCATTTTCCTGGCTCGTAAGTGCACGTTACCTTATAATTATAATTATAAAACGCGATCAGTTCGTTTAACAGAAGCAACAACTGGCAACAGTAGCAACGGCCTATTAGTTACGCAACTATAAGTGAAACTATCGATTACTAACTACCGATAGGGATAAAAACAGAAAAGCAAAGATGCTCGTCGAAGAAAGTAAGGATAAAATCGAAGCGGAAGAAGATAACAAAATGCGAAATGACTTTGAAGGAAATAAGAAATTATTTTGGAAATGGGTTAAGAAGATTAGAAAAGGAAATACTAGCACTGAGTTAGTCGTGATTTAAAATGCTGATGGTGAACTGGTATGAGATACGGACAAAGAGAAAGGCTATATGAGTGATTTTTGCATAAAATTGTATGATGATCAAGCTATGGAACATAACAATAAATTAAGAAACTAAAGGATAAAGTTTTCGATTTGAAGTTTTCTGTGCATTTGTTGATCTAGAAAAAGCTTTCGATAAGGTCGATAGAGCTAAGCTTTGCGAAGTTCTGAAAGAGTATAGAGTGAATGGTTGGCTTTTAAAAGCAATATATAATGGTAGTAATGCGAATGTAAGAATATCCTCCTGGATATTCAATATATACATGGATAAATGTCTATGAATGGTTCTCTTCCGGTGTGCATGGAATCATTGCTGAAATGCTTTAGAGCGGTGCCGAATATTTGTTTATGTGGCTGAGCGAATTTAGAAATATGTGTGCTGAAAATGGTGAAGTTCCAAATGATTCGAGCAAGGCGATTATCGTTACACTCTACAAAAGAAAGGGTGACAAACGTGACTGTACTAATTATAGAGCGATGAGCCTACTAAGTACAGTGGCCAAAATATTTGCCAAAATACTTATTGATAAATTCATGGGAAGAACTAAAGAAATGATCTGAGAAGTCCAATGTGGATTTATGCCAGGGAGATAATTTGCGGATCAGATATTTAGCTTAAGACAGATCATAGAAAAAAGTTTGAGAGTAAACAAAAAAGTTTTCTGTGCATTTGTTGATCTGGAAAAAGCTTTCGA